>JANPWX010000640.1:20978-132094 GCA_024734555.1 Trochalopteron elliotii
GCGGCGCCGGGAGCCTCGGCTCAGCGCTCAGCTCCGGGGCGGGCAGCGGGGTTTGTGTGCGCTGCAGGGCAGGAAAATTGTCAGTGGCGTTTCACGCTACCAGCCAGGGGAAAAGGGGGGAAAGCCTGGCCAAGGGCGTTCCGGGTTTGGGGTTTCTGTGAGAAATGTGCATGCCAGATTGTGCGTGTTGCTCAGCACCTGTCTGTTTCCATTCTGACACTGGCTGTTGTTTTTCTCCTGGGAATCACTTATTTAAGTCAGCATCCTTTTTCATCGGAGCTGCTGTGGCAGCGTGGCCAGAGCTGGGGATAACTTCCCAGTGTTAGTCCCCGTGTCCAGGTGATAAGTGGCTACGGTGTGGCAGCATGCTGAAATGAGCTTTCCTAGATGGCTTTTTTTTTCTTTTTTTTTTTTTTTTTTAATTGTACTCCCAGACAATCAGAGACAATCCAAGCAGACTGTTCTTACTAGATTGCTGCTTCTTACTGCACATGTTCCTTCGTGAAAATAGGATTAATTTTTTTGAGTGAGAGAAGCCACATTAGGCTCTTACTACTTGATGTTTACCAGAGACTGCATTAATTTTGCCTAGGCAAGGATTTATCTTCTGTTGTCCTTTTCTGCTATGTGAAAACACGGTGCTTCTGGAAGATAAATTCCAAGGTGAAGGCCAAGTTGTTTACTTTAGAAGTAACTTGTGTTAAAAATGTTACTGGTATGGGGGAGTGATCTTGTTTTGCATCATGTATCAGTGGATCTGCTTCAGATTTTGGAGTATCCCGGTAGATTAATGTAGCTGAGTGTCTTGACCTGTATGGATGCTGTGCTTTCCATCCAGTTCTTAATGGGGCTCATAAAGTTTGTGACCCATATGAGTATTCCCCCTACCAAGGTGTTGCCTATGAAAAACAGTGCTATCCATCAGTCTGCATGAGTACTAACAAATAATGGGCTGAGATTTTTTGCTTTCACATTTGCTACTGGGTTTTTTTCTTCTCTCTACTAGTCACAATGGGAAATGCAAGAAATTCTGTTCTAAGTGAATAGAAGTAATGGTAGCATCATAGCTGTTGGGCAGCTCATTTTGCTGTCAAGCAGGGCTGTATTTTCATTCATTTGAGAACAGTCTGTCTTATTTCCTGAGTGATTTTTTTCCCAGCCATTGGGATAACGTAAGTTAACATGCAAAACTAAAAATGTTATTAGCACATGGATATATTCTTCTGAATGTGTCAGGGGTTTTACAGCGTTTTCCAGTACCTGTATGAATTCCACTTTCATGAAACCAGTAGCTGGGTATGTATCACAAATAGTAAGCTACCTGCACAAGGACACTTGGCTGTAAAACAGAATTGTGCAGCCACAGCTGCAGCTGCTCTGCAGGGCTGCAGTGTCAGTAGAGCTGTGTGAGTTGCCCACGTGCTGTTTGACATCAGCAGACCTGCTCAGCTGCTCCACAGGTAACAGCTGGGTTGCACAATGCCCCGTGTGTTTTGGGAGATTCCCTTTGTGCTGGAGGAGCCTGCGGGCTGGACAGCATCTGCCTGTCACTCCTGACTGGAAATGGCCCTAGGGCTGAAATGGCACCAGGTCACCAAAGTGTGCTTCCAGGCAAGGCAGAAGCAATTTGCAGATCCTCTTGACCCAAGCCTGTAAATGCAGAGGATTGATTGGGATGATGATGGACTTGGGAGAGCAAGTGAGAAAGGGCTTGGCTTTGCCCAGGGCAGCGTGCACGTGTTGATGCAGGCAGTGCTGAACACACCCAGGATGGGTTGCTCCAGTCATCAGTACTTGTTACAAATCATATTTTCTGTTGAATCAGTTTTGCAGTTGACCACCACTAGAGATGATGATGACTATTATTATTTGACTCAACAAATTAATTGAGAAAAATAAGCTTTATTTTGAGAAGGATATGCACATGCTTGATAAATAGTAGGCACCAGTAGAAGAGCAAGTTTTGTGTGGTCTCTGAATTCCCTGTGGATAAAACCAATTGAATCGTGTGTCTGGACTCGTTAAGTTGTATGTATACATTTTGTAGTATGGTACTAGAATTGGAGGAGATGGAGAATATGTTGCTATTAGCACTAAGCCAGATGAATAATTCTTTTAAAAGTCTGGAATATCAGTGATCCAATTGAAAATGTGTCAGCTGAGATGAGTCATGTGTTAGCCTCATTCAGTGACTAAGAAATGGAACAGCCATCAATGTCCAAGCTGAGTCACAGCTTCTGTATATTTCCTGAAATAATTTTTGATTGATAATGATGAAGCAGTTGAAACTCCTGTATTTGTTTGTATTGTAATTTGCAGGCAGCAGAACTTTGGGATACAGACTGTTGAAAAGATGAGACAAGTAGCTGGAGTGAACGGAAGCTGTGTTTCAGATTGGTTGTGTGAATAAGCAATGGTGTCCTATAATTACTTCCCTCTGTTTTTTTTTTTCTCTTACAATTATTTCTTCCTTGTGCTGCTGTACGTGTGCGTCATGAGGAACGAGGCAGAAGTGACCCCTCTGACTCTGTGACTGTGAGATAACAGCACTTTAAAAAAAACTGGAGCAGATAAAAGAAATCCTAAGTGTGAGAGAGTAGGGGACAGAGAATTGGTGTTGCTCCTAAAGGCAGTCTTGTTCATATGGTGTTGGTTTCTGCATAAAAAGCATGAGACCTGATAATTTTAAACCTTTCCTTTATATATATATGGTTGGTTTTGGTGTTGGTTTTTTTTGTTTGTTTTTGTTTTTTGTTTTTTTTTTTTTTAATTTAAGGATTGTGCGGTTTGCTGGCTGGGGTTAAGAGGAGGGATTTTAAGAATGCAAAACTCAGTAGTCCTCTTGTTTGCTCTGTGACATTTCATTAATTTCAGTAGTTAATTTCAGGGAAGTTTTACAGTGAAATAAGAACGACAGACCAAAAGCAGCACCTCTCCAAACCAAAGTGTCATGGAGTGGTCTGCATGATTTGGCATTTTGCAATGGAAGGTACTGGGCATCCCTGAGGGTGTGGGGTGGGACAAGGAGAAACAAGTTGACTGTTGCTTTCCACACTTAAAAAATGGAAATAAAAATGCAGCAAACCTAAACCACAAGTATAGAGAATAACATTCAAGGCCCTCAAAAGGACCTGGTGTTAAGGCAAAGCATTGCAGATTGAGAAAGTCAGATTCAGATTCAAGAATAATTCCATATTTGATAAAGTCTGCCTCCAGTAATGCACAGTTAATCCAGCCTGTGCTGGTCACAGAGACATCCCTGCTCTGTCACAGGGAGGTTCTTGCAGAACCCCAATGCCAATGTATTGATCTTGGTAATTCATATCCTTCCCTATCTTCATTTGCATCCAGCTCTTGATTTAGGATTAAAAACATGCTGTGTACTGTTTGTCACTGGATTGCTTTGCATTTGCACTTCTCCCGCTGCATATTCCCTTCCATAAAGTTCAAGAGTCACTTTCTCTGGCTGCACACCACTTTCTGCTGGTTTGCACTGATACAAGAAATAAATTGTGCTTAATCTCTAAACCCACCACTCTTCATGAGACACCTTTTCTTGTGATGTTCTGTGCAGCCAAACTTTTCCTGAGTCTGCTGTTGATTGAATCCCAGTGAAAGAGCTGGGTGTTCTGGGTGCAGTTACAAAACTTGCCCTCCATTTTTTAGGCCCTCCTGGTTATTCTAAGGAAAAAAAAAAAGGGCTGAGTTGACCAATACACCATGATCATGCTTTCAGATCTACTGGTCTTCAAATTTCTCAGGTAAAATGAAACTTCTGTCCTTCCTTGAAAGTGGAGAAGAACAGGAATAAATGCATGTATGAGAGTAGCAGGGATGCCACAACATGTAAGAATACAGGAGATGAAAGTGAATGAAGAAGAAACTGTATATAAAGTGACTAGAAATTATTAGAAAGCCTGGTCAACACTCCATGTTTCAACTAGTAATTATAACATAAGAACATGTGACTTATTGTTTACCTTGTGTAGTGTTTTTTCTTCCCTTATCACACCTGTTCTAGTGTGAGGTCTTGTAAGTTCATTGTAATAGAGATGAACTTTCAATATAATTTTGCTGCCCTTTATCCCTCTTTGGGGAAAAAATAGATGAAAAAGAAATTAGTACAGAACTGAACTGCCAGTGTTATGTCATTAGATGCAGAACTGAACATGTGCCTTTTCAAAAACTGTCTGACAATTTACTTCATGAGAAGGAATCTGCTTGTGATCATTGTCATTAGAAAAGAGCAATGGCCTTTGCATATCCACCTGTCTCCTTCCTGCCTGCTTGTTATGGCACCAGGGGTGTGTTCCTGCCCAGGTTCCCACACCACAGTCCTGCCTCCAACTGCCTTTCCTTGCAGGAATGTGGGGAAAAGTTGAATTTTTGTACAATACTTGCAGTGTGGAAAGATGCAATTAAAAGATCACTGCTGAAGTTAATATGCATGAATTTCATGTGTCTGCAACCACAGACAGTGGTTGCCACCATCAGTGCTGTGGCGTTTGTGGTTTGTTTTGGAGTTTTTGTCTGTTTGTTTGTTTCTTTTCCCCAAACAATGGCTGCAAGGCAGTCATTTTGCTATTTGGAATTTCTCTTTCATTATCAACATCACAGTGGCAATGTAGGAGGTGGTCTTACCCACTGCATAAGAAGTCACCTTTCCAAAATAATTTCAAATTTTCCAACTTAACTGTGTGAAAACCCCTCCTAGCCTTCCATAGGGTTGATATTGTAAGCTTTGTGTATGAGCATGGTGAAAGTTGTGGGTTCAGGTTGCTCTTAAACTCTCCACCACAATTCTGAATGCTTACATTTGGTGGGATTTCCTTCCCCCTCCCCAGTGACCTACATCCCATGAATGCCATGCTGTCATTGTGCTAGTGCTGTGTATCTGCTCTGTCTGGTAATTTGTTGGCTCTGTTCAGTCTGACTGTGTCTTGATCAGTATCTGACTAAGGCTGCATCTAATAAATCCTTGTGCCCATCAGTAATGTGATGTATCCAGGCAGTTGCTGGTATCACATGTGTGAGTAGGACTGGCTGTGTGCTTGGCTCACCATAAAAACAGGGCTGTGTTTGGGAACAGTGGATTAGTGCTGTAGTGTATTTCAGCTAGTTAGGACTTGTAAAGTTTTAACTGTGGCATTAAGGTCAGTAATCAATATATGCACATAGTAGATAAGTGGTGCCCTTGTTTTTTTTATGGTGGCTGCCTAGAAAACCACAAAATTTTCCTCAATAAAATTGGATAGCATACAAAAGATAATGCAAAAGTGCTTTAGGAACTTTGCAAAGCTGAGACTGTGGGGAAAGACATGTATTTTTTTCTGAGCAGCAAACCTGAGGACTTCAAAGACCTAATAACTTTTGAAAAAATGTACAGACATGATCCAGGAAGGAACAGTTTTAAAACAAAAGCCTATCTGGTACTTAGTAAGTTCACACCAGAGTTTGGACTCCTGCCTGAGACGAACACAAGATGCATTCCTGGGGTCACATCAAAGGTTAGGACAGTTAGATCATGTCGCTCCTAGCCCAAAGTAACTATAATGTGTGAGGCTTGGGGTTTTCTTCTCAAATTGACCTGGCTTTACTTGCCACCTAGTAATGAATTTGTGGAAATTAGAGTGTTTCAGTGTCCTGAATTCTGCAATGCCCTGTGTGACTGCTGAGCAGTCTGGTCAGCTTGGGGCTGCTGGCAGCTCTGGTGTCCTGGCACCCTCTGCCCGAGGCTCAGCATCCCAGGAATGGGAATGTCTGCTGGGTCCCTCTCACCCTGCAGAGCCCAGCTTTTTAATGCTGCCCTGGAGTTTTCTGGCTGTCCCATCACTGGGGTCAAGTTTTCCTCCTCTACTTTGATCTGTGGTAATAGTCTTGATGTTCTTTTTCCCTGTGTTTTACAGTGGTTTGAACTTTATTGATCTGATGGTGCGACAGGGGAATATCGACAACCCTCCTAAGACGCCGCTTGTTCCCGGGTTTGAATGTTCTGGAATTGTAGAAGCTCTTGGAGACAGCGTGAAAGGATTTGAGGTAATATTCTTTTTTTATTTCCAAAGTGACAGTTGTGAGTCTCATATAAATAATCACCAGTTCCTAATCCTTTCTGCTCTGCCAGTGACAGCAGGCTTCACCACCTTGTTGAGATTTAAAAGGTCAATTTTTCCTTGCTGCTTCCCAAGCGTGAGAATGACCTCTTGAATTAGTTTCTGAATCCACCACTGTCATCTCCTTCAAATCCTTCCTGAAAAGTCACTTGTGCCATGTGCACATCCTGATGGCTAAATAGGAACTGGAAAGCATGAGGGATGTCCTTCAATAAAATGAAAGAAATTAAGTTAAGTTGTTAAGTTTCTTTTCTTGGCCATGTTTCCTGCCATCACTGCTCTTTTCCTCAAAGCCCAGGTGCTGCTGACTCTGGTTCCAGCTTTTGATCTTGGGTTAACAGAGCCCTGTTTACAGTAAGCATTGCTTCTTAAAACTGTGTGCATTAATGAGGTGCAGATTAAATTAGGATCCTGATTCTGGATATAGGACTTAGTCTGCTCAGGAAAAGCAAATGACAAATAGTTGATGTATATAATAAAGCTTTCATAAGTGGCTATGGACACTTTGGTATCTCTTGTTGCATATAAGCAGCATTTTGTCCTGCCTCCTCTTCCATTATTGGTATTAAACATCTATATTCATTGCAAACTTGCTTTATATTGCCTAAGTATGTTGAAAATTTTGGAAATAAATCCTGAGTTAATGCAGGTCAATCCTATCTTAGTTATTTGCAGAGTCTGTCATGTAAAAAGGTAATCAAATTTTCTGAATTGTTATTATACCTGGATCTTAAGAAGATATAAATATTTTTATCTAAAGATTCTTTTCTCAAACAGCTAAAATTTGTCAGTTGATTGCAGGTAGTGGCCAGTTTAGTTTCAGCTATATTTTCAGTGATGAGATCTTCTTAGGGGATTTGTCTCAGTTCCCTTCCTTCCCCATCTCTGCCTTGAAACAAGTTGTAATCTTTCAATGTATTCTGTTACAAACAACAACTGAATGATAATTTTGCTGTTTGAAAACCTTTGCTACTTCAGTAGTTCTGCTCCAGCTTCTGTGCTGCGCTCCATATCGAAGAGTATTCTCTGAAAGGAGTCTAGAAAGCCTCTGCTCCAGATCAGCACTCTCATTTTTAAACTTCTTGCTTTTTCTAAAGGGTATCATGAGGCTACAGCATATGGTGCTTGTTTGAATAACACTGCACCTGACTGAATATACTGTGTCTCTTTTTAAAGTGACATCTTTGTTCTGACTGTGGAGCACGTTTGTGCACTCCCTATGTACTCCCTGTGATTGAAACAAGCCGTAGTGTTTTATTTTTTGCATATAACCTTCATAGCCATGGTGGTGTTTGAGTGATCTAGGAAGGGGTCCACACTCAGAGAGATAGCTGTGCATGGGTGTGAATCCATCAGCAGGAGAACATGCCTTGAGGATGATGGAAGAACATTCTGTTGGTTTCTTTATGGAATTCTTGCACAGAGTAGGGGCACACCAGATGCTTGGTGTCTCCTCGACATATGTTGTTACCTCTGTCCACAGTAACAGCAAAGATTGCACCCTATATATCTTCTGACCTCCTTTCCCTGGTAGATCTCTCTTCCAGTTCAAGCCCTCCTAAAATAGGTGTAATGTCTGTTCCTTCTGCCATTATAAGGAAAAGCTGCTTTCTGATGGTGACAGCTGTATCAGGCCTGATCTCTCTCCAGTTTGGGGGGTGATTCTCAGAAAGTGAGGTCTAATCTGACTAGGCTCTGAATAGTGTCTGTGGTAAAATGTGGTACTTAATATTACCAAGAAATCCCTTGGGAATCACCGAGAGGGAGTTCTCTGCATTCTTTTTGGTAATCATTTATGATTTATGGCAAAGATATAGGGCATATTAACATCTGCACTAATTAATCCTAGCACATTTTCTATTTTAGATGCTTCTCTAATAGCAAAAACGGAACCACAAAGTGATTACCAGTGAGGCATTGTTAATTTGAATGTTTTTCAAAAGGAGGAGGCATTTCAGTCAAATTGGAATGACAGCTCTGTTTCAGGAGTCTCATTCTAAAAGAGACAAACCCTTCAGAACTGTCAGCAGCACCTTAGCTTTGAGCAAACCTGCAGTATCCCAAAGCAAAAGTGATGACTCAGGAGACCAAAATGTGCTTGTGCTGTAAACGTTTGCCTGAAGGCAAAAGTGTTGTGCTTTACTCCATACCTGTAGTTTCTAAAGCATTAGAAGGCATTGGTAGAATGTAAGAGTATCAGGCAGATAAGCAGAGTTACTTTAGAGGGACAGCTGCTGTTAGTTCTAGTTAAAACACAAAGGCCTGGAGTTTGATGCTGTGCCTGTCTTATCCTGTGGCTCCATTGCTCCTTTCATGGTTAAGGATGTTGTTTTGGTTGGTGCATTCTAGAAAGGAAAAGGGTCTGAGGCAAGGTAAAAGATGCCATGGAGTTCCTGGTGGCAAGCAGTTATTGAGAGTTTGTAAGAGTTGTGCCTGTGAAGATTTTAATACACACTGGCCAAACATTTGCTCAGTGTGGCTGTCCCTTGTAGACTCAGCAGCCCAATTTCTGATTTAAGGTGATTGTTGCTTTCCAAGTTTGTTGTGCCTTGTTGTTACTCTTGTCCATCTGAGAAGAGTAGGTATCTCTGATTAAAAAACCTGAAGCTGCAATGAAGGCCATGTACAAACATATGAGCTTGATGTGCCTGGACCTCTGAAAGGTTCCTAGAAACAGCCAACTGTACCTAATATTTACAGAAAGCCTTTTTTTCTCCATAGTGAATTGCTCTTTCACTACCATCTATTTTCAGAAGAAACTGAGCAGAGAAATGTTGCATTGAAAGATAATATTTCATTGCTCCTTTAAATCCTGTCGAATTCACTTTGTAGATTTAAGAGCACCTTAAAATCCAAAGGCATATTTTTGATGTTTAAGGTGGCTTATTTGAAGTTGTAGAATCAAATTCTGCTCTGACACACGGCTGTGGAGATTACAATCACAGATATATCTTGGTAGAATCAGTTAATAAGATGATAAAAGTAGAGAGTGGGTACAGATGGTGTTATCTTCTGAATGAGAGCATTTGCAACCCTTTCATGTGCTCCATCTACCAGAGCACAAGGCCTTTCCTTCTCAGTCCACAGAGAGGAAAAGTAGCTCTAAATCAGTGTGAGGACTGACAAAACAAAGTGAAAATTATCCCAGGTATGACTTTCTTTATTCCATGTTTTTCATCAATATGATTATAACCTTTTTCCCCTCATTTCTTGCTCTTCAGCAAAATTCCTGGTTATTAGTAAAAATAGCTGTTCTCATTGTTTATGTTTGTTATTTGGGAGCTCTGCTAGCAAAAGATCTGTATTGGTGATGATAGAAGACAGCCTTGCCAGAGAAGAGTGGAGCAAAAAAAAAAAAAAAAAAGGGAAGAATTGGCTTTAATTTCTTTTGGTGACTTTTGTTAACATTAAAAATAGTAAAAGCCCAAAGCTGAGCAGCTTAATTGCTATTTGCCAAAAATGTGGAGCCCCATTTTCCTCACAGTCAGCCAGCGACCCACACCTTGAACAGGAGACTTGCAGGTCTCACAGGTTGCTCTCTGCAGTCTCTGTTGCAGTCAGATCTTCAATGTTTTGTTTTCTTCCTTGTTCGTAGATTGGAGACAGAGTCATGGCTTTTGTAAACTACAATGCCTGGGCTGAAGTAGTGTGTACCCCAGTAGAATTTGTCTACAAGATCCCAGATGACATGACTTTTTCTGAAGCTGCTGCATTTCCCATGAACTTTGTAACTGCCTACGTGATGCTCTTTGAGGTGGCTAACCTGAGAGAAGGCATGTCTGTGCTGGTTCACTCAGCAGGAGGTGGGGTGGTAAGTTGGAACTTTTCTTCCTTTCCTGTCACTCAGTAGCTGAAAGTCTGATGCATTTTGATTCCTGAAATGAGCTCGAACCTGCAGTTTGATGTGATATTCCTGTGTGTGAGGGATTGCACTGGGAGGAGCTGCATCTGTTTTCCCTTCAAAAGGCTGATGTGAATGGTTGGCAGGAGCTCTTGGTGAAATGAAATTGTTATGGCTCTAAACTCTATGAAAAAACCCTCATTGGTTGTCAGCAGATCAAGGACCAAGTGTTGTCCCAAATACTGTGTTCCTGAACTTAGACATGTTGTACTTCTGTGTTAAAGAGGGGTGTAGTGAAAGGAATAAATGAGCTCCCTGCAAAAGGTATTTGTAGGTAACCATAATCCTCTTTATAGTAAATGTCCCTCTTGGAATATTCCTGCATATATAACATGTGAGTGTGTGTGATGCTTTCACTGTGAAAGATTTTCTTTTCCCCTTTGTTGTAGAGGGGTTGAAAGCTGTGAAAAGTTCCCATGTGAACCCTGAGGAAAAGGTACAAATTGGAAATTGTAGTCAGTGGTGGCTGCTGCATGTTGTGGTTTGGATCATTCCTGAGGAGGCATCGTGTGGCACAGGCAAAGGATGGATTTATGGGAATACCAGGCCACACAGTGAAATAAAGAGTTGGCATTTTGTGTTACCAGGTCCTTGAAGTAGCTTTTAGGAAAATCTCTATCCTTTGGAAAGTATTAAAGTTTTGTGCAAAATACTACAATATTGACTGGGGAGTTCGTTTACATTTGAAATTATGCAGTCCTTTTTCATAAGACAGGTTTTATGAGCTGGGACCATTAGCAGATAGCAGTCTTTGAAACTGGAGTACCTTTTCTGTGTTCTTGTTATGCCTTATTTATGCTAAATTAATGTTCTGTTTTCTACTGAGGTCTGGTGGGCAGCCCCAAACACGCTGTCCTTAATTCTGTGCCCTTAGCCCTTCTTTCAGGTTCTCATATAAATGAAGACTGTAATCAAAGGAATAAATTCATGAGTTCCCTGTAGAAGGTATTTTTAGCTAGCCATAATCCCACTGGCAGTGCAGGGTCTGTCCTGTTGGAATACTGGTGGAAATGAATGGAATTTATAATCGTATTACACTGTGGCACAGTACGGCCCAGAGGGTTCTGGCTGACTATTGTTCTGTAGGGTTAAATCTCTTCGTGTGGAATTCAGGGCTGCTAAAGCAACATGAGGCCACACATTCAGGGGAATATTCTACAGGAATCAAAGTCTCAGCTGTAGCTCTAAGGCCGTTTGCCCATCTGGCACTGTGCAGACCCTGTGTAGGCTGAGCATACAGAATTAGCCCCAGAGCAATCCCTGAAACTACCTGTGTATCTAGACAAGTTGAACTCCTCCTCCTTTTTCAGATTTCTGTGTTTCTTTCTCTTTCTGACCTCACTTGTCTCTGTTACTTCCTCCTTCTTTTCCTGAAGGACTGGTAATGCTCTGTTAATGTCAGTTCTCACAGATCTTCTGCTCTAGCGCCCAGCTTCTGTGCTGTGCTGTTCCTGGAAGGAGTTGCTGGCTTCCTCTCTCATCCCAGCTGTTCAATGGGCAGCTTTTGGCTGGGCCTCTGCTGTGGCTGCTCAAAACCTTCTCTGAGAGAAGCTGAAGGAGGGATGGATCCTGCTTGGCTGCCAGGAGAACAAGGAGAAATCAGATCCATCACTTGCTAAGTAGTTAAACAAACCAGAGTTTCCAAGGGAAAGACCAGACATGCAGGAAAAGCAGCCAGGCTGCCCAGTAAGGGATGGAGGGCTGTGTAGGATCTGGGGGGACTGTAAGTGAGAGGGGGACAAGGCTGGCCACCTTGCAAGCCAAGAGGCTGAGCACTGTGCCTGGGGAGAGGGTCTCACACAGCCCCTTGTTTCTTGTAAGGAAAGAGCATGGAGAGCAAGAATTGGAAATTTTCCCATTGCTTGATAGGTTTTCCAGATAAAATATCACTCTGAAGATGTGTGGATTTTTTTTCTTTCTACTAAGCAGACATAAAGATTTCAGAGGGGTCTCTGTTGCTCTGATAATCTGTCTGTTAATCCTTTGAAAAATCTGACAGTTTCAATCGAACACGTCATTCTCACAAAGATCTTTGTTAATGAACAGAAAACTGGCACTGAAGCTGCTACAGCAAGAGTTATTTTTGTGCTGTTGCTTTAATAGATAGAATGCCCTTCCCCACTTTCAGCAAGTGGGAGATCTGTCCAGTTTGTTTCTAAATGTCAGAGAAATTCCAGAACACTTTAATGAGACAATAGGCTCCCTGTGGGACTAGAAGTTTCTAATTGTTCATTTCTCATTATGCAAGATCATTATTTTAGCTGCTTCAAGCAGTTTATGAAAAAGAACTTGTTGCTTCAAAAATGTTTGTGAGCTTCTTTGTTCTGGCCCCTCAGTCCTCTTTAGGAGGATCCTGCAGCTTTTTCAATAAATGGACTCAGGGAAAATTCTCTAGGACCTTTACTCTTGTGTATTATCTCAGTTTATTTATGTGGCCTGCTTTTGTTGATAGATATTTTTGGTAGTGAGGTAACTATAGCAATTGTCTTCCCATCTGTGCCTGGAGTGTGATTAGTAGGGAGCAGAACTTTTAGTGTCTGACAGGATGCTTTAGATAAGTCAGTTTATTTATTCCAGAAGTTTCAGGGGACATCAGAAGATGAGGGAGAGAAAAAGGAAACACACCAAGATAACTCATCTTGGAAAAGGTCTCACACACCTGTCTCTGTGTTACAGACTGGAATCCTGCTCCACACACCACATGAGTGTCTTCCCTGCCACCCACTCCCTGCACAGGTCAGGACATTGTGCCACCTTCCCTGGTCATGGAAGGAGACGTGGCCACTCCTGGGGGAGCACCTGGTGTCCCTGAACCAGGGGACAAGAGGACACCCACAAACTCTGCTTCTGACCCTTGGTATATTGTGCCTTTCCCTCAGAGGAGGAGGAGCTGCTGCAGAGCTTACAAAGGGGATTGAAAGGAGAGATGACATTTGGTTTCCATAGGGCCAGCTTGTTGGTTTTGGTTGCTTGGAAAGGATGCTGCTTTGGCTTTCCTGTCTCTTTTTTCCTCCTTGGGACAGGGGCAGTTAACAGAGAGCAACTCTCAGCTCTCACCCTGGGCAGGGAAGGAGGCTGAAGATACTTCAGGAGTCTGCTCAGAAAGCACAGAACAGGCTGACAGTTGCATTCCCTGATTCCCTCAGGCTTTGACAAAAGATGAGTACTTTTCAAATCCTGCTGCTAAGATCTAACAAAGTTGCCATTTGCTCCCCTCTCAGGCCTCTGCTTGGCAGGACGCTTAGAACTTCTGATTAAACTTAAATTGAGTTGCAGGGCAGTTCAATAATTAACAAAAAATAGAATTGTCTAATACAAATAGAGTTTAAATGCTTAAAGCTACAGAAATGTTCAAGTGTCCTTCTGAACTGATTGCTAAATCAGGGAGAAAGCCAGCGCACACTAATCATCATAAGTAGACATTAATGCTCAAAATAATGACTTTGCAAGAACATATGACTTACTGTAGGACATGTATTGGTCTATCTTAACTGTAAAACACTGTAATGGCTGTAAGACAATGGAAGAGTAACTCCCTTCACAAATACACTCCCACGTCTCTTTAAAGTGAAGCAAAGTGACAACTGCATAAAATACTCTGAGAAACCTGAGCAGTAGTGTGCACCCTTCTGGGACTGGTCTGCTCTAAGAGACAATTAGTTCTTTAAAACAAAGACACTTTAAGTCAGTGCAAGTCACAGCACAGGCTTGTCTGAGATTATTATGAAGTTTTGCTTAAAATTATTAATGTAAACTGTTGAATTAGTATAAATATAGGACTGTTGTGGTAAAAAAAAAAAAAAAAATTGAAAAAAACATTATGCTTTTCTCCTTGAGCTGCAATAAATCCAGTCCCTATTTCTGTGCTATCCACCTGGAAAATTAATTCCTCCAGAGCTCTATATTTGTGAGAGAGAGCCATTATGCCCATTTGCTTATTTGTTTGTTCTTCATGTACTTCCTATTCTGAATATTTAGAGCACAAAGCTTTGGTTATTTACCAAGATTTTGTAAACACCAGTCTCATCACTTAACTCCTCAGACTCAAGGCAGAATTACAAGCCAGTTCTTTAGCATTTTGATCTTCCAGATGCTAAAAATAAGCACCTTCCATGCAGGAGCATTGATTGCTTCTCCTGAGGCTGTTGTCTGACCTTCCCTCTCAGGCTCAGCAGCAAAGGAAGTGCAAGCAGAGTAAGTTACAGATGCAGTTCTCATGTTTGGATTTGAAGGGTAAATCTGACTTGGCAACAGATTTAGGCCATCCTGGCAGGATTTGTTACTGCTTGGCAGGAACCCTCTTTTTTATTGTGTCTCCCCTGCATACATTGCAAATATTTGAGGATGTGTTCCCAGCTGAATCACTGAAGTGGTGATATTTTATCTGACAAAGAACTGGCATTTCTTAGTGAATCTAGTCACCTGCTATCACAGACAGCATACAGGAACCCTTTCAAGAGGATGATCTAATATCTTCCTGGAAGAATACCTAAGTATTTATACCTTCAGATTCTCTCCACTCTGTCTTACTTAGTGAGGAAACTTTCCAGACTTTTATTCATGGCCAGTAAATGTACTTTTGTTCTTCTACAGTTAATATATCTTTTTTTTAATGATGTTATCCATTAATTAAAATTAGCTGCTTTTTCTTCTTGGGGCACTTCTTTTAGATCTTTTGTTAGGATATATATGTTTACAGCTACAAGAAGCTCAGCATGTAATCTCTCCTTGGCCTGTAGTTTTCAGGCTGAAGGCAGGTTTGTTTGCTCATACCCCATTTTTGTAAGGTTAGATGTGTGGGTCATCCTCCAGGCAGGTCCTGCTCCAGGCAGATGTGGATGTATTTCCTGGGCTCTGAGCTGGCTGGGGAAGCACAGCAGCAGTAAGATGGTAGGAAAGCCAGATCCTGTTAAAATAGGTCTCACAGCACTCCTCATCCTTTTAAATATTGCATGGGTAGGCTGCTCTGTCTGCACTTAGCAGGGAGGAGCACATTAAATAACACTCCTGCTTTTGAGTCAGAACTCCTTGAATGTGAGTGATTAGAATTGACTCTTCTCTTGGCTGGTCCTTGCCAGCACACTGTGCCAGGGCATTAATCCAGCCCACTTTGCTGACACCTTCACTTGGTACCAGGGCTGCACTTGCTATTTTCATATTAGCAGTTCATAGCTGTTCTGTGTTTGATGAAGTGCTTTCCTCTTGTTTCATCTCCAGCAGCCAAGGAAAGGGATAAATCAGCTCACACACTGTGTAACCAAGTCTGGGCTGCTCCAAGTACCCAGCTGTGGAAGCCAGGCAGGGCAGTGGAGGCTGGTAAATGCCTCTGAAGCAATGGATGTGCTCCCTCAGCAGCACCAGAGTCCTGGTGCTGTGGCTGAGCCCATTCCCAGACACTGCCTCAGAGCATGATCTGTTAATCAAACACAAAAGCCCAGCCAGCCATGCACAGAAAGCAATTTCCCTGACCAAAGCAAGCTGCAGCCTTTGAAGGCTTTTCTCTTTGCCTCTCGCAGCCCTGCACTCCCCAGAGGACACATCCTGTCCCCAGGTCACCTGCAGAGCCAGGTCACAGGCAGTGCTCTGCTCTCCCCTGGCTGTTCTGCCTTTCCAGGTGGAGTGTGTTTCCCCTGGATGAGTTTTGCTCAGGTAGCTCCACTGAGCTGCAGAGGATTTGTGCCAGGTGGAGATTCAGCCCTGAGTTTTTGGTGCAGCTCAGCTGCATAATTTTGCAAAGGGGTAAGAAAAACACACCCTGCTAATTGTTGCAGAAAATGTTTTGAGGGTGAGAGATCATTATCTTAGGGTCACTTTCCCCCTCCCTCAACTCATTTGTGGTGCACTGAGTGTAGCAGATGCTGCCTAATGCTTGTCCAATAATTGCATTTTAGTTTGTCCACTCTGCAATGTTCACCCAGTGTTTGGTTTCCAATTTCCTTTGCTGTAATTGGGAAAATGACACCTTCAGGAGATGAAATGTTGTGTATCAGGCTTCACCTAACACCAGAGAAGCGTTTTCCTGACGCCATGAGATCAGTAGATGATGCCCCTTGCAGTTCTCTTACTGTGTTTGAGCACTTCACAGCACCTTCAGGTATGGTTATATGGAATCAAAACACTTTGGAATTTGGATTCTTCTCACGTTTGGTTCCAGACAAGTTTCTTGTGCAAGATTAAGTCTGAATGCTATTTTTAAAAATGCTGTAGCACCTTTGGGCTGCAGAAATATATCACAGAAATGGTAATTCTTCCTCTGTCTTACTCAGTGATGTCTTACTTTATTGAGGCAGTTTTGCAGCGTGGTATCTTTTACGTGGTTTATTCTCTCCTGCTCTCAGGCTGCCCTCAGTTTACATAACAGCAAAAAAGATGCTTTCCTGAAAGGATCGTGCTCCATGCCTGCTGTAATTCAGTGTGCAGCTGGCACGTTAGGCTGGGGGCATTAGGTCAGAGCCTTTTGGAGAGCCACTCACTTGTACACCTTATTTATATTTCATCCAGCATTAAGTTTGTGTTAACAAGCTAATTAGATTAGTAAGTTTCATTCTATTCATGCTTTCTATATTGACTTTTAAATGTCAATGCTGTTTTTTTCCTTTGAAATTGTGGAAATGTACTAAGCAGTCTGTTTCATTGTTACTTCCTAGAAAACTACTTTTCCATTCTTTTAGGTGATTATCTCGGTGTGAGAAGTTTCCAATCCTGCAGGCTTAGACTTGGGTTTTAAAGCAATGGAATGTGAAGAAATCTCTCTGTTTTTTTCCCCTGGATCTAAAACTACTGTATCAGTGTAAATTTATATTAATTTCTGTAATTATCATATGTGTAGATTAGGTTCAACGCAGTGGTTTTATGAATTGACAGGATACCTTGAAAAAGAATGCATGAAGCAGACTGTGAAGCTGGAGAGACACATCCAGCATTGGCAGACACCCTTCATTCCACAAGCTATTCATTTCTTTAATCTAATCTGTTCAATTCAAGCTATTAATTTCTCTAAGGTTTCACCACATGATGTTCTGCCTCACTGGAAGTGTTCAAAAAATGTCTGGATGTGGCACTTGAGGAAAACTTAGTGATAAAACATGGTGATGGTGCTGAGTTGGTGGCTGGACTTGATAGTCTCAGAGGTCTTTCCCATCCAGAATGACTCTGTGATTCTGCAATAAGTAGTATATAAAATATATGAATATATTAAAGGAGTTTAATTCCACTTTAAGGGAATATTATGTAACCATTTCTATCCCTTTAGTGAATCGTCTGATTTATTTTCTATTCCCAAAGACTGCTAAATTCTGTTAAAGATAACATTAATTGTCCAAGTGATAATTATTTTTTGCCATTAAAACTTACTAGTTTTCCTAGGTTCAGAAGGCAAGAATCTGGTCAGTACTTATATGTAGAAATAGGCATTGTATATGAAAAAACTAGATGTATGAAGAACATTTTTCAACCCATGCTTGTGTAATTTAGCCCCCTCTTGGAAGGTTTTGGAGTTCATACACTATTTCTGCTAACACAGTTCTTGCTTCCAAAGCCAGTGAGGCTGGTAGCCCAGTCGATGTGGTTTTGCCTGGGCAGGGAGGAGACAGAAAACCCTCCTGTCCCTGTTGAGCACAGAGCAGTTTTCAGGATCCAGGTGACAGGACAGGGCTGGTGTGCCCGTGGTGGGAACGTGCAGGGGCCCAGGAGCCAGCACAGACACCTCGGCTGCCCTGGGAAGGGGATGCTCCTCCTTCAGCAGCAAAACCCTTTGTGGATGTTTCCTTTGTGAACCGTGGATAGTCTGAACGCTGGTCTCAGGATTTGCAATTAAAAATGTATCACCTGCTAAAGAGTGGCAGCTAATCCAGAGGCAGCTACATGATTTGAGGGATTAGAAAGGAGATTTAGGAGTGACTTGCATAGCCATGGTGCTGTTTTGGAGCTTAGCTGAATTCCACAGAAATTAGGGAAATGGTTGAGTTCATAGGTTGAGTTCAGTTCTCCTGTTTTGATGGGGAAAGCGTGGAAAGTCCCATATCAGCCTTTATTCCTAGATTTCTGACAGAACTACTAAAAATATTTTGCACAGAAATAAGTAAGAGTCAACTTCAAATTAAGATCTCAGGAAACTGTAGAAGAGTGTTTTGTGGAATTGCTTCAAAATACTTCATCCAATTATAAAAGTACTGGTCACATGAGTCAGTTTTAGGCTTCAAATATCTACAGAAAGCAGGGAAGTATTCCCAGATGATCTGGGATTTTAGATAAGCTTATCTCTGGGGGGAGGGAGATGTGTACTAACGAGTTTGAGTCAGGAGGAAAATAGGTTGTTCACATCTTGATGTTTTTGTGCAATTCTCCTATTCATCTGACTGTCAGTTTGTTAAATGTTAATCGTCTTCTGCAGGATTAAAATCAACATGCTTTCTTCTTGAATATTTAACCTTTTAAACATTCAGTGATTTTGGTTCAGGATATATTCATTAGCCCTCATCTTCCCAAGTTAAATTGAAAATGCAGAAAACTAATTAGAGAATAGATCAATAATGTCAGAATTTCATTCAACTACCATGCATTATAATATACTGATTTATCTAAATCACTGTGGCTGTTGGGTTTCTGCATGAAACAGAAAGTGAGAAAAGAGGATTGCTTGTGAAAATTACTAAGAAAAGAACAGATACAAAATCCCCAATTTTTTTTCTTTTAATTTTATATTACATTATTTGTCGAGGCTGAAATCTGGGAAGGGTTTAGAATGAGATGGTAAGTAATGAAGAAATGAAATATGAGATCAGTGAAACATTTTCTGCTCCCTGAAAACATTACATCTTGTAAGATGAGCCCCCTCGGGAATGGATTTTCCTGTGATTTTTGAGAGATTTAGGGATTCCAACCCAGGAAAATGATGGATAATTTTAAAAAGAAGAGGTCATTTTTAATTTGGAGTTGGATTTACCATGCCAGGAGTAAGCCTCGGTACCTGTGACCTTCTCTGAGCTGCTGGACAAGCTGTTCAATTTGCTGTGGTGTTCCATCCCTCATCTGCAAAGCAGGAATGAGAATGATCCCTTCTCTTGCTCTCTTTTCTGTGTCTGTCTGCCTGTTTAAAGGATCTCCTAAGCTGTGCCTTGCTGTGCAGGCATTCACTGATTAACCCAGTAGGAAACCAGTCTGAAATTCCTGGGTGCCACCATATAAATAATAACCTTGCCCTCTCTGGTGATGTTCAGCTTGGAGTTACATTCAGCAGAACACATGAGGAATGCCAAGACCTGCAGGGTATGCAGGGTTAGCTAATTATCATGCTCTAAATAAGACCCAAGTGCTAATTACTGGGATGTACAACTAATAATCAGGGCTTCTGGTTGGAGTGAACAGAAATGTGTTTATCCCTGGGTGATTTTACTAGTCATGCATACAGTTTACAAATGACAATCTTTAGGCTGTAGATGTAAGTAAGAGCCTGCTGAATTCCATCTGACAGGATTTTTTAGAATGACAGTGCCATTTTTTTAACTTCTGGGTATATCCATGTAATTGTGCTGGCTCCAGTGAAATAATAATGTTGCAGGAGGAGGTAGGGTCGTGTGGCTACCAAAAGTCAGTTTTCTTTTTGTTGGTGTGTTAAGAGTAAAACAAAACCTGGGGTGGTAGAAAGATGACCTGTTGGGATCAGAAAGATGACCTCTCAGCCTCATGAAATTACAGATTAAAATTCAGTTAAGGCCTTCTGGGACCCAGATTGAGTTTCTTGGGAAACTCAAAGTACAGACATCTGATTGCACAAATTCTTCAATGCCCCAAGTCCTGGCTGAAGTCTGGCATAGTATCTGATGAACCCCACTGGGTTCCTGCCCAGACCAGGAGGAAGAATGATTTTCCTGGATGTGCTCTAGGCTGTTTCATCCCCTTTGCTGTCAATCAGTTTTCAGCCTGGGGCGCTGCCTAAGCAAACCTCTCTTACAGTGACTGGTGGCTATTCCTGCATTTTGAATAATCAGTAATAACTATTTTTATCAAAAAGAGGTAAAGCTGATTTTCTTTATTATGTACAGTAATAAAATGCATTTGTTATAGCAGCTTGCTGTCTCCCACTGAAACCATAAGGAGACATGATCCCTTAGGAATGGCAAACCAGACCTACTGTGTTAGGACTGCTTTGTCTTCAGAACATCCATGTGATTTAGGTGTCTCTTTTCCTATGGCTGAACTGCATTTCAGTGGAAATAAACTAGTTTGGGAAGTGCTTGCACGTGTTTGGTCTCGGGTTTTGCTGTGTCAGGAGTGAATTGGCAGCTGCAAACTCTGTCAACTGATTTCCATGTCAGTGAACTAACATAATCATGTGTTTGCAGGGTCAAGCTGTTGCTCAGCTGTGTTCAACCATTCCCAATGTTACTGTTTTTGGAACAGCTTCATCTTTCAAACATGAAGCAATCAAAAACTCAGTAACTCACCTGTTTGACAGGAATGCAGACTATGTTCAAGAAGTAAAAAGGTAATCTTGTATTTTCCTGAGTCAGGTCTGTATGGTATCTGGCAAAATACTATGAAAGGCACCAGGCTGATCATATTTATGGGAAGATACTACATTTGTGAGTTTGGAAGCTGTAGTTTATTCCAGTTATTCCACCTGTCCACTAGGGACAGGATAGCAAACATCTCCCTATGTCTTGGTGAGCAACATAAAATTTTTCAATCCATGTCCCTATTTGGACATCTGTTGTGAGCAAAATAAATTAAGTGAAAGAAACTAAAGCATTACTTAAATGAATTAAGTGAAAAAAACTTAACAGAAGGATGTACTTTGCCTTCATTTGCATATGTACTTGCTCGCTGTAATGCACCAAATAAGATATTTTCAGTGGATTTGTAAGGTATCCAGGTTTTGGAGTTCTTTGGTGTGCTTTTGTCTGCCTGGGTTTTTATCCTCTGCCAGGGATTGATATCAGAGCACATGATGTCTGTTTTAATTTCAGATCCTTAGATTTTGTTTGTTTGCATTCAGATTAAAATCATCCTGTTGCCTTTTGAAGTCATCATGTGTATTTCTGTTTATGTGCTTTCAAACACTTTGTTTTCCAGTTTTTGTAACTGTTGATCCTGGTGTTGGTGCAGGTGGCAGAACTTCTCTCTGGGCTCTTAGCAGTGCAGGCTGTTATTGCAGGAAAAAGCAGGGCAGGTACAAGAGCTAAAACATGGGTATAACAAGCAGTTTGTGCTTCTTTCCTGGCACAATAATATAATTTGAATATTGATTTGAGGTGTTTAATATCAGCTCAATGAATAGTCCTGGTTACAAGTCAGAAGTGGCACCCTGTAGAATATGCCAGTACTCTGATTTGTTACTCAGATCCTTCCATTTTCACTTTGCATTGAAAAGATTTTTAATAAACCTACAGCAGTAATTCTGAGAATGCTGTTGTGACAAATTGTCTTTTGGCAGCTGCAGCAAGGGGAATGGTGTAGTTGTTTGGTTTGATGGATATTAGCTGTGTACTGTGTTCTGCTTAAAGTGTTCATTTCTTAAATCTGTGAGCAGAAAAGGATGGAGCTGTGATGGAGAAAGGATAGTGGTCAGAACCTGCTTTATTGCAGGTCACTGGGGCTTTCATCAGGGAGAAAACTCAAAAAACAAAACCAAAGCAACCACCAATAACTCCAAGCAAATGAAAAATAACCCCCAAAAAATCCATAAGAGATGTTATGAATGTGGAAATGTTCATAGGGGACAAGGAATTGGTTCAAACAGGGAAGCCACCAAAAGCTGTTTCATTGTAAAATTTTAATTCCTTTACAGTGAAGGCTCATCCAGTGGCCTGAATAGAAACAATTTATTACCCTAAATGTGGCAGCAGTAGCAAGGAGTTCCCTGGTTTGGCTGCTGTTTGTAACCAGTGGATGTCTGGGTCTCACTTTTGTTTTGTGAGGAAGCAGAAAAGTGCATTACAAGCCATAAATCTTTGCCTCTCCCCTAAATCAGGATATTTGGGGCATTTTTTTCCTTCTTCAGCATCATATTGCCATTGCATTGACAGAGCTGTTGGACAGTTATAAATATGCAAACTGTTTATTGAAACAGTATAAAAGGGCCTGATTGTAACCCTTGTGCTGGATTTTTAGCTCTTGGTGACTTCTCTTTGTGCTTAAGTCTTTGCTGATATCTCGTGGATAAAATAGCAGAAGAAGAAGACTCTGTAAATAACTTTACAAGTAATTTTGTCTGAGAAGAAATTAGGATAAGAAGATCTGTTTCCTTACAAAATCAGAAAAATAATATTAGATGTGAATACGAAAAATATCCTTTTTCTCTATAATAGTCACAAAATAAGCATTCTCTGACAATCACATTAAGTCAAAAAAGAATTTTGTATCTGTTGCCTGTCTTTTGATAATATCATTTTATTGAAAGCCCTGAAAAAGGGGGAACAAGATGGTTTCCCCCTCTTTAGAGCTTAAGAGGCGTGGGTGGGCTGAAAAACTTGCACTGTGCCACTGAATGAGTCTGAAATGTCTTTTGATGAGGGTAAAGTTTTCACATAGTCAAAGTCTCAGTCTTTGAGTCCCTTCTAAAGTACCTGGAAAATGTTAGTGTTTTGTGAACGACCAGCCTTGTGTGTCTTACTGCAAAGTAAGAGTTTTTTCCTTGCTTTTTAGAATCTCAGCAGATGGAGTAGATATTGTTTTGGACTGTCTTTGTGGAGAAAATACTGGGAAAGGCCTCAGTCTTCTCAAACCACTTGGGACTTATATTTTATATGGTGAGTGGGAAAAAGCAGGTACATCTTTCAAAACTAGAGCTTTGCAGAGCTTAAAAGCATCCATGCCCCTTCTTCCAGAACTGGTGATTGACATGTTATGCTTTCTCAGTTTGATTGTTTCCAGTCAAGGGTTTCAGTGAAGCTGACCATGGACTAAATTATTGATAAATAAATGGTAATAAAAAAAAAAATCTTTAAAATTTCAGAAAAGTAAATCCAAAATTGAAACTGGACATACAGATTGTTAAACATCATTGAGTGATACAGGGGAAGCATGGGAGAAAGTTTGGATCTCTCATTCTGGGAATCATTGTGTGGCCAAGGAAACCTCAATGTAGTTTTTGTGAGAGGGAAGCTCAGAGGACAATTTCAGGAAGAATGCTTTTGATTTATTTGACGTGACTTTGAGGAATCCAACCCAGGCTTCTTCTGTTCACAAATTTCCACTCCTGTTTGTGGAGCAGACACATCTCCCCTGCAGTGCTGCCAGGCTGCCCTGCTGTGTGGGGAAGCTCCTGTTGGAGGGGACAGATGAAGAGATTGCTTTATTTATGGGAAGAGGCCCAGTAGAACCTGACCTGTCCCTGGCTTTGGGAGATTTGATAGATTGTCAATGTCATCTCAGAATTCCTGTAAGCCTGGAGGGCTTGGTTGCTTTGGCTTCTTTGTTATTTATTCTCAAAGTGTTTCTACTGATCTCTTTTAAACCTTGGCATGTTTTTTTTCTTAAATATGAATCATGGAGAAGATTTTACAAGTACTAAATGGTCTGCTGTAGCTTGTAATAATAAGTTGTGTGTGAATGTGTTCATCTTTTACAGGTTCTTCTAACATGGTTACTGGGGAGACAAAAAGCTTCTTCAGTTTTGCAAAATCAGTAAGTCTCTGTAATTATGCTCTTTTCTCTAACTTCAGTCTTTTCTGTGGCATTTTCATCTTCATCATTTTCATTTCTCTCTATTGAGTTGTTACTTCTGATGTTGTGTTTTTGTGCCATGTTTTCTTCTGGCAGCACAGCTAGACCAGAATTGGATTTGTGTGCATTTCATATTGCCATTGAAATTGTCTGTGAGACACAGATCTGTTGCACAGCTGAGTTTAGTCTGCATTATTTATTTACTTGTGGCAGAATATCACAACTATGGATATGATGAACTGTACCCTGAAGGTTCCTTGTATCTGAAAACACTGTCAGGACCATGCAGTGAATTAAAGGAGATCTATCTCTTAAATAGGGCCAGTCATTTCCAGCTTTTCAGAAGTTTGTTTCATACAGAAAAGCATTTTTCAGTTCTCCATGTTCAAGTGACATCAAAGAGATGATGATGATGATGATGATGATGATGTGGCATTAGTTTCCTAATTGATGATGTCAACAAATTCAAAGTTCAAATGTTAAATTGTTTTGTCTTCAGCTTACTGCAACAACAGAACTCTGTGCAGAAATCCTAGAGATAAAAATAGGACAATATAAATCATATTAAATATAATATCATATAAACTGCCAGAAGAAATAAGTTAACCAGGAGTGAAAGCAATTCCTTCATACAGGAAAAACACTGGGAAAAGTCTTCTCTGAACATCTGTCATATGATCTTTTTTTGCCAAAAGCTCATTTACAGCTTCCAGCAACAACCCCTTCCCAGGAGGAATTGGCTTCAAAAGTCTCTCTCTGTGTAGCTGAAAACAAGATAAAATCAGAGACTGTAGCAAAGAGCTGTTCTGTGCCTCCTACGTTTTCTTAATTGTGGTAGTGGGAGGATCCCTGTTATTGTCACACACTTGTGAACTAAAACAAGATAATCTTTGCTATGCAGCCTTTTTACTGCTAATGTAGGAATACCCAGATGCATATAATGTGTAGGGTAGGTTGGCCCAATGGAATAAATTTCAACTGAAGTCTTTTTCAGATAGTGTTGGTATTTATTGATGGAATAAATATGAATAAATTGAATGAATTAAAAAACCATGCAAATTTTGTATACAAGTATAACTAGTTTCTTTATGTAATTATGCTGCAAAATTAACTCATCAAAATTGTATGAAAATTATAATTAAAAATTTACCCATTCAAATGAAATTTGCAGGGAAGTGGCATCTCTCACTCTCAATGATGCTCTTGGGCTAAATGAAATAAAATCCTTTCATTAGATACTACGATGTATGCTCGAGTGTCATAAACATAATAATGGATGTAAAGCAACTGGCAGCAGATAGGCAGTGCCTGGTTCCCTTGGCTTTGAGAAGAGTCATAGCCAAGAGTTGCCAGTGAACATCTGGGCACTTCAGTGCCTGTCTGGAGATGGCAGGAGAGCAGGAGGGGGAAGGAAATCCAAACTCCTTACTGCCAGACCTCATATAAACCCATATATGTTCATCTGCTCACACCCTGACCTCCTCCAACACGAGTTTGTGTTTTATTTCTGCTCGTCAGTCAGCTGCACACATTTCTTTCCTCATGCTTAAATCACATCCTTGCTGCTTCTCTTGGTGTTGCTTCAGACCTGACAGATGAGTCATTTACCACATCTGCACAGACAGTTCACTTGTGAACATTCCTGAACGTTTCTTGAAAAATATGTTTTTCTAACCATGCTGTTGTTTATTGGTTTCCAGTGGTGGCAGGTTGAGAAAGTAAATCCTATCAAGCTGTATGAGGAGAACAAAGTCATTGCTGGATTTTCCCTGTTGAATCTGCTTTTCAAACAGAATCGAGGTGGCCTGATCAAGGGTGTGATGGACAAACTCCTAAATCTTTATAACAGTAAGAAGATCAAGCCTGTGGTTGATTCATTATGGGCATTAGAAGAGGTAGGAGCCAAATCTCTTTCCTCATTTTGAAATTTCTGAAAAATATGCCCTTTTAGGGGTAAAATCATATTTACATGTTTTCTAGTTATTAATGTATTCTGCTTTTTAGTTTGTGCCTAAGTTGCTTCTAGAGCACCTGCTATTTGGAAAATCCAAGATCCAGAGTTATCCACATACTTCTCTACTAAACATATATTTCTTGAAAATGCTAATAATAACTGTGCTTTTTCAGTCTTAGAGAACTGTTTCTGTTTCCTACATGCATGAAACACGTGTTTAAAAATTCAGAGTGAAATGCAAACAATGGAATTGAAAACAAGGGAGATTTTTTTCCTCAGAATGCATTTTAATACACAAGCTTTAGTTTCAGTGCCATAGCTGTGCTAGCAAACCTTGGAAGCTTGCATGTTTGGAAGAAAGCTTGCAGGTTTTCTGGCAATTATTGAAAATGTGTCAAAGAAATCAGATCTCACTTTTAATGTAAGTTGCAGTTAGACTGTGGATTTCTTTTGGTTCTTTTTTTAACTCCTCTAATTGCTCAGCTCTTCTTAAAGACATGTAGAGAAACTAACCTGCTCACAGCTTGGACAGTTATACACCCCTTGTTCAAAGTGCTGTTTGAGACATTTATATTTAAGATGCTGATGAAGGAAGAGAAGTACTTTTAGAGGTGTGAACAGACATTACCATATGAAGAAACAACATGATTATGGAGCACCAGCTTAATACTCCTGGTTTATGTGTTTGTGAAGTGCACTGAGCCTGACACATCCCTTGGGAAGTGTGGTCTGTGATAGCTCTGCTGAGTGGGGTTGTGTCTGTAGTGTTGTGATCTGCTGTTCAGAGGGTGCTGCAGCAAAATCCTGGCTGTGTTTGAATGCAGTGGGTGGTGTTACCATGAGGGAGTAGTAACCACCAGGCTCAGTCCACGAGTAGAGCTGTATGTTATGAAGATTGTGGCTGGCTTGTGAGCTGGTTTTTGAGCCCAGTGTGTTCTGTCCCTACAAATGCCCCAGTGCATCCCAAGGTGCTGCTTCATATGGTAGAGGAGTGAAGGGTCCAGCCCCTGTGGGCTCCTCTGTAGTGACAAATTCCCCAGGAACCCCCTTCTTTTCCTCTGAAAGGTCTGCCTGAGGCCACACTGTCACTGACACCCGGGGACACCTGGGGCTGTCCCACCTGGGGGCACCCAGTGGCTCTTCATGTCATCATCTGCTCCAGGAATGCCAGATGTTGTGATAAAGAGCAGCTGCCTGGGCAAGACAAAATCCTCTGCTACTGCCTGAAAGGAAGAGAGCCCTTTGCAAAGCACTGTGAACTAGAAGTAGGATCAGATTTATGTTTTTGATGTCTGGGGTTTTTTAATTTAATTATTAAATAAGCTTATGAAGGAGTTTAAAAATTTAAGTGGCACAGGTCTCTAGACAGGGATTCTGCAATTTCTTTGTTCATATAAAATATGTACTTTTCATGTACTGGTGAGTAAGAGAAGGATGAATTAAAATAGAACAATATATATACATTATAGTATATATATTTGTTACTATTTTATGTATATTATAATATATGTAAAACAGTAACAAATAGCTTAAAAAATATTTGATTGAGGACATGCCATAACATGAAAAATTACACATGGCAGGCTGATCTCAATAGTCAGCACGATGGGAATTTGTTGGGAGACTTCTGTTTGATAACATTCCATCTAGCATTTGGCAGTAGCATGCACCATCCCCACCAATAGATTGTGATATGTGTAAATACATCTGTTGTGAAGCACAGTCTAGTAAACTCCAGCTCATTTGTCACACCTGCTGGCTTTCCATGAGCTGTCTGGGAACTGGCAGAGGAAGTGTCTGGCTGTACCTTAAGGGATATGGTGGTGCAAGAGTTGTTTATTTGATTGCAGAGTATTACTGAAATATTGCTCATCCAGGGCATTATAATTTTAGGGGTATATTTTTGTGGACATAAAAATAACTTGGGGCTGACTCTCAAGTTAATATGATACACAGAGGATGTGTCATAGCTGAGGACTAAATGGAACTAGACTGAAGAAAGGTTGGTGCATTTCTGTTCTGTTTTGGTAGGTTTTTCTTTTTAATTCCAGAGCTTGAACATCTCCCTCTTTCAGAGGTGGACATTTGATAGTTTTTCACTTCCTTTTGGGTAAGCCTGATGATCTCCAAATGTCCACTTTCACGTGACCTCTCCCAGCAGGTTTTATTAGACACTAAACCAATATATGACCAGCTTTTGCCAGGTTTCCTAAGGAAATTTCCTGACCCATGAGAGCATTGAAAATGCATTAACTACAGAGTGGCAGAAAGGTGGACTCCCTACATGGCATTTGAAGATCAATGGCTGATTAGTTTTCTGTGGAGGAATATTACCTTTCCAGAGCCTCATGGGGGAATTCAGGTGTCCTCTGTCTAGCAGTTCTACCCTAGAGATTATCTTGAATCCAGTCAGAGACGTTTCAAATGAAAATATTGTAAGGAAAATTCTCAAAGGAGCCTTCACCATGGGACACATTTCCAAATGTTTTATTTTAAATACCTGAATGTAGCATCACATACATAACAGGTTTGATCTCTGTATGAAGGGCATATCCCCAGCACATCCCTTCAGCTTGCTTTATTCACTCTGCATCTGCATTTGTTTGCATGTATTCCTTTGTGCAAATATCAATTCACAAATGAATGCAGACTCTCTAAAGCTGACATGGAAGACACCTGGTTTTGTTTCAAAGCTGTATTACTGTACAAATGCTGCTCTTTTCAGTCCTGTATCAGTTCCCATCCATGTATCAGAGCAGAGGACAATGAGCTATATCCACAGTGGTGTTTCCCTTTTCAGGGCTGGTTTCCTTTCATGATGACCCCAAAACTGAGGGCTTTATGTTCCAGTGCATGTGAGAAGAGCCAGAGACAGGCTTTGTGTCAGTTTTCATAGGTCTTCATGAAGTGTAAGAAAAATACTTCATTGTTCTAAAAGCCTGGTATGGTTCCCTGAACAGCATTTATTTCTTCATACTTTCTGCAGGAGCACACAGTTTGAATTTAAAAGAATATACTGACGAGAGAATATTGTAATTGCAGTGAGATTTTCCATTTTAAAATGTTTCAAGTGGCAGTAATACAGAACTTAGAGAAAGTTATTAGATTCCCATTTGCCTATTATGCAATCTCTGTTAATGATGTCTAGTTGACTGTCAAGTTATTTTAAAGATAGAACTGCTCAGAAATTACTAGATGGACTTAATTTGATATTGTTCCTGTTGAACCATGAAGGTTTGCCCAGGAGTCGATGAGATCATTCTAATTAGGATACAAACTCTTCAAGTGCCCTCCTTTCTGTGCTTTAGGGCTGCATCCAAAGGCCACAAAGTCCGTGGAAGGATTCCTGGTTACAGTGGCCTTTGTTTTAGGATAAGGATTGCCCTGCCTCTTCAGTGCAGGCTGCTTAAACAGATCTGCCAGCTGACTGAAAAGAGGAACTTAGAGTGACTCCGTTTTCTTCAGTACATCAGATTTCTCCTGGCACAAGGGAGCTCTGGATCCAGACTCTTGACTGCTGCTGTGGAGCAAAACTATCTGCATTGCTGTGTTAGCTGCTGGTGTTTGTTTGGGAAGGGTAATTTTAATCTCAAACTTACATCTATAAATCCTAGTAAAGCCCAATCTTGTCTCAAGTAGGCAATTAGAACCACTTTATTGTGGAAAAGTAAGAAGGATTTAACTAAAAGAGACAGTAACAAAATCCACAGATACTTTAAAATGGAAATGCAACTTGGGAATTACTCATCATGAGATGAATGAAGTCATATAATAAATTAGCTGCTGGTGAGATATCTTGCTGCTTTGCAACTATTTGTTTATGCATTCAAGTGTTTAAAACATGAGATGATTTGTAGATGGCACATGCTTAAAATGCTGCTCTGTAGTAAAAAAGCTGATTGTCTGGTAGGATTGCATTTCATTACAAATAGCAGAGTTTAAAACAGAATTTGTATTCAGTGAATATTTATTGAGCTCTTTAGTTGTTTCTTGGTTAGTGACTATTTACCACTCATCTTCATTCATTAATTTGTACTGTGCATTTATGCATTAGCATTCTCCTGAGGGTCTGTGAGTATTTGGCTTTACACAGTCGTCCATTCTAGATTAGTAAGCAGGATGAAAACTGACAGTTCTCAAAAAAAAATCTAGTGTGTTTTAATAAAAACATGCACATTGCACTTTTCTGTTACAATTCTGTGGTTTTCATCTCTTCATAGTTGCAAAAGGAAATGTACAAGGTAGAACAGTTTCTTGGCACACTTTGGTGATGTACAGCAGTCAAAGTAAGCACTGAGCATGTGTAAAACAAACCTCACAAATTCTTGCACAGGAACTGCCAGTCATGGTCAAAGTCATCAAAATATCTGGGGCACCCTTCCCTTTACCTGAAGCTGCTTGTTTCAAAAGGGATTCTCAGTAGTCAGAAAGTTTTCAGACTTGGGCATTTTGATCCATGTGGGTGACGAGTGAGATTTTGGAAAAACATCCTGACTGCAGGTCTGTGTCATGTACCAAAGGATTCATTGCATTCCTCTCTCTCCAGTGATTTAAAGCAGTGCCCTGCTATGCAGAAATAATGGCACCAAAGGCTCCTACTGCCTTAGGGTCAGCAAGAATGGTGAGATACTGAAATACGTGCAATAGAGTTGTTACTTACTCTGAAAAAGTGAGAGGGTAATGTGATAATGCAGTAAGAACTGGCTGGTACAAAGTAGGCCCTGAATTTCACCACGTGTCATTGGTTTGTAGTGATAATGCAATAATGCCTTCAGCAGCACCTCACTCAGTGAATAGTCATGCAGAAACCATAGCCCAGACCCAGGAATACACCATGGCACTCAGCTGTGATCACAATCATTGGAATCGAGGCACTGAATATTACAGATCATGACATGCCTGTCAGAGAGCTCTAGTGACTGTGCCTTGTGGTCAGTACATAGAATATTTTTAACTGGAAAGAGCCCCGCACCTTAATTTAGTTTGTAATGAGCCCTGCACTGAGTCACTGGGGTTTTTTGTGGCTGAATAATTACAAGAGATCTTAGTGTAAGGTTTGTATTATTTTTCCTTTGTGTGCTAAAACCACTGATAGATGCTGCAGAGAACAGATATATGTGAGAGCAGCAACATATGAGAAAATGTGCCTTTTAAAGGAAATTACTGTATTACTGGTCTAGCTGTAAATATAGTTATTATCTAAGTGAGATTTCCTGCTCCTGAAGCCAGGGCATTTCTCTGGTAATTTGCTGAGGAAACCCAAGCTGTGTTTAAAAACCTGGAGCTAAAGGAATGCAGTGCAACTGATCACATTACAGAGACATTACAGAGTACCTGCTGATACAAAAATTCCCCGTTAAAGGCACATTCTGTCATATGTTGCTGTTCTCACACTTATTATTTGTTCTCTGCATTAGCTATCAGTGTTGTCAGCATGCAAAGGAAAAGAGCAGGAACCCTACTTTAAGATTACAGCCTTCCTGAGTTCCAGTCCAGTGGCAAGAATGGGATGAAGGAACACTTTCCATACACAGTTTATGGCATGCTTTGGGGAGGGCAAAGCAATCACAATATGTCTGGTTTTAGCACTGCTCACTGGCTTCAATGGATTCAGGTACTGTAAACCTGTGCTTTTCCACTGAACTCATCCTCTCCTATAAATTACCATCTCAGTGCAGGCTTTTTAATATCAGCCATATCATTATTCAAGAGGAAGGGGGCTGGGAAATCTCAAACCCATGATAGCAGAATAATAACAGTGGACCCCTAAAGGAGAGAGTTTAATTTCATCAAAAGCTATTTATGCATTTCTGTGATCTTGGCTTCAGGGCAAAAAGCCCGTCATGTATCACTATAGTGAGACCTAGAGAAAATTGACCCATTAGTTACTTTTAACATAGAAAGAGGGCAATCTAATAATACCAGGTTGGACTGGTATCTTGTTAGGAATACTAAATATCATCCCAGGTCTACTTTTTTTTTTTTTTTAATAGTACAATGTCATAATAATGTGTGCAGATTTTTTGTCTTTCCTGCTTTATGAAAGCATTCTCCAGCAGAACAAATTATGCCTTCTTTAAAGTCAAGGACTTCTACAGTGTTTATTCTTCAGAGTACCAGGATAAAATTGGAAGTACATTTATAACCAAAGTAATAACCCACCCTGAAATACAGAAAAGATTAATTTTTTCATAAGCATAAACCAATTTACTTTGCAGTCATATGGTGTTGAACGAGGGAACTGCAGCTCATTCTGTGAAACCTCCCACGAGCTTGTCAGTGTGTCTGTGCTGTGATTGTTCCTCCAGCACTACAGAGCAGACTCTGCTTGTTTTGAGTATTTCTTTGACAGAACCACTTCTTTGCAGTTGTTCATGAACAGCTTTCCTGATGGACAGGTGTTAACTCTGCAGATATCCTGTCCTCTGATATTGCCTTGGAACTCTCTTTGTTCTTCCTGTGTGAGGATTCTGTTGCTCTGACTGCATGAAATAAATACTTGTAGTTCAAAGTAAATTTAAATGCTTTATCTGTTCATCACCGTTGTTTCCTTGTATACACACAGATCTAATACAAGCTTTGTGCAGATATCAAAGCATGCAAAAATGCAAGGGGCTGTGTCTTACTGATGTAACAGGTTTGAAAATAGAGATGTGGGGAAAGCAGACTGAGAAACAAAACTTGAATAATTCAGGGCAGCTTGATTCTGAGTTCACAAACAAATTGTTCATAGGGGCCAATCAATCTTTCAAATGTGGGGAATCACAGACTCATGGAAAGGTTTGAGTTGAATGAGACCTTAAAGCCCATCCAGCCCCACCCCAGCCATGGGCAGGGACACCTCCCCCTGTCCCACTGCTCCCCAGTGTCCAGCCTGGCCTTGGGCACTGCCAGGGATCCAGGGGCAGCCACAGCTTCTCTGGGCACCCTGTGCCAGGGCCTGCCCACCCTGCCAGGGAACAATTCCTGCCCAAGATCCCATCCAGCCCTGCCCTCTGCCACTGGCAGCCATTCCCTGGGGCCTGGCCCTCCAGCCCTTGGCCCCAGTCCCTCTCCAGCTCTCCTGGAGACCCTTTAGACACTGGAAGGGGCTCTGAGCTCTCCTTGGAGCCTCCTCTTCTCCAAGCTAAGGGAAAGCTATTCCACCTGAATTTTACCTTGCTAAATTTAAATATAATGAACACAAGTTCTAAAGGAATGAAAACTGGGCCATGAGTAAGGTGGTCTTTAATTAAAGCTTGGCAAAGATTTTTTTTTTTCCCAAGATGCATATCTGAAATAAATATTAATTAAAACTCCACATAATTTTGGTGCTGTGTGCTTAGATGAATGAAACATACCTTTAAAGTACAAGAGATTAATTAAATATTGCAATTTTTTTTTCCCTCTAAATCATTTTGTATACCTGACTGAGGAATCTTTGCAGCTCTTGTGTGAATTATTAAGTTCCTACAAAATGCCTATAAAATTTCATTCGCTTTTCTTACTCATTTAAGGTTGTTTAACAGGACTTCATGTTACTTCATAATTCATTCTACCCTTCCTACCACTAGCAGGAAGTGATGGCATAACCCAGTAGTCTTTTTAGATTCACACACTGTTGATGGCAATGGTTATGGTTTTAATAAAAAAGCCTGGGATAGAAACAAGATAAGATTTTGATATAGGCATGGTGGCTCAGTAATAAGGCCTCAGCTCCATCACATTAACTGTGATTACCACAAAATCTGATTGGGTAAATGAGCTGTTTTAGGAAACTCAGCCTTTGCTTGTTAAGTATGTAAGCAGAAGTCAATTCTTTTCAATTGCTGTATATTATTCATAAACACTGTATGCAATTCAAACTACATGAAAGGAATTTAATTAGACGAGTAATTTATTTCACCTCTTTGCTTTATAGTATTTTTTTTACAGCTTCTGGAATTTATCTTGTTTTATCTAGCCTGCCACTTAAATACCTGTATTTAAACAACCATCTAGAGTCTTCAGAATGTTCCTTTATGCAGAGTGAGGATATCCGTGCTGTAATACCCACTTAGTAGCTGAATAACAAAGGAGATGGTGGATGTCATTACCTGCCTGGTGCCATGCAGCGCAGTAGTGGAAAGATCATGGATCAGCCTGAGAATCTCTAATTGCCCGTTCTGGCCTCTCACAGCCCTGGGCTGTGTCTCAGCGTCTCCTTTTGTGACTGAGTGCCTTAATGGGGGCTCTCATCTCCCAGAGGTGTGAGTTCTACCAGAGGTCAGCGAGCTCTTTCCTTCCAGGGGGAAGGGTATTTTCTTGTTTTGGGATGAAGTGGCAAACACGGAAATGTTTTGGCAGTATTTGTGATGAGCATCGATTCTGTGTTCAGATGTTGCTGTTGCAAAGGTTGGAAGCTGACCAGCCTGAGACTAAACCTCTTCATTAACATAAACACAGCCTGCTGCTACAACTCTTTCCTGATCTACTTAGTAAGCACTCTGCTAGGAATTAATTACTTGTGGAGATACACAGGCAGGAAAAGCTGGGTAGAAGGCATGAGACACTGGAGGTTGAGAGTGCAGTGGTGAGTCATGGTCGTGTTTCTGGGGCAGGCACTTGTGTTTGCCCTTGTGTGCCACAGCCAGAACAGCTGCTGGCGCTGCAGGGAAAGGGAAAGAAAGTGTGGGTTTGGTTCCTGATGGACAGTGCAAGGGCACGGGGAAATAAGCAGGAAAATAACATAGGAAGCATTGATGGATTCCTCTGAAGAGAAAGTGTGCACTATTAAAGATAAACCAGTCACATGCTTCCAGTTAATTAAATTAGCAACAGGAGGCTATATGGGGAGAGCTGCTTTGCCATTTATTAGAAAAATAAGGAAAAGCTGTTACATTGAGCAAGCTGCTGATTAATTACTGTGAAGAAGCAGTATTTTACAGGAGTAGTCTGCCTTCTGAAATATATTGGCTGGATTCTAAGTAATAAATTGGCACACATTCCTTATGTATTGAGCTGATCTGGGAACGCTGCTCCCCTGCAAGGAAATAAACAGAGACCTGGTTAGGGAAAGCTTTACTGTGGACATCAGGACATCAACATGTGTGCATAGCCCCAGCAGATAGAGTGTATTTCTTCTGTCTTTATTTTGTATATTTGGCTCTAACACAGTTGTTTTACACTTCATTTTTGCTGTCTGTGTGACGAAATGTAAGCACTTCTCAAGAGACAGGAAAACAGGGTGTCATGGGATCATTTCCCTATTCAAAAACAATTTCTACACTCTTCCTAAAGTATCAGAGAACAAAAGCTACTTGCTTTTATACCCTTGATCCAAGCATGCTTCAATCCATTCCTTTTTATTTCTCCCTGGTAATGCAAGAAAATACCTGCCTGTCTTCTTTCAGTGTTGCATGTGGATGAAATATATGCCAACACATTATTGCATCCACCAGCAGAAATAGTTTTAAATTAATTCTAAGAGAAAGTTTACTGTGTCTCCTGTTCCACAGGGCTGGTAGTACCACTAATTGGCAAGGAATTCTTCAGGGTTGGAACAATGAATGTTTTCTGTCACTCAAAAATAATTACTGGATGCTGTGAGTGAGACTCAGTAAAAAATAGCAGGTATTAGAGGGAAAATATTAGAACAAAGTTTTCAAAGCCACATTTAGATGCTGTTTCACTCTTGTGCTGGGCTCTGTTAGTGTGTGTAGTTTCAGCCAAAGAGCCTTTGAAAGGAACCTTGGATTTCCCTCTGTCAAAAAATTCCATTCATGCTTCTTTGTTAATTAGTTGGGTGTTTCTGGAAGAAAGCTCTTGGTCGGTGAAGTCAGGCTGGCAGGGATTGCTAAAGTGAGAAATTCAGCTTTTCCCTTGAGAGAGCATGAACCAGGGATCTGAGGTTTGTGTTAACAATTCCTCCTGATGGTTTACATTCTCTGAGAAACTTCTTTTAGGCTGCATTCAAATTAAAGAAAGACCTATTTTCACAGAGGCTAAGGGTTTTAAAAAAAGAGAGAGATAGAAATAATGAAGTCTACTTGGTGATGTTGAGAGCTGAGAGGTGTCATCCTTACATGTCTGGTGCAACAGAGAATACAAAAATTTTGATTCCTCCTGCCTTTGGAATATTCCATTTTCAGACTGATGCTTTTGGATGAGGTTTTGGCTTCTTGATTTGGAAAAAAAATGACCAGACCAATTATTTTGTTTGTTTTTCTGGCTGTAATCTAGGAGTCTATTACTTCATTAATCAATGAATGCCCAGAAATCCACTTAAGAGGTCACTGAAATGAATCAAAAGGGGAGTGGCAGATAAGAATAATGAAAATACCTCTATATATATATAAATTTGATGGGTCCATTTTGTCTAAATGCTTCTGCATTGGCAGCATCATCTGTGAGGCCATTTCTGTTGAGTGACAGGGAGCAGAAAGGTAAACAGAGCAGAAGGAAAAGGGCTGCTTTCATACACTGCTGCATTACTGTCATGAAAAACACCAGTAGATGCTGTGCCTTGTGCACTTCTGCTGTAAATTCCAGCTCACATTTTTCTGCTTTGGAGAATTGTGGGTGCTTGGCCTATAAAGAGAGAACATTCACATAAGCTTTTAGCTGCAGTAGAAAAATGTTTAGATGTTAATAGATACTGAACTCTGGTACAGTAAATTGAATTAAATGGGCCTTTTTGGTTTTAGAAATGATTTTCTGAGGTGAACATTCTAGCTGGTCTCCTGGGATCTGCTTATGGGTGTATCTGTGTAACAGTGGCCAAAGAGAAAGTAAATTATTAGTTCCATCAGCAAAGCCAATTTTGTCTCTCAGCAACTGATCATGTTGTTGACTAGTTTTGGCAGACTGCTAGAAATTTTGGAAATCTCTTGAACAGTAACACAAAATTATTATCCAGGGTCGTTTTAATTTATTTTTTTTCTTTAGTAGTAGTGGTCTGATTAGGTTACTAAGTAGCCTTTATTGCAAAGAAAACATAGGTTTTGTGTTCTATTTCACAGACAACTTTGCTAAGATCTAAAAAAAGGCATCAAAAATCAAACCTATCAAAATGACACTTCATTTTAGTGCATAACAATTGTTAATCAAGATAATTGTTCTCACCTAATGAAAATGGCTCATATATTCTTTTCAATCGTTTTAAACACAGATGAGATTTAAAAGCAAAATTACCCTTGGGCATAAAGATATCTCTTAGCATAATATAATCTAAATTTAATGTGATAATTGAGAGTTCTATGTGGTATTGCAGTTTAGTAATAATATTATTGCTCATTACAGATAATGATTTAAGTTTACACCAGGCAGCAAAGCAGATACATTGTCCATACTAAAAGACTCCTAGATATATATTAACCAGTTGGGAATGATTGAACACAAAGGTATTTTGTAGGGAAAAAAACTCTGTGTTATGAGCACTGACTTTGAGAAAATAATGCTGAAAGGAAGCAGTGTAATGTAAGAGTTTGAAATGAGCACTGATTTTCCAGAGTTTTGGTTGTACAGAAAATGATAGTTTGAGTATCAAAGCTCAGGCTTTGAAGGTGGTGTTACAGTGCACACCTCTGAATATGTTAGGCCATACCTGGAAGAAATGAAGCCTCACACATCACAGGCAGCTGCAAATCTTTGTTTAAATGAATTAAGTTTAGTAGAATAAAGGTTGTGTAAAAGCGAGTTCCTGACCACCACCAAACATCCACAACCTTGAGAAGAACCTGAGGGTTTTTTCTATTATATGCTGTGATTATGTCTTGGGTAAAAATATCTTCAAGATCCTAAATTTTCCTGAGCAAGAAGGGCATAACCTTTGAGTTCTTTAGCAGAAGTAACACAATACTGGATCTTTCCCTTCAATCTAAAGGAAACACCCAGTTTAATTCTCAGAGTTCCTGCAGTTCAACCTGCCTTAGCCTCCAGCTAGCAAAATGTGAGTTTTACTGAGGTTCTTTCCCATTTCCCTGCATTGCTGTGGCTCATGCACAAGCCTTTGGGGGTTGGGGTCCATCTGCACACACAAATTTAATAGAATTAGTTTAGAAGCTGCCTGGGCTGCAGCAGGGATGTTCTGTCACACTGACACTTGTGTTTCAGCCCTGTGCTACCAATTATTGCAGCCTGAGCTGGGTCAATAGAATGGAGTGCTGAGCTCAATCAGTGCTCACACACCAGCATTAAACTTGTTGTAAACTAAATCAATTTTACAGCAACCACACTGGTACAATGCTAAGGGGAAGTTAAGATCTTTAATATAGGCTTAGAATGAGACATTTTTTAACAGTGCCAGGAGAAATATTAAGTAATAAAGCAAATAGGACTACAGTATATACTGTAAAACTGTCAACCAACAAACAAGATAAATTCAAATACCTTTCATCTTGCCTGGATGAATTATTTCAATCTTGCTGTAAAGTGATGCAGCTCAACCTGAGGATAAGCATGAATCATACCCTCTATCATAACCAACTGCATTACAGTTTAATATAACAGAGGGGTTTGTTTTTGTTTAGTTTTAATGAAGCTACAGAGTGGTACCCAATGGTAAGATCTGACTTGGAGAGCTTCTTGAATGATTGAAAAATACTGTTATAACTTAGAAGAATTAGGTTTGCAATCCTCATGGCACTGCTTTCTGAAACAAAAAAAATACACAAGGAAATCAGAAGAGAAGTATTTTCTTATTTGTATCATTAGATACAAATCATCATTACCTTTGGTATTTACCTTGATGAGTTTTAAGAATTTACATAATTAGTTTACTGATTGGGGATGGATTTTACTGAAGATAATCCATTATTGCAAAATAACATGGAGATATTTTTCAAAGTCACAACATTAATGTCTTCTACTAATCTGATCCCCGTAGGTGGATTTTTACATGAAGCTTCTCAGACTTTAGAAATTAGAATGTCAAGACTTTTTACTGATTACCATCTGGAAGACTGAATGTTTACTGTATTTTGTAATCACTAAGTTCAGTTCCCATGGTTTTGGAATGGTGATTCTGGAATAAAGCATAATTTCTGTTCCTTAGTAGTAATAAAAGAAGACTTAGAGTCTTTGGAATAAGTAGATAAGTCATATGGAATTTTCTCATTCTTTTATTAATGATTTTAATATCCCATATTGTGAAATAAGTAGCTCAAAATTGAGCTTAAGGACAAGTCTGAGGAATATATAATAGAAGGTCTTTGGGAGAAAAATACTTGAATCATTTAGAAAGGAAGATGCAAGGTTACAAGGGCAGAAGCCATGTTGGTCACAGGTTTTGTGCCTGACTTCTAAAGAAATTCACCTGCATTTGGGAAAGGGGCAGGACAAGGACATGTTTTCACGGGTCATGTAGAAGAAACTAAGGGAAGTTTAAGGGGGGAAAAAGGGAAACTACTCTCATGCAGGTTGTGGTGCTTGAAGTGTGGCTTCAAAAGTGTTCATGAGAAATGCAAAAAAAAAAAATTGTTGGTGCTGGTAAGAGATGGAAAAACCTCTGACAGACTGTAGAAATGAGTTTTTTGTGAAAATCCAGTTATTGGATAGTGGTTCCAGTGAATCAGAGAACTGGAACAAACCTGACAGACAGATCAGGTGGAACTAACACAAACCATCAGCATAGAGTGCTGGTAAAATAATAGGAGATATACAAGAACATTCCTTGAGGAAAGTTTTCTGTAGTTTTGCCTCTTCCTAAAAGAAGGCAAATCCTCTCTAGTGAGGTACATACAACGAAATATCTCCTCTATATAAAATAAACTCTTTACTCAAATTTCTGTCTATTCACAACAGAAGAGATGCTGATGAAAGCTTGGGAAGCAGTAAGAAGGTAATCTATGGAGTTCTGGTTTTGTTGCATCCAGAAGGGGCTTGGAAGGGCTTTTGCTCTAAACATAAAACTAAAAAGAAATCCTTTTTTTACACCATAGTAGCAAGGAATTGATAGTACAAGTTACCTTATGCTTACAGACACCAGCCCAAAGGGTGTGTGTAGATCTGCATCACAGGAGTTCAGAACCTCAGGGTTCCATCCATGCCACTGTGCAGCTTCTGAGAGGACAAGGACTGCTGCTTTGAGAGAGACAATAAAAGAAGCAGCACCTGGATTAGGCACTCTGAGTTCTGTGGCATTTCTTACATTATTTGACCCCAAACACTGAAAGTTGTAATAGCTTGAACCCTAAAGCAAGGGTGTGGTTGGAAGGGCCCCCTGACCCCTCCTGGCACACAGCAATATTCCTGTGGAGCTCCAGAAAGGCTGGGTGATCTTCCACTTGTGTGGACAGGGGTCCACTGGATTCCCACGGGGAAATAAGGATGATCCAGACAGGATTGCTGCTGCAAGGTTGGTCAGAGATCAGCAACATTGCCCCTCCACACTTCAAGCATTGCAATTCAAAAGCCAGCAATAGAGCACCACAAAAAGCAGAGTGCTTGGGATTAGGTCTGCATGTTCTGAGGCTGGAGGAGCAGGAGAGGTTAATGGCACTCATGACTACTGGAGCTGAGGGCAAGAGAATGAATAAGATCATCTTGTGCGTTGGTGCAGTTTTTCTCCAGATGATTTCCAAAGAGATCACAGGGCAACATTGCTGAGGGAAGAGTTTAAAAACTGGAGCTTGATAGTTCAATAACAGCATAAGATGTCATTTTTTTTTTAACTGCATAGTGATGAATGTAATAAAGTTTATTTCCTGCCATAATTTGTTATAGCAGATTGTGATGGAGTACAGGAATACAGCAAACTGAGCATCATATATTAATTCAATTTAGGCAGCAGACTGCTGCACCCTAACAGAGTACAGAGGGTCCCTTTTCCCTGTGGCTGCCAACATTCATTTGCAGCTAAAGGAATTTTCCTCACCATAAGAGCTGCTGCTGCAGACCAGCATCTCTGAATACCCCAAGCTTCAGGGGTGTCTGGGGCATCCCTGGCACACCTGGCTGCAATTTACTGCAAGATGTATTAATGCTTAGAAAGGTACCATGAAGGGGACCAGTTCTGAGCTCCTCTACTTGTGGCTTTGATGTGCTCAAAAGCATTTCCCTAGCATTGGGACTATGCTTTTGTCATTTCTACCATCAATTCCAAAGGTTCAGCCAGTCCTGGGGAGCCAGTGGCTCACAGGAGTTCTGGCTTTGTTGCTGCTCTAAAAGAAATACCAGTTGAGGACCCTAAAGCTTCATGCTGATTCTCAGGATGTGTCTTCTCTGCTTAAATGTTTTCCAGGGATTTCATCACCAAATTTATGCCCCACAGAAACAACTCTTGACTCTGAAAGGAATCAGGAATTTCCTATAGTAATGCAGGGGAAAAAAATTACTTTCTTTGAGTTTATCTTAATAATAAGTGATATTGAGAAAAGGTGTGCCAGTTTTAAGTCAAAACGAGTGTCTGCTCTGTCTGTGTGCAGGTTCTGAGGTAATGCACAGTCTCACAGAAATGTCCGTTCTATAGCACTTTGCTGCAACGGGAAGTTTGTCTGTAGTTGTCAGTGCTGAATGCCCCTGAGCTGTCCTGACCTGCTGGAATTCCCTGTGTTGATGGATCAAATTTCAGGCTCTTCTCCTCTTTTGTCATGTAGAAAAGCTCTCACCAAACTGATAGTCTAGGCACTGGTCTTTAGTACCTCTAAATATTTAATTTGTTGTTGATTCTGCCTTTTTTTTCTGCTTTATCCCCGTTGACTCTGTAAGTAAAAGCTGGCAAGATTTGGCTCAGTTATTCTGTAATTGCAAGGCTTTAAATGTCTTTTCCTTTGAATTTTACTGAGACAAAACAAACACTCTTTGACGTCAGCAGGAGCTTGTAGGAATAAGGAAGGAGAGAAGGCAGCCCAGTTCTGCAGTCAGAGCTCTCCATCCAGAAGATGTATCACTTAATAGGTATCTTCAGCAGCCAAGGGAGGACTTTCAGTTTGCCTGTAGCATCAGTTTTTATTCCTTTGACATTCTTCTCATCTTGGGTCTGGTTTTAGTCTTGCTGCCATGGCAACATACAGAGAGGCTAAAAGGTACTCCAGAGAAAAGGTCTCTCCTTGCTGACAGGCAGCAGAAGGGAACAGAGGCCATTGCTGCTGTTTGCAACTGCAGATAGCAGTGGAGGGATGAAAGGGATATTAAAAGGATTTTCTGTTTGCATGTCTGCAGGCAAAACCATTGGTGCAAAAGTTCAGAGTGACAGGGCATAAACAGTGGTGTTGGATAAAATAATTTTTGCTTTCAGATGGCTTCTAGCAGGACAGGACACAATATGATGTGACATGACATGGAAACAGACTTCATGATCCAAGTTTTTCCTGTAGGGAAAATACACTAATCAGCTCAAAATCACTGCTAGTGGTACTAAATTTTTACATTTTGATTATATGCATGTTTTCTCCGTGCCCATGTAGGCGTTTATGAAAATTGGGCCCTGCATACCCAGAGTTTCATGTGTCTTCTTACATATGCTCAGTGCTCAATTTTTGCATCTTAAGAGCTGGCTGCATCCACCACAGGCAGGAATAGAGCCTATTCAAAATCCTGTAAATATTATGCTGCTCTTCCATCTGTCATGCAAGCTGCTGCACACCCTCAGCCTCCAGGAGAACAGAGAGTCTGGGAAGTCTCTTCAGAATTAATGGTGTAGGTGAGAAGGAGAACCCAGGCTGGTTGCAGATGTGAGTTTGCCAGCTCCCATATACCCAGCTCCCACACAAACAGGTAATTGAAGGATTTTGTCACAGCAGAAAAGGCAAATTAACACTAGAAGCACTTTTCTGCTGGCTATTTTGCTACACAGTGCAAGGGAAATATTCCTATCATGAATGCAGAACATTCCCAGGGAAATGTGCTGTGCTGAATACATGTTATTCCATTGCTCTCAAGGGAAATAATCCCTTACAGCAAAGGATGGTTCTGTCCAAATAACTGTGTTTGGTAGGATAATTGTCACTAATCACATAGGAAAACAGTTTTTTCTACAAAAGCTTGTACAGAAGGCAGCCTGAGACAGGGAAGTATTGCAAACTCCCTTTAAAAGAATAAAAACAAAAAAGCTGTGAAAAAACCCAGCATGTTTCCCACTGAAATATCACCTCACAACACCATATTGTATAAACACGAGAGAGAGATTTCAAGATTATCACGGAGAAAGTACTCCAGCAAAACAACAGGACTGAATTTTGACAGATGTCTCTTTTGAGAGTAGAGGAGCAGTTGTTAGCAGAGGAGCCAGTGGCTGCTGGCCATGTGTGTCCTGGCTGTGCAGGGAGCCACCTCCTGTCCCTTCACGACAATCCACCCCAACAGGGCTGTGTGGCTGCAAGGGGACGTTGACTCTGCTCAGTGCTGCAGGGAGCACAACACCAGGAATTCCCTCTGAGCTGCCAGCAAGTTCAGGAACTGCTGTCCTTGGTTCCTTGAGCTTCTTCCCTTCCACAGACGACGTGTAGACAGACATAATCCAGAAGACAGATGATGTTGTTTTCCTTTATAGCGAGTGCAGTGTTATTTATAAAAGCTATGTATACCAAAAACATGAAAGAAAACTCCTCTCCTGGTCTGAGAAGAGCATCTGCAATTAGAATGCAGCTCACAATCCATATTAAAGACAGCATAGCTTTATAATAGAACACAGCAGTGAGCCTGATGAAAATTATTTTGGTCTATAGCACTAATGAAAGCTATGGTATTAAAGCTTTGCTTATGTAGGATCTCAGCTAGAATCTACTGCAGTATGCATCTTTTTTCTTCATTACTGTCTAGAAATAATGCTTATATAATTATTCTTGATATTATTGTTTGTAATTCTAATGGAGGTAGCTCTGGGCTCATTGAAATAGTGCCAGCTATGAGCAGCAACAGAACACAGTCAGCCCTAGAATGAAAAACGGGCGTGTTTTTAAATCAGATTATTTTTTCATAAATGTGGAGGAGATTTGGATCATTACCTGTGACACTTGGGTTGCCAAAGTAACCCTGACTAGCCAGCTGATGTTTGCACAGCGCATGGCCCTGTCACCATGGAGACACTGTCCCTGTGATTTTGCAGGCATGATGCAGTTGCAGGCGTCTCAGAGAGGAATTAATTGTTGGTGAGCAATGCTCGTGCAGACAGCTCTGCCCTGGCAGACAGAGCCTGCAGTCACACATGAGCTAAATTTGTCCTTTTTGTTTTATCTGTACAGAGGGGACCAGGACAGGGGTAACAGGGGAAAGCTTTCTGGGCTGTCGTAAGGAAAACACTGAGTTCTCCTGATGGAAAGTTCATGCTCAGATTGGGAGGAGTGGTCAAAGAGTGCTGGTCTGTGTAAAACCCAGGCTTGAATGATAATATTCATTTATGTAACATATGTTTGAGTGATTGAAGGCTGTGGAACACTCCTGGTACTATCAACTGAGGTTTTTTTCTCCTCCCAGTACCTGCTCTCACTCGTTCATGTGTGACCTAGTGATGTCAGGGAAATTACACCAGTAGAGCAGGAACTGAAATTTCTTTATATACAGGATATTCAAAATTCTCCTCCAAGAGTAGCTGTCATGCTGTCCATTCTGACCTCTGAAGAACCTCAGAATGAGACTGTGAAGTGGATTTTGGATCTGTTTTGCACAATACCAAACCAATGACCAAACAAACCTTTCAATAAGAGCTATGGTCATGTTTCTGATGGTTAAACAGGCTAAAGGGTGCTCCCTCCTTTCTCCCCATATTCTTTGGAGAACAGAAGTCAGCCAGCCTCGAGATAAAGTCATTTTGCTGTGGCAAAATGCTCTGTTCCACCTCTTTTACTCAGTTACCAATGGGCTGGATGAGGACAGAGGGTTAAAAGGTGCTGTTACTATTTCTGGTGCTACAGCTGTGATGAGCAGGCTGCAGTAGGATCAGGTGGGGCTTCTGTGACATGACATCCAGCCCTTAAGGAGACACAGTCCAGGCCTCAGAAACTGTCCAAGAGCCAGTAGGTGCAGGAGAAATGTGTAACTGGGTTTGAGGCATGCAGTGACATTGACATTTGGGGAGCTGCTGTAAAGAATCACTGGAGCACCAGCTTTGGAGGTGTCTGTGTTGGACACTCTCTTATGTGAAAAAACCCACCAAAAAAATCACATGGGTTTTTAAAAATAATACTGGGCAGAAGTGCTCACAGGAGGAGGTGTGGGCAGAAGGGGCTTGGGTTGGTGGCCAGATGCAGGGAGTAAATGTTGCCCCTTTTGTCTTTGCTTTTGGTCTGGAGAATCAGCTGAAGGGTTAAAGAGGGGGGGTGTAGCTGGAAAAGTAGGGCTTTGAGGTGATGTGTGCAGCACAGCTTAAAATTTATGAGGGGATTATTTCATGGCTAGAGGGGAAAAGTCATGACATGCTGGAAGGCTTGGACATTTTCAGTGTGTAAGCAGAGAATGAAAGGTGATTCTTTGAGATGATGTATAAAAATAAACAGTAATCTTGAGCCTAAAGGTGTGGAACTAATGAGAGGGAAAATTACAGTTGTAGATCATAACCTGAACTGATGCTCTGCTTCACTGTGCCCATCTGCTGCTGAGGGATGTTTCCTTCATTTGGGTGCTGATAACCTTTTTGACAGCTCATGATGATACAGTGTTAGAACGACTGGGGAATTTTACAGATTACACCGAGATAATTGAATTAATATCACTCCTGGTTTGGATTAAATTTGTGATCTTGGTGTAAGATTCTTTAGCCTTTCATACCATGGCCTGATTTATCAAAAAGGGGAGTGAAGGATTCCTTTATTGTTAAGTAGAAATCCTTTCAAATACCTCAGGGAAAAAACTATCATCAGAGGGCCCCAACAAAAGACAGGACAAAGTCCTCTGCCACCATCCAAAAAAACCTGCCTTAGCTGACAGTGAGGGGGTAAAGAAGTTGTCTGCAAAAATGGAACTGTAATCTGTAGATGGGAATTTGTGCAACAGACTGCTTCCAACCTCATGCAGCTAAAGAATATCCACTCTTCTCTTCCACCAGTGTCTTTTAATGCCTTTTGTTTTTCCTAAAGTAAATGTAGAACTTCACTAAAAAAACAAATCAATAAAATTAATCACATTACTGAGCTAAACAGCTTCATGTAGGATGATGAAAACATTGTGTTGTGACATTTCCACTAGGAAGCTTTTCCATGGCATGTTGCCTTCATTGTTTCTCCCTCCTAAACTCCACATTACTGACGTGGGCCTGAAGCCCCCAGTGTGTTACTCTGGCAGAGTGAGTGGTTTCATGATCCAGCTTCCCAGTCTCTTATTTTACTCCTGAGACTGGTTCCTTGTAAGAGCCAAATACAGAAATGGATCATTATTTTTAAAATAATACCCGAAGGCTTGAAAATAGCATCCATTTCATAGGTAGGCTGCATTTCTCTTTCACACTGAGAAATGGTGCACCAGATAATTAGTAATACATTTTCCATTTAAATTTCCTTGTATTTATAAAGCAGTAGACTGCTCTTGCTATGTTCTAACAGCAAAATGAAGTTCCAGAGCCAACTGAATGTCAGCAAGAATTTATGAATCCGTCAGTAGAGATTACTGTTGGCTCTTGATTTTGAATGCAAGCAGCCAACAAAGTAGTCTGGTAGTAAAATGGGTAAGTAAGTGGGGGCTTGACTATAGCAACACAAAGTTGGAGCATAATTGTTTGTTTCAGGCATGTATTATTTATAGAGGATCAGACTTGCACCCGGGAAAGTGTCTCTATTCAGGAACTTTCCAAGGGAAAAGGAACCAGGACAGCAGAGGTAGAGACCTGAAATGAAAGACTTAAGATGAAAAGCCAGACAAGAAATCTGTCCCAGTTCCTGATTCCACCTGGGGAAAGCATAGTGCTAAAAACAAACAAGAAAAATCCAAGGAGAACATAGGGGAAAAAGGAGAATTAAGGCAGGTGTACAATATATATTTCAGGGAAAAAAAGAATCCTTTAATTGATTTTAAATTTACTGTTTTTACACCCTGCCATCAAAAGCTGTGGAAAAGCAGTGTAATCAGAAGCTGGCTACAAATATCCAGATACAATGCCAGCATGTTATATTAGTTGTTCTGTTTGGAACACACCTTGGTTTTCATTGTTTTGGTATTGCAGATACTGTTTGAGTAAAAATTGTGTAGTGCCTGCTATTTTTAATTTCAATATAAAAATCCCTTTTGTCTGGTCTGAGTGGTTATAACATGCCTAATTTGGAGCTTTTTAAACCTATATTTCTCAAAGAGAAATGTATTGCAAATTAGTCAGGAGCACTGACAAGAGACTTCATTAAACTTCTCTAAGTTATTTGTGGATATATTGTGATTCCTGAAAGCTGGTTTCTTACTTGCAGTAGTAGTGTTTCACTATCTGCTATTGTTAGCACTTTAGTATGTAGAAGGAAGAAACTGAAATAATAATTACTCTCTTTTTTCTATGCAAGCTTGTATTTTACTTTAAAGGAAAATTGCTGTCAGCTCACTAAAGACAGAATAACTACTATAAAATCATACCATGTTCCCAGTTCATACACAGGTGCTGTGTTCAGTAGTGGAAAATAGTTTATGACAGTTAGAGGATTCACTTTTGTTTTTAATTAAATAAAAACTTTGCAACTCATTAACTAAAGAGAAATTGAAATATGGGTTTTCTTAAGAGATCAATCCAGTGTATCATTGCTGCCAGTGGTCCACTAATGTGTAATAGTTCTGAATCCCTTGAAGAGCTTTGATAGAAATTGTGTCAGTCTGGAGGCTCCCAAGGCTAAAATCTGTAGTTTGGCATTAGTTCAGACACAGGCCCTCTCAGGGCTGAGCCATACTGAAAGCAAACACAAGACAACAGAGTTTTGTCCTTTATTCCAGTGGAAACACTTTTTATCAGTGAACAGCACTGTTTCCAACCCAAGAGCCCTCTGATGATGATACTGCACAAGAATCATTTCAATTAACTCATCCACATAAACAAAAGTAAAATCCATTTACTTGGCTTTGAGCTGACAAATGCAAATAGCAACCAATATGGACTAATTGGTGAAAAGGGATTTAGGGATAGAATGCTGTAAGAAGATGGAAACCCCTGTGATTCTTCCTGCTGGAAGGGATATTTATTTTGAATCAAACTTCAGCCACTTCAGGGAACCTCCAGTAAATTCCAGAATTTCCACATGCCTCCCTGTACAACCAATTAAGCCTGGGTCTGGTTTTAGCCAAGTACAGAGGGAGGCCCTGTCTTTATTAGGAATATGCAAACCCTGAGGCACCAACTCACAGAAGCTCTTCCCTCTGTGAAAGGCACAGAAAAAACTAAAATTCCCATATAGTCTGTGCAGAACAATTTAACCATACTTGTACAGCAAAGAAGGTTTTTAATCCTCTGTGTCCCCTATAGGAGAAGAGGGAAGGGTTTTTAATAGGCACCTTGGGAAACAAGTAGTTGCAGTCTTGGTTGAACAAGTGGACTGTTAGCAGCCATAAACATAAAATTACTCATTTCTAAAATAGCTCATGGTCTCTTAACTCAGACATCGTGTGCTGAATGGCATTGCACCAGGACAGAACTGGACTGACTGGGTAGGTAAGTTACAAATAACACTAAAAGGCACAGATGTTGTATCAGCTCTTCAAATCTTTTCAATGTTTTTATATATTTTAATAGCTCCATCTGGATTCCATAGCCACTATTATTGTTGTAAGTTTTATTGTTCCCTCTGCCTGCTGTTTGCATTTGCAAGTTACTTACAAGTGTCTTGGAAACAACTCCTGAACCTTTCTCCAGGGGCTTAAATTTTATATTGTGTATGTGAAAAAAGCAGGGAAAACACATTTTCTCAAATTTGCCTTGCTAAATATGATATGGTACAAATTAAAATAAATGTTGCATGCCCTGCTTTCCACATGATGTTCTGGTTATAAATTTCAGTGGACAGGCAGTGTGTTTGCTGATTTCTCCAATTCTGTTATTTACGCTGTGCTGTAACCTCCTAAAAGCTTGATTTGGGTAATAACAGACATAAAAAATTATATATACTGCTGCTGCTTCTCCAGCATCATGATTGGATATTCTTAAAGGAATATTATCCAGAGTGCAGAACTAGTCTGACAGGATAGTTGAGTGTTGTTTATGCTCCAAGGTAGCTTCATAAAAGGTATTGTGATTTTGTGGACTGCACTTAGAGGTCAGCCTGCTATCCAGTGGGATTCCTGAGACTGTGTTTTCTGAGGTGAACTTACAATAATGCCCTAAATTAGAAAGTCATTGCCTTTGCAGGGCAATTTCTCTTTTGTTCTAATGGAATTTTTCCTAAGTCTGGTATTTAATAATTGAGGGAACACCTATGTAAAATTCAGGGAGTAACACTGAGTTCACTGCAGTCAGCTTCCCAAGTAAGGCCGACAGATGGGAAAGACATTTTGTGCTGTGCCCAGCATCCATTAAATTTAATTGGAAGTTGAATGCTGCATAATCTTTAAAAATCACATACCTCCTTCTGTATTAGACATTCAAGGAATATATTGGGAGCCTAGACCCCAGTTCAGGCTTTTAAATGTACTGTGGGACCCATCAGGTCCCAACTCAGCATTTTCTTTCAAAGGTATATGCCAGTATTATTAAAATATTCAATAGCAATATGTCACAGGTGCTAAATCCTCTTACCATAAAACTCATTTTTGTCTCAACCTACCCTGTTATGCTGGCAAAGAGCAGTGTGATGGGGATATGGAACAGCCTGTATGGGCACATTTTCATTTCCTGAAGTTTCCCACTGTGAAAGTGAGGAAACTCTTGACATCTTCCAATTTTTAGTGATTTATAGAACCATAGATTGGAAGAGACCTTAAAGCTCATCTCATTCCAACCCAGTCATGGACAGGGACACTTCCAGTGTCCCAGGCTGCTCCAAGCCTCAATGTCCAACCTGGCCTTGGACACTTCCAGGGATCCAGGGGCAGCCACAGCTTCTCTGGGCACCCTGTGCCAGTGACTCAGCAGTGGTCTGTATGCTGCACATTAAACATTCAGTGCAACACACTCACACATAAATTCAATTTATCAGCAATGAGCTCTCCTGAGTTGTGAAACTTCATACATCAAAATAAGCTTCTCTCCAGTGCACTTGTAAGAAGAGGTTCTTGTGCCTTTCTCACGTGCACTAATTGCAGCCAGCTGTTAAACAGATGGTCTTGGTGATACCAGTAGGACATCAGTTATTTAACTTTATTTTTAAAAAACAGTGGAAAAACAGTGAGAAAAAGAAGGAAATAAATGTTTGCTTAGGCAGCAAGACACACAATGTTGCATTAATCCCAGCCATAGCCTGGGCATGGCATTTTCTCTGTGGTAACCCATAAGAAATTGAAAAATATCATAGGTCAATTAGAAATATTTCAGTGAAAGTAGAATGTCTTGATAAATATTCTGCAAAGATGAAATGCAGTGAACAACCTTTTAGGATTACCCTCCTGAGCCTGTCTTTCTCCCTGCACCTCAGCTATCCATCACTTTGCTTCTGCATTAACCTTATGGATGTGTTATGCTATTCATAGAATGTCCTCAGGACTCCCATCCCATTTTGGCAAACACAATGCAAAAGCCAGGCCCTAAAAATTCACTAAAAAATGTTTAACTCTTGGTCTTTCCTCAAGCAGCTTTTGGAGTGACCTTGCACATAGCATGCCTTAAACATTTTGCTGGTTTTGGAAGGGAGGGGACTCGGGGTTCTCCTAGGGTGTGACTGAAAATTACCAAAAGTGATCTTTCTTTCAGGTGAAGGAGGCCATGCAGAGAATCCATGACCGAGGAAATATAGGAAAACTCATCCTGGATGTGGAGAAAGCCCCCACTCCCCTGGTGAGTGCAAAGCACTACAGACATGATGTACAGCCAGGCATGACAGAGCCTGGCAGTGACTTCTGCACACATGTCCCTTGTAATGCTTTGTTGACACTGATTTCTTCTAAATCCATAGCACCCAAATACCACCAGTAACCATAATTTCTGTATTTAACCCAAGTGAAATGTACTTCCTGAAGTGCCAGCAGTTACTTCTCTATACTGAATGATTATCTGCTTCTCCAAAAATGTGCCAGCAAGTGTTGGACTGGGGTAAAACTGCCACGTGTCTTTCTGCCCTTGTGATGGAAAACAAACAGACTTTTCTCAAACTAAAAAATTCCTATATTAGTAAGTGGATTGATCAGGAAAAGCCCAGTCAATATTGCTTCAGCATGCAAATATAAAAGTGCTTTCTGATTCCCATACTAAAGTTATACTTTTGGCAGGAATTTAGTTTACTGGCTTTTGTCATACATGAAGTATAACATGTAAATATTTCTAGAAATATCCTGAAGGAAGATAGTAGTGATAGAGCTCTGGTCCACTAGATTTCAAGCACTTAGCACTTACATAAACCTTTCAGAGAGCAGTGGTAAATGAAAGCCAGGCTCGCTCCTGAGCATTCACTGATGGTGTAGGAAAGAGCAGTAAAGAAGGTAATGCAAACCTGACTTTAAATCAATACTGATGTATGGAGTTTGCTTCCAGACCTGAGAAACCTCCTGTTTGAAAATAAAATAACTTGGACTTAGAGTTAAGCTCTTACTCACTCTAAAACTGCCCCCAAGTCTCATACAAACTCTCTGCAAGGAAAAGGAAGGCTTTGAGGACCTCACATGTGGAACAACACACTTTCATGAAAGGGTGTTAACTCAAAAATATGGGTAATATTCAGAGCAATGGGTTTTTTGCATTAAAATCAGGTTGTGTTTGAGATTTTTATTTCCAGGGGAGGATAATAATCAAACAGGGAAGGAACATCATTGCATTTCTCTTTAAAAAGTAAATGAGTCCCTTGCTTACTTGGTTTTGAAGTAGTCATAAGCTAATACAAGAATCTTTTTGGATCCTAAGAGAGGTGATGTGGGTGTATAAGAGAATGCAGTCACACTAATCTGTGCTGTTGAACACTACCCCCATCCAGTGAACCAGACTCTTGTGCCTCCACAGACCTGTCACACTGACAGGGTGAAGCGCTGGAGGGTCCTGCACCTTTTCACAGCTTGGAATAAATATTTCCACGTGAAAAAACCCACAGTGTACTCCTTAAATGCTGTTCTGAGCTACAGATTCCTGCAATTGCCTACTGCCTGTGCAGGCATCTTCAGTAAAATATGAAAATACAGTTTCTTCCCACTGCTGTATGATCTGGGACCTGCATTCTGTTGTGGGTGTATCCTGCCAGCATCTACACTGCTCTACAAAGTGTCATTGGGTTTTTAATATATAAAAGAAAGGAAATTGCCCCGACTTTTCACACTGTGTCTCAAATGGGGCCATCCATTAGCTTGTTCCTGGAAGAGCAGATAGAGGAGTTGTAACCCAGAGGCCCCACATTCTGTAAACTCCTTACACAGCTGTGTTTTCTATCCAAGACCCTTACTATCAGTTTACTACAAGGGCACAGAGCAGAGTCCTTGTGTGCAGCTGTCCTACACACAGCTTTTTGTTAGGGCATAGAGCTGTGAGCTTTAGGAGAAGTGGTGCAGAGCCAGCAAAGGCTTTGCACAGACAGAATGTTCATTTTCATGTGGCAGTCCTGCCTCCTTGAGTTTGCAAAGTGGCTTTATCCAGTGAATCAAACTGAAATGAGGAGGAACCAAGGGGTGGGGAAGGTGCTCTGATGTCCTTGGTGTTTCATGGTGCAGATGGCCAACGACAGCACGGAGACCAGCGAGGCTGGGGAGGAGGAAGAGGACCACGAAGGGGACAATGACAACAAGGAGCGCATGCCCTTCATCCAGTAGCAGCCACAGCAGGGCAGGCAGGAGGAGTCGTGAAGGAGAAGGGAACAAGACTGGGAAATCTCTTCTGTGCATCAGTGAACAAATGCTGTAGTACAGTGTGTGTTGTATTTGTTTGCAGTCAGCTGAGCTATGAGCTGTTGATCATTGTTGTTTTGAACTCAAGTGCCATTCTCATCCAGTGCAGTATTCTGACATTTCTGTGTAATACCCAGTTTCCCTGTAGGAGTCCCATGGGTTTTTCTGTTCTTGTTTGAAAGCCTTATTAACTTACTGTGTAATTTTAGATGGGCATCTTTCTCATGCAAATTCCAACATCTTGCATAAAGTTCTTTGGGAAGTTTGGGCTTTTTTTGCAAGTTGGAAACAGTAAAAAAAAAAAAATCCCCACTTGATGTCCGAAAGATTCTAGTAACTGGAGGGATAATTTTATATTTCTGGATTTTCAGTGTTAAAATAGTTTTCCTTTAATGAACCACAGATAAAAGTTGCAACAAAGATTACTTTTTATTTTCCTCAGTCACACTTCATCATTTCGCAAGCAATCCTATCTTCATTTTCAAAAGTACCTCATCCAGAATCACGGAATCTGAAATTGTGCAAGAAGTCATTAATTGAGAGGTTTTGATCAACATCTTCGTGTAAGGACACATTGACTCATAGGTCAAATTCAAACCAATTTTAAATTTAATTTTTAAATTGCATTGGTAAGGATCACTTATCAGGATGTGGAAAGAAATTTGGTGACTGAGTTTATTGCTCTGAAATCACTAATGTGTGGTCAACTGTCAGGCTGGAGCTGAACTCCTGCAGAAGTTAACCCTGTAAAAAATGAGGTTAGGCCTTAATCCCACCACAGATCATGTACAGGGATAACTTCTATCTGGGTGAATTGTTCTATCAAAAGCTCTGCTCCATATGTACAGTTACATTTATAATTATTTACAGGATCAAGTATTCAAAGACCAGCTAGTCTTATCTACCTCCCACTAGTGGAAACTATATCTAAACATGAAAAATAAATATTTTTCCACGTCCTTCACCTATCCAAACAGCAGCTACTCAGGTCCTCAACTGTCTTGTTAAAACAGTTATTTTTAAATTACTGTGATCACGTACAGTAGAAATGCTGAAGGACTGGCAGAGACCTTGCATAATGCCTACAGCTTCGAATTAATATTCTTTTTTTCAAAAGAAATTATTTACCCAGACATGACTAGTTGTTCACCTAAATCTACAAGTAGCATGTTATGATAGAAGTTAAAAATTAATACAGAAAAATGAAAAGTGGGGGCTTCTCAGGCTGTTCTCAGTGTGAGAGGACTTCTGGGTCTGAATGACTTTTATGTGTGGTTTTAGAAGATTCTCGTTAGGTTTTTTCTGTTTGTTTGGTTTTGCTGCCTGAGTATTAACCTCCATCTCTTTACACTGTACTCATGAAGTCGCTGTCAGAGAATTGTGCAGTTGGTTCATTCTGAAGGAGTTCCCCTTGGGTTGATTCAGAATAACAGCAAGAAATAACTGTGGAGAAAAATGCCAAAAAAGCTTTTGAACTATTGATCCAACCAGAACTACATTTTTCTCTTCATTTCATTATAGTTGAGTTTATTTTTAAGCTGGGCTTGTCTATACTTCCAGTGCCATTTCGGGCCCAAACAGGGACTTTATCTACAGAAGAAAATATGTATTCAGTGAGAGTTTTCCATTTGTTGGGCTTGCCAGTTGGACTTTTAAGAAGGGCCATTAGGTTTTCATGACTCATCAGCTGACAGCAGTAGGAAACATGCCCAATTTTGTTTTGCAGCTAGTGTAATGATGTTGTCCTGCAACAGACCTTAACATAACTAGGAATTTTGATTTGACGCCAAAGTGAGCAATATTGCTGGTGACCTTCGAGCTGGCAGTAAGTGGCATTCTCAAGGCCTTAAATTAGTAGGGCAAGCAGAATAGCAAACCCATTCTTCTGTTCTAAACCACAGTCTGGTGGGCTCTGCTTCTAAATTACCCTGCAAGACAAATATGGGTGATCTTGGTCATGGCCACAGACACCACAGGGACAACAATCACATAATTTTGGCTAGTTCTTTCTGGTTTTGTTAGCAAGGCAAAAAATACTCTCCATGCTAATTCATACCAATTTTAGGGCCATTTTCTGATCAGCAGAATATCAGGTAATTGCAGTGAGTACAAAGGAATACTTCTGGAAGTACCTGAGTGCCACACAGCTGAGTGTGACCATCAGCAAGCTGAACTCTGCCCTGTGTTTTACTGGTATCAATATAGCATGGAGGGAGGCTGCTGCTGAAATGAATGGGAGTTTTTCAGGCATCCATTCTGGAAGCAGGATGTGTGCTAGCAGAATTTGGCCCACAAGCCCTAAGTACCTTTCAGGAGACCACAAGCAGTAGTATCACGCTGGCAGGGGTGGAGGCTGTGCTGTTCAAACTGGTGAAGCCAAGGCTTGTCACTGGCCAAGTCTTACTGTAGCAGAAATGAAGGGTTGTGCTTACTACTGACAGTGTTGTTTAAACAACTCTGAGACAATTGGATAGTTTCTTCAAGTGAAACAAATTATTTCTCAATTTGCCTTAAAGGAACTGTGAAAGCTTCTTTAACTTAAGCCTGATTGAAGTGAACTGAAACACTGTTTAATTGTATTTGTTGCTTTAGAGCTTTTGTTATATTGTGCCTACAAAGCAAATTATGTTTACACAAAAATATAAATAAAATGTTGAGCATAGCATTATCCTTGGCCTCTGTGTTTTGTTCTAGTGTTATGGTCACGTTAGGGAACTGACTTGGAACTGCTTCAGAGGAAAATGTGAGGTCTTATTTTCCATTTTGGTCACTGTGGGATGTACAAATAATTTATTTCAACTATTACAGAGTAAATCGAGGTTATTAAAACTGCTGTGTGCTGCTTTACAGAACATTAACAATGTAGATACAAAATTTTAAATGTCACAGTCTTAAGAAATTCAAAACATTATATAAACACCTTTTACTAAGTGTTTAAGGAAGTGTATTTTCATGCAAAGAGAAACTAGGATTCAGACTGCCACACAAGTTATCCTCAGAGAGATAGCTCCTTTCAGAAATTAGAATTCCCTAATGGAATAATCTTAAAATAGAATCCAAAAGCAGTCATCACCAGATGTGCTTATAGAAAGCAGAAGGACCTGACTGAGTTTTGAAACCCACTCTCCTGGGCCTTGGTTTTAACCCAGGGCTCCGTGTCTTTGGAAGAACTGGTGATGGTTACCAAGCCCTACAGTCATCTCCAGCCTGTCCTTGAGTACATGGCTGTAAAGGTCTCCCTGCATGAGAGAAAGAAGTGAATGAACTTCAGTTTAGTACCTAAACAAAGAGGGAGTGTTGGCTTTGCTTCATTTTAGTCCCACAGGACACATTCCAAAGCCTGTGATGTCCCTGGAAGATCTCACTTCAGTAGTTGCTAAATCTGCTCTGTAATCTCAAAGCTCGTAGGAACAGTGCTGAGTGTGAAGAGTAAATTTCTGCCCTCTGTTTTTAAGCTTTAATAAGCAAGTAATGATCAGTTCATCCATAATCACAGGGTCAGGATGAGGCTGAAAGCAAACAGCCATAGCCTTTTGCAAATTCTCTGTCATTACCACTAAAGCTCTGCCTTTACCACCTTTCCCACTGGGCCATCTGCAGTGCTCTGTCACACAGAGCAGGATGTGGCAGATTGCCTTTGTGTAGCATCTGCATGAAATGCAAAAATCCACCTTGGATCCTCAGTACCCCTGGTTCTCACCTCATCTTCCATTTTGTGCTTCCCCTCTCGTTTTCTGGGAGTTCAGTGGTTCCTCCTGATTGGGTTTATCAGCAAAGATTCTCTTGGTTTGGCCACGATTGCCAGCACAGCCCCCAGCTCCAGGAGAACTGTGCAGGAGTTTCTCCCCCTGGCAGCCCTGGGGTCCCTTGATGTGAGCCAGTGCTTTGTTCCACTGCAGAAAGAGCCACAACAATGCTCACACTCTGACTGCTGCGTGCAGCCAAGCACCTTCCTCCCAAATAATTTGTGACACCCAGGCAAACACCCCGGTGTTCTCCTGGAGAGAACACGAATGTGAGCACTGCTTTATCTGCTCCTGCTGCCTGAGGGTGCCCAGCTGAGCCCACTGAGCACTGCTCCTGTGTTTGCCTGGCCTGGCTCTGTCACCTCCCCAGCAGCACTGGGCACGAACTGGAACAATGCAGGTGAGGAAGAGTTAGAGGATGAATGCAGGGGAAAAACTGAATTGTGTATCTCTGCCCATGAGTAGAGTGAGGAGGATTTCTGTTGATTCACGTGTGTGCCCAGCCTTTCTCTGAAGGGGTTCCACAGTCCCTGCAATACTCAGTCATCATGGTTGTTCTCTGCTTGCACTTCAGGAAAATTATTTGTTTACCTTCTGAAGAATATGGGTCACATCCACTTTCATTGCCCACAGAGAGTGACAGAGAAACTCCAGGTGGAGTTTATACACGTAGATTAACCCTTCCCATGTGGAAACCTTTCTTCTCACTTACAGGAACTGCAGGCATTTTGGGCAAGATGAGGGAAAAAAGGGAAGGAACAAGAATTGACAGCCCTCAGAGTGATTGTCCTGTCTCTTAAAAAACTCCTACACCTGCCATCATGTAAGATCAGCTTTCATTTAGGAAGGAACAGCCTGCACAGTTGATAAAAGCTTTAAAACTGTCGCAAATGAAACATAATCTAAAAAAATCAAAGGAAGACTCTTTCAGCTGCTGAAGCCTCATGATGTTTAATGCTTGATACAGCTACCACCATTCAAACTGGGCAGCCAGGGATTAAATGGGATTCAATTAAGAGATGCACTGGCACTTGTTAGTTTAGGACCAGCAGCTCCCAGATGCTGATAAGGGGATGAGGTCTGTGACTGAGGGAGGGCTGCAGGGGTGGGGACTTTATTCTTTTTCTTCAGAGATTCGGGGGGCTTTGGTCTGTCTGGAAGAGGTTTTTTTCCCTTGCACAGTGACCAGGCTGAGATGTCACAATTTGCCCAAAAGAAGTGGGAAAAGTACTGAAGGAAAATCTGTCTTACTGTGAGTGCTGAGGGGTTAAGGGGTAGAAGATGAGCATTTCTCTGGGGCAGGTTTGCTGTTAGAAGCACAGGGGTGAAGCACCTGGGCCTCCCATGCCCACAGCTCCTGCAATCTGCCCCTCCTGCCCAGCCCAGGTGCTCTGCCAGTCCTGCTCCATCAGCCTCCAGCTCCTTGCTGGAAGCACCTCTGCCTTTGCCTGTGCCAGAGCTGGGAATGTGCTGTGTTCTGCCAGACATTGGCTGTGTCCCTGCCAAGCATCATCTCCCTGACAAGCTGCAGGTTGCAGCACAAATCCTGTAGTGCCTGTCTGCTGGGTGATCTGTGTAAATAAATGTGTTTCCTCTACGGAGAGCTGGGGCTCACTGTGTGCTGCTGCAGGATATGATGCAGCATCTTCCTGGAAGAGCACAGTGAGATGGCAGAGATGCTGGCTGCGTTATCTGTGATAAGGATTTCTCTCCTTGGGCTGGCCAGGTGATAAGCTAATAACCAAACATTTGTAAAGGCTGGTGGGCCAAGTTTGCTGAGCAGTGACTGGTGTGTCTTCTGTCGTGACAGGCATTCTGTGGCCTGGAGCCCTGTTAGATCACTGATGTTTTCCAGAGGCTTCTAGGAGAAAACATGTCTTTTGTTGCTAACACAGAAGAGAGATGATGATGATAAGTGAAGTGTTTTTCTAAGTCAATTTGATTTGGCAGATTATTTTTCTGTTTCTCAGCTGCTGGTTTTTTTCCTTCTAGTGCCTGCATTTCATGTTAGAAATATTTTCCCACTCTAAAAAAACAAAAGTCTCCTGTAACTCACCATGTATCTCTTGGCTTGTACAAAAGCATCCCTCTGAGTTTCTGAACCATTTCTTCTGTAGAAAGGAAAAATTAAATTATTTGCCCAATGCCATAATATTGCCATTTGGTTTAAGGACACATGGTTCTTTGGCATTTAATTCTCCATTTACCAAAGGAATCCTAATTACCAGGAGCTGAGCTGGAAGCTTTGCCTGCATGGCTCACAGCTGTGTCTCAAATCCTACCTGCCCCAAAGCAATGGAGATGCACTGAATCGTGTTCTGAATGCCCTCTGCTAGGGCCCAGCCAGGAGAGCTCCATAAAAATATAGGGGTTTGAGAGACAATAATCTAAATTCTCCTTGCTTTCCCATCAGATAACTCAGAGCATGAACCAACACTGAATGTGACCATTAAAAGAATTTTCTGCTATTTTCTTGATCATTCTCTCCATGGTCACCTGAATAATCATCTCTGGTGAGGAGATCCCAGGGAAAGGGTGACCCCCAAACCCAGCAGGTGCCTGGATTCAGAGAGGGCTGCAGATCCAGCCCTTCTGGATCTGCTGAGTTTGCTCCACCTGAGGATCAGCTGGGAAATGGTATTGCAGAGAGGGCTGTAAAACAAATGCCACCATTCAGTCTGATGGCCAAGGGGTGCTGAACCCACAGAGCAGGGCTGTGTTTGGGCACTGCAGAGGGCAGAGCCCAGGGCAGGAGATTTACAGAGGGAATTGTCTTTAAGGTCTCACTGGAATGATGGATCTGGAACCCCTCACCCAAACGTACTGGCTGCCTCTGGCTGTCCTGCACCACATTTGCTCTTGCCAGTTCTCACCATCCACACATCAAATGTCTCAATTTCAATGCTGTATTTCTTGGAGCACATTCTCTGAGGTTGTGGTTTAACTTAATAGAGCATACATAATATGATTCATATGAGATCTTTGATCTGTGTTTTGTTCAACATGTCAGCCGTGGATAAAGTCATTACAGTGCTCTGTTCACTAATCAACCAGCAAAACAGGAAAATAAAAGGGTAATTGTTGCAAGCTTCCTTCCTTATTTTCATTAGGATGGCAAGCTCAACTCAAACTGGAATCTCACAGGTCTCATCCCACTGGCTTTGATAGGGACAGCATCAAGCTGATTAGTCCTCTAAATGAATCCAGTCATAGCTACAGCATTAAAAATTCAGCAAGTAATATTTATGTCCCTGTTGTAGCTTATTTGGTGGGGAAAAGCCCCACACGATTCCTTTTTAAATTCTTGCTCAACTCTCTGTATTAAAATACACATTGCTAAACCCAATTATCTTTCTTGAGGATGCAGTATTGGTTTATACTGGGGTTGTTTTTTTTGAGCCACTGGTGCAAGTAAATGATGTAAAATGGAAAATCCTTGCTGTCAGAGGACCTGAGCTGTGGATTTGTGATGTGGGATGGACCAGCTGGGGAGGTAAGTTGTCACTTTGTTATATGTTATATTTATTCCATGCAGAGCCCACAGTATTATTTCAGGAAACACTATTGACAAAAGCAGGACAAACTATCCCCAGTTCCTTAGAACATTTTTACAACATTGACACCCCAGCTGTACAAACATGATTGGCCTGATTGGTGTCTGTCTGCAGCTGCTCTTCCAGGATTAGAAGCATCTAGAAAATGTATAATCAGCCCGAGCCTGATGATTTACTGGGTAACACAAAGGGGATCTACCCTGGGCATTAAACAGGCAGAGGAGAGCCTGCTCTTTTCTCTTGGAGCATGTTGGATAAGCAATATAAAATCAGAGCTGTCCTGATCATTCCTAGGGCAATGAAGACATCTGCTGGAAATGGGAATAAACTGCAGTAAGAATGTGCACGACAGAATGAATAAGGAACATTTCTGAGAAGTTTATATTTACACAGTGCCTAAATTGCTCAGCAAATGCTGCAATATTTTCCATTTGAAAGTATTATTTGAACATATTTGAATAAAGAGCCTGTTCATTCCTGCTGTTCTTGTTGTCACTGAGAAACATTTCAGTTTCTAAAATCTGCAAGTCTGTATGCAGTCTCTGAATTCCCTTCATCCCTGATGTGTGAGGTCATGCCACAGACATACATGGACCATATGTGGCATCATGTGCTGGCACTGAGGTCCAGGTCAGGTTTCCAGCTCTGAATGGATCTAAGTTGTTTGTAGCTGGATGCAGGAGACCACACAAATCTCTTTCCATCTTTCCATACAAATCTTGGTTACAAACAGATTTCGTACAAATCCTGTCGTGACTCCAGGTCCTGTTGAAAGAGCTTCCCAGAAAACTGTGCAATCCATCAGGGAGTGTGCCCTGCATCTGGCACATGCCCAGCTGGTCCATCCCACAGCACAAAGCCACAGCTCAGGGCCTCTGACTGCACCTGCCCGAGGGACAGGCAGGGGATGCTGCACTGGCTGAGGAGAGGGGCAGGGATCCAGGAGTGGGGCAGGAGGGTCACACACAGCCCGAGCACACACAGAGTGTTCGTGTCTTTGGCATCCCCCAACTCTGCCAGAGGAATCTCATTTTTCAGGAAGAAAACAAGGCAAGGAGAAGTGGGGATTTTTATCCCTCTTTTCATGACCAACAGGCACTGTCAGGTAATGTTACAGGATGAATTCCCTCAGTTCTGAGGGATGCTGTGTCCACACTCATAATACCTGCTTATGAAATCTCCCTAAAATGCAGATGTGTGCACTCTCCCAGATATAAATGCAGCCTCCTTCTTCCTGATTCTTTCAGCTTTTCATTTATACACTCCAGGGTTCTCCCAGACATGTAGGGCAGGGCTTGGAACATCCTGCAATTTCTGGAATGGACTAATCCTACTCCTTAAATACTGCCAGTACCTCAGCCACGGTCTGGCTGCACCTCAGACTGTGCAGTGACTGCATTTTATACAGACATTAACAACCTGGATTTGTGCTGGATGACTTGACTGCTATCAGCAAACAAACTACAGAACACAAAAAATACATAAATATCTGTTATACTCATCTGCACGGGTGGGCTCTCTCTTCTGGCTTCAGCACCCACCCCTGCTGGGTTCCAGGTCCCTAAGGACAGCAGGGGAGGGGACAGGGGAGGACAGGGGCAGGGACAGGGACAGCGACAGGGACAGGGACAAGGACAGGGACAGGACAGGAGGATGCTGAGCTGACTTGCCATGGCTCTTTCTGCCCACACTAGAATTCTGCAGGAAAAGGCAATTGAGACTTTAAAAAGTCCTCACAGATTTGTGTTGTGTTCAGTAAAATGCTGGGAGCAGCTTTGAAAAGACATCCAACAGTAGCAGCATATCTGTGTGTGCTCAAATAGAGCCTGGAGGGTAGGAGAGCTGGATGGGAGGGGAAGTTAAACCCAGGACCTTTCCCAGTGGCCATCCCCCCGGTGACAATGCTATTTCTGCTGGGACATCCTGGGCCATTAGTGAAAATTCCACCTATGCAGGTCAGTTTTTCTTCTCCACTCTCAGCATCCTTGTGTGAGCATTGTCCAGTTGCTGGTGTGTGGTTTTCAATTCCATCCCATCACATGGGCAGGGACAGGCACAAAGCAGGAGGGTAGGGCTTGGTGCAGGATCTGTCCTCCCTCTTCCCCATCCTTCAGCAAGCCAGAACTAATTCCCACTGCTTGAGTTTGCCTACAGAGACAAGCAGACATCTCCCAAGCAGCAACATTTAGGTATTATTTTTCCTTCCTGGCTAGCCAGCTATAAACTCTGTTTATATTTTAAAGAATGGTGGTTTATTTGGGCTACATCCCAAGTTTTCCAAGCCTGGGGCCTGGCACAGGAGCTGATTATGCCTGTGCATGGGGACAGTGCTGCTCCTAAAACAGTGAAGCAGGGTCAGAGTGCTTGCAGATCCTGTGACTCAAGTTTTGGTTTGGCAAGGCAGAAAGCCTCAGCCTCTGAGCAGAACCTCCAAGCCCTTGGTGAAATGCAGCCACCAAAGGCAGACATGATCACACACTGCTGACCAAGTCTGAATTTCCATCCTGATGAGGAAAATCCAACAAACATCTACACACTCAAAATATAATCCCTGAGCAGCACTGTTGGGAAGCTGTTGTGAACCTGTGGATGTCCACCTCAGGCTGTCCTGGAGAGTTTCACAGTGCCTAAACCAAGGCTCTGTCCAAATCAGTTTGTCTGGCACACATAAGTATGAGCAGAACCTGGTGAGATCATGTTAATGTGAGGCTGGAAAACCTCATATTAGGGCAGCTATAATGATCAAACCCAAAATATTTAAAAGGAGAAATTAAATGCTCAGGATGTGTTCAGATCATTTCCAGGAAGGTAAAAAGGCAGCACACATTAGAGGAGAAAAAATAGCATAACAGGTAATTTGTGTTTACAAAAGAGAAAGAGATACATTCTCACACACATCCTGAGGGCTAAAGGAGCTGAGCTGTTGCCAGGAATTTCCAACATGGAAACTTTGCCAAGTCCACAGGAGTAACATTTTAAAAGATCTCATTCAACTCTTCTATTTGCACCTGGACTACAAAGAAACTGATTTAAATTTTCTGCTAGACTTCCTTATCTTTAGAGATGCCAGAGTCAGCTGATGTGTAAAAGGTCCCTTTTTTGAGAGGGATTTTGATTTGCTCTCTGTGCACAATTCACATATCCAGCAAAACATTTATCTCTAAATAAGCACCTATTTCTTTGGGGTCCTTCCTGACTAAAAAACTAAGCAATGACAGGCAGAAAAACACTGTGCACCTTCTTATCTTTGCAGCTAAAGGCCTGAAGTAAAAACAATTTGGCAACTCTGTCATTGCTTTGAGACACCTGAACACCATAAGACAGGACCTGTGTCAGTGCAGAGTGCATTGGACAGGAGACCAAAAGAAGAAGCTCAGTGGCTTTTCTCACCTTGCTTTGTGTAGATTTGGTGAATCTCTTCTGTATCCTGAGTCCCTCTGGCTTGGATTAGCTGTGTTTTCTCTGGTTTACAACCTATAATCCATATCCAGTGCCATTGTAAGAGAATGACAGGAATGCAGGAGAGGTGATTCGGCCACATAGACAAGATGATGCCATTTGTCATAAAGATGTGTGATGGATGTAAGACAAGCCTTTCTGTTGCATTTTGCAAATCATTTCCCCTCCTCTCTGCTTCTGAGACCCAGCTGTGAGATGCTTTGTGACAAAGACCCCAAAATAAGAGATACAAAAAGCATTTATTCCAGAAGCTCAAAATACTGCCCTGATTCATCTTTTCCATTCACATCCACTATTATATCTCAACTTTTTTTAAATTTTTTTTAAGCTTGTATTTACAGCATGGAAATTGAAAAGCACTGGACCTGTAGGTGATAATAGCTCAGTTTGGACCTGGAAAATACCACACTGAGAAGCAGATTTATTGATCAGTTAGTAACAGTCCACAGTCCCAAAGTGAGGCATGTGCTTGAGTGAGCACAATCACATGTCTAAAGAAGACATGAATGTCCTCATTTCAAACCTCACTGACACTCAGTGCAGATCACTGGTGGGCAGCCTGGTTCTGCAATAAACCTGGAACCACCTTTAATTCTGTCAGACAGAGCAGATCACTTGTACACAGCAAATTTCCTTTCAAACACCAAATCAGCCAGACAGGAAAAAACTCGAACCCATGGCAAAACCCCAAAATATCATTAATAAGTTTCACAAAACCTCACATGCCATAAGGCTAGCCCTTCTCTTTTCTAAACACAGTTTGTTTGTACAAATTTCCTCAAAATAACTTTGGTGTTGGGATGTCAGCCATGGTCCTGCCTCATGTCTCTTAGGACTGAGATCAAATCCTTAAGAAAGACTTTGCAAGACTTTTCAAGGCCAAAGAAACCAAGCATGCAGTAATTTTCCAAGCATGACATAATCTTTGACTAGAAGAGTTTGTAAAATTTACTACATTAAATTGAAACAAATAAAAATCAACCAGTGGGTCCCATTTACCCAAGACAGACATAAAAACTGATGTATTGGAGGTCATAAGCCTTTTACTAACCTTTGAGTAAAACCTTTTACTAACCTTTCTGTTATCTACTTTTATTGACCATCCTGGCTCTTCAGATTGCCTCACTTGCAATTCCTGAGCCTGACAACAGCTCTGATCAGTTTTCATTTTCTCTTTATACTCTCAGTAGAATGGGCAAATAATTACTCATCTACTCACCAAATAAATGTCTTTATTTTCCTAAAGCTGAGCTGACTTTTCTAGAGCTGAAATGCTGCAAGAAGAACAGAATTTGCTCTGATTCCAGGAGCAGATACATCCCATCCATTTCCCACCTGGTCAAACATCCTACAGCACAGTTAGCTCTGGAGCACAAGGGGACTGACTGTAGGTCTCAGTAAAACACAGACAATCTACTGGCAACGTGTGAGCAGTTCACTTCCCAACAGACTGAAGCACTAAATCTTTTTAAAGCTATTTTTTACATGTGCTGTTGTACATCTGCAGCCAGACCTATTTCAGGAGCTCAGCATCCAGTCTTCATCTCACACTGGCTTCTCATACTCTGTGCCCCATTGCATGTTCTTTCCATAAACCCAGGGATGGCTGAGAATGGAGAGGAAAAAACTGCTGTATGAAGACTTTTCCTGAGCCAGTTTACAGGAGCACATAAAGGTAGAACTGTCTCTGAAGGAAGCAGAGTTTTTACCTTGAAGAGTCTCTGTGGAGAAACTGAAAAAAGCCCTTTACCAAAGGATGTTTATGCTCTGAATGGTCTGGTTGTCTGAAAGCAAATGGAATGAGGTGGGGAGATGGGAGCCAAAACCCCAGGTGCCACTGCAGCACAGCAACTCTGGCTTTTGCAAGATGTTTCTTATCAGACAGAGCACCTCAAGGGTGCCTCAAAGTGAGCTAAGCACTTCAAGAGAAACCACAATTCTGTCTGTATGCACAAGTTCTACTGTAGTGGTATAAATAAAAAAAAAACCCACAATCCCATCCTAGTTTGGATGCAGCTCTAAAGCAATGAGAATATTTATATCAATATAGTATATTCTGATAAGGAAAGCGGAATCATTTCTTTCAGGAAAGATGACTTCTATCAGTGTAAAATCATGTCCACTCCCTGGGCTATATTATATTACAGTAACTATGCCAGCAAAAGAAAAAATCCACCTCTAAATGACATTATAGAGCTGATTTCAAGCCCATGCACAGCCCAGGTACTCACTTCAGGGATTCTCCTGTGTGTCTCCATTTCCTGCCTCCTCACAGGAGCACTGCCAGGTTACATCTTCCCAGCAGCATATTTTGACTGTTCTCTGGCTCTCCTGCCCACACACCATACCCAAGAAGTTAAACCTGCTTCCCCAGTTACTATAGGTTAGTCATAAATGTGGAAGCTGTTTCTTGACTACTCCAGAGAAATTCTAGCCCCTATATGCTTGTGGTCTATCCCAGCAGCTGCAAGGGCAGCTTTGTGATTCACTTTTTAGGAGTGAAGTCCAGCTGAGCTACTTGCAGACTGGCAAAATGCTCAGAGAAAATACTGGATGAGGGGGATTAAGCTTTCAAAACAGAATTTCAGCTCTGTTCTTGAAAGGACATTACACATCATACTCCAAAAAGCAGTTTTTTCACTCAGGCTCTTGGCCAAGAACTGTCAGAATATCAAATCCATGTTTTCTTTATCTGTTCCTAGTGACTTGTGTGCTGCCCCAGCAGAGTACAAATCCTTCTCTGTCAGACTCAGTTCACAGGAAGAAAAGGAGCCTGTGTTAGCAAGCTCAAGTTCCTTGGGGCAGGAACAAATCCATTCTGGTACTGAGACCTTGAACACACAAACCAAAGGCCTGTTGACCCAGCCACTGCTCCAGCCTCTCCCAAAGCCCATGGGACAGTAAAGCTCCACATGAAACAGCTCCAGGGGTTTGCAGCTCCCTTAGCAAGGCAACCTGAAATGAGCAGAGTTTAATTTGTCAGGTTGAAAGCTGCAGTGGTTCAGGATCAGCTTCATGTGCAGTTCCACAAGATCTGAGAAGGCACCAAGTGAAAAACTAACTGGAGGCAGTTATTGATTCAGCCATCTGCCCTTAATTAGCTTATATTGATGCCCCAATACCATTGGGATAAAGTATGGATCAAGCCTGAACTTAGGGCTTGTTCTAAAGGACGGATTAAATTTTGAACTAAACCCTTGCAAAGCTCCTTATTTTCCTCTCTGCCAGTTCACATTTCAGTTCTGGTGTCCTAGTTGGAATGCCAGCCCTTTCCAGATTTACCATGGGCTGGAATTTGCAGCTGTGTGAGATGTTTTGGGCAGTTCTGGGTGGGTGGGACCCACAACGGCCATCTCTGGTGTGCTATGCTTCAAAACAGCTCTGAGGACTGAGCATTGTTGATCCAGAAGTTTCCCTACACCATGTATGTTAGTACTTCAATATTTTGGAGCAGGACCACTGGAACTGAGTTTGATCATATCAGGATGGATTTATGGAAAGTTTCTTGGCTAGTGGTTAAGTATGTTTGCTAGTTACAGACTATGAGAATACAGGGAGTTGTTTCAAGGTGTCCAAGACAGACAGGGCAGGTGTGGTTTGCACTGGAAGTACTGAGGTGCCTTAGTGGGGGTTGGAAAAAGCCAGTAAGAAATCATGCAGTACACCACCATGTTCCTAAATCCCAGCTTTCTTTTAATAATGTAGTAAGTCCCTTGACCTTACGGTCCTGATTAAAAAAAATAAAAGTCAGCAATGTGAGCAGCAGGTAATCAAGGCAGAGATGGCCAAGGGATGTCAGGAAGAACAACTCTGAGGAACATGAACTGCACCAGCCAGTACCCAGAAACGGCTTTGGTGTCCACATTTTAATAAAACCCTCTTTCAATGGGAGAAAAAGAAAAGGAAAAAAAAAAAAAAAAAGAAAAAGAAAAAGTGTGACAGATGGGAATATTTTTGTGACAATTTCATTTGTTCACCAAAATCAGGGAGAAGTTCTACTTCATATAGCAATCCCAGTTAAAGGCAGCCCCACAGAAGTCCACAGAGCCCAAGGGCAAATGAAAGAGATTCAAAGTCAGAGAGCTCTCCAGACTCCAGGGAGACACTGTCCTTCTTCAAGCACGTTGTGTTTTACTTTTCCTCTGACCCTACACTTCAGTTCCCAGTTCAAAGGTTCCCCTGGGAACCTTTGGGAGAGTATTGCTACCTTTTGCTCCTCTGGCTAAACCCTGCTGATTGCTGTTCTCAACCAGAAATGCAGTCATACCTATCAGGCTTTTATTAACTCTTCATAAACCAATAAATGCACTCCTCACATAATGTGATTTTAAAATATTTATCCTCTGTGTGGGTTTGTAGCCACAGTGTTTGCATTTATTGAGGGAGCAGCATGCTGGTTTTGCTTCAGTGGAAGGTGATGGCCACTGTCATGACTTAACCAGCCTGGGGCAGAGCCATGCTGGGCAAGCCTCTGACACTTGTGGAAATGCTCTGGCTGCCCCTCCTCGAGGCTGGCAGGGCACACACACCCCTCTGGTTTTCCATAGGTTTTGGCTGTGCTGCTCACACAGGAGATGCAGTGCTCACGGGTGAGGCAATCGGGGCAGTGTTCAGGGCTGGGACAGCTGAGCTCAGAATGGAAACTGCACTTTCAGATGTGAGAACAAGGGGGTGTCTCATGCCACAGCCAGCTCAAGCCCTGAACACATTTCGTAAGCAGGGAGCCCAGCCAAGGCTGCCAGCACACCCTATAAAGCTGACCCCAGGCAGTGCCCGCTGAGATGGGTCTGGGTGACCTCTCTCAGAGCTGCTGAAGGGAATCTCTTCAAGCTCCTTCTTAAGGTCTTTCAGAGAGACATGGCACAAACTGGACTGAGGATTTTTCTACTCATAAGCTTACTACTGCTGGATCAGACCCTCAGCCAGGCTTCCAAATTGAAAGCCAGGAAGCACAGCAAACGTAGAGTGAAAGGTACTGGGTCTGAACTGGGAGGAGGGATAGAAGCTTATAGACTATGCAAATGTACTGTGTACTTTAAATGGCATTGCATGAACCAGAAACTAACATTACACAAATGTTTATTTGTAAAGGACACTTCAGTCTATATCATATCTGTCTTTTAAATATTTTTATGTGAGTTAGCAAAGCCACAAATAAGGTGCCAGAATGAATTATGGAAATAGAGCTGTATAACAGCTGCAAATATATTGCTCTGTTCTGGCTGTTCACCTCTGTCAACATTATTTAGAACTCACAGGTACAGCTGAGAGAGGACTCTGGCTGATCATTCTTAGTTATGCAGCTACATTGACTAAGATCAGAAAAATGGAAATTCCTGTATATGGGGGAAACAAGCAGAAGTATTCAGGCTCCAAGGATTATTGTTCAGATTTTTGCACCATTTTTTGTACAAATTTCTGTTAAAATTTCCTAAATTTAACATAATGCCTATCTACTCTTTGTGGAATATTATTTCACTTGTATGAAAAGTCCTGTGAAATGGCAAGTCAAACTAATTAGCAGGTCAACATCAATGAATTAGCAGGAGAAGATAAAGCATCAGTTCCCATAGCAAAGCTTACAGAGTAAATACAAAACCACAGGATGTTGTTTAGATATCTCCGTGTATTTAATTTAAAGACTTATTTCTAATAAAAGCAGGTATGATGATGGTTCACTCATGGTAAATATTTGAACTCCTAGTTAATTACAAAACTGTGGCTTTGATAAAGCCATTGTACAAGAACATTGAGCTGCTCTGGAGCCACACAGTTTTAGATGCTTCCCTCTCCTTTGGGATCTCTAGGGTTTTAAGCTTAGGGGTCCTAAGGACAGGCTGCTCATACATTTTTTGTGCCAGCACAGAGTAGCACTGATTGGAGACAGAGAATTCTGCCTTGGGGAAACAGGGAGCACTGAAAGACATTATAATGATTTGAAAAAAAAAATGGAAAAGAGGACACCAAAATGGAGTTATGTGCAAGTTAGTTTCTTTAATTGTTCCATCGTATTCTTGGTGCTTTTTTAAGTGGTACAAAATGCTGATTCAGAGTGATTTTGTTTGACTCAAGTCCCCAGGCCCTCTCTGTACTGAGGGACAGAGGAAGGCTAATCCTGGGAAGTAGAGATTGCAGCTCAGCAAGCACATCTGCAACGTTCAGACTGTCAGGTTGGGTTTTATTTGTTGTTCCTCCCTCTGCTAAAACAAGAGCTGTGTGAAACTTTCATGCTCACAGAAGTAACATTTCTTTGATGAAACACAACTTGTGTCCTGCTATTTTTTCTATGTCATCTCCATACACCAGAGTGTACAGGTTCGAAAGAAAAAGGGACATTTTCTGTAAATTAGATACCAGCTCACTAAATAATGATTAGCTACAACAATCCATGATTTTCAAACAGTTTTTAGGACAACATCCATGATCAAATATGAGAAGGAAAGGTAAAGATGGGTTCCTCGTGTATTTTATAGGAATCCTAGAGGAATATTTTCATCAAGGACAAATCTTTTAAAAGAATGAAAATGCATCTCAGCAATGCAGCAACCCGTGATATTTTGAAACAGCTTTTAACATTTTTTTAAAATTGTGTGCGTATCTGTTAATTTCTGTATATTCTTTTTGTGCAAGAAAAAGATGACCTGAAGACCCAGATTGACAAATTGTGGCGAGAAGTAAATGCTCTGAAGGAAATACAAGCACTCCAGACAGGTAAAGCAGCTTATGCTGGTCAGTGGCTTCCAAAAATCCTCACTGCCTCTCTTCTTCACTCCCATCCCTCTCTTTAATGGGATTTTCTGACTGAGTACAACTCCATCAAAGCATGGTGTGCCACAATTTTACCAGACAGACAAGTGTTGAAGGAAGAATTCAAGTGAAATCAGGTCTCAACTAATGGGGAATGAGTGGTGATTCTTCACTGAGAGCAAGAAGTGCTTTTGTCTTTGCTATGCACAACTTCAAGCTCTGAGTTTTGTATCATCAAAGGCAGCACAGTGAGTGTTCCTGGGTCTGAGAGTTTTGGTGGTCAGCGAGTTAAGTGCCTAGCTTTGATATGAACATATATTCAAATGTGAATGTTGCCATAAAACTTCAAAGTTATATCCACTGTGAGTTCAGAAATATTCTGGACCAACGTGCAGAGTCCTTTAAGTATTTAAATAACCAGACGGAAATTTCCAAACAAAATAAGAAGGGTAAACACACATGCACCTACTAGACAGTTGTGCTTTTTCACAGCTGTTGACACAAAACCTGGCATTTAAACATGTATGAGAGGACATTACAGAGGAAATTACATCATTCTCATGAAACAGAATATATTTTCCTTAGGGATGGTAATATCTGGGTTGTTCAGTTTTATGTCTTGGGTTACATTGAGGTTTTTGGGCTTTAAAAAATATTTTTTTTTCAAATGTCTTATAAGAAGGTTTTAGAAGTTTCTTAAAAGAGGGAGCCTGTGCTAGACAAGTAATGCTTGTTTAAAAGTAATTCTTGTGTTGCTTCCAGAAGAAACTTGGGAGGAAGCATGCAGTGGCTTAGAAATGAAACCAGAACTGGGAGCCTTTCTCTCCTCAAAATTTATTTTGAGCTTTATTCTAAATTTATAACCCACATTGAGCAACTGGAATCCAAATCTGGCAAAAAGAAACCTATCACCCCCCTAGCTCTAGCTGTCTTTGTTAATGTCCTTGTAACAACTGAAAAAAGGAGCTCCATTTTTAGCTTATGGACATTTCCAAGACACACCTTAAAAATCTGGGTCCTACATGGACTGGAGCACTGGCAGGTAAGTCTGACCTTACCCTGAATTTCAGGCCCACTCTGTGGAGTCAAGAGCCTTTCACTTGCTGAAGGATTTGTCTGCTCAAGTTTCAACATGCTTTTGGAAAATTATCATTTGGAGAACCATTACTGAAAGCTGAGGCCCACACTTGTACTGAAGGTGCAAACTCCTGTCTGTTCACAGTGTGTCTTCGTGGGACCAAGGCCCACAAGAAGTGCTACCTCATGTCAGAGGGCACCAAACATTTCCATGAAGCCAATGAAGACTGCATAACCAAGGGGGGGACATTGGCCATCCCGAGGAATAACGAGGAAACAAACATCCTTCGAGATTATGGCAAGAAAAGCGTGCCTGGGGTGTCTGAGTTCTGGCTGGGTGTCACTGACATGGTCAATGAAGGGAGGTTTGTTGATGTCAATGGCATGGCTCTGCACTACTTCAACTGGGACCGTGCCCAGCCCAACGGGGGCAAGCGTGAGAACTGTGTCTTCTTGTCTCAGTCATCCCAGGGCAAGTGGGTGGATGAAGTCTGCCGCACGGCCAAGAGATACGTTTGTGAATTCCTGATCCCGTAATTACCTACACAAAAGACCATGGCCATGTTTCTGGTTAGCAACACACACTTTTGCTTAGTAACCCCTTCCACTTAGAGAGTGGCGAGTTAAAACTATCCCTCTCCTGCCTTGACCTCACTCTTTCCTGAAACACAAGTTTTCTCTGTTAATTTATTTTCTCTTCATATGCTCAAAACATTTAATGAGTACTCTCATTATGTACAGAGATATATATTATGTTCTGGCCTACACTGTATCATATTTTGGCATAATATTTCAGCCTGATGTTTGGGTTGCTGGATTTACCTCCTATATCTGTACTTTAATTAGAAAATACTGCTGCATGGTAGCCCTTACCAATACGAGCAGTAGGGATCCTCTCTGTTCTAAAGTTTAAGAGCGACTTCAGAATTATGTGAACTCCTGTGAAAAACAACCATCATCCTTTACAGAGTTTAACTGGAATAATCTGTGGCCAAGAGTTTTACCTATGGGTTAAGAATGCTGAATGAAACAGAAAAATCTGATGTTAATTATTTAACTACATGCAGTTCACAGGGATACACTGCTAGAAAAAGGGGGAGTAGCTGTTTTAAAACATCAGTTAGTCTAGACATGTTTGCCTTTAAATGTCTCAATTATGGTTAAATATTAGATGTCATTTGGAACATTCTTACAGAAGAAACCAGCCTGGGACTAGATCACACTCTGCTGTGTGAAGCCTTGCTAAGCCTGGTCTCCTGCAGGCTCAGACAGGCTCTGCCATCCACAGAGAGCTCCTGAAAGCTCCAGGAGGGAGACAGGAGCTCCTTTCTGGCACAGCATTCCCACTCACCCACCTCTCCCACGGGAAGGGCAGCACACCCCAGGGGCACAGGAGAGTGGGGCCAGACCACATGCGAATGTTCCAATTTAACACCTGACATCTGAAAATGAAATAAAACACGCTGGCTGCTTTTGGCTGTTCTGAACCTCACCATAGAGATTTGCCTTCATGTCATAAATAGCAGTTTTTCTCATTTCGTTTAAATATTTAAACATATTGCTGCTTGGAGGATAATTCCTATTCCTCATCTGTTAAATGTGCAAGATTTTCTTAAATTATGCAATAAATTTGTGATTACCAGTGTTTAATTGTTGCAGTATTTTTGACAGCCTATGCACCCATGTGAAGATGTGAAGGCCATTCTTTCCTAGGACTTTCCTTGAGGATTCAAAAAGGGTATTTTTCACCTACTATTGTACTTACTAAAGTACTTGTGAGTACTATTGTACTTACCAAAGGATAAAATTTGGATCCCTGCTGTATAATACAGCCCAAAAATTGTATAAGATCTAACTCCTCGAGGCATCTGTAATGTGTTGTATTTAAATTCATTTTCCAACACTTAATGTATTTCTAAAATAGCCTGATTCTGCATTCTCTCATTTACTCCTGAGTTGAAAGAGAGCAGCAAAAAGGGCCCAAATACATCCAATTTTCTTTCAAAATCTACCAGCATTTGCTAAGGTTGGGGTAAAAATCTTTGTTACCTATATTTGTATATGATTAGAAGTCTGTATGGCTTCTTAACCTCTGATTTGTGTGAAATAAGTCAGTATCTCAGCATATCCCTGCAGCTACAGTCAAACTGAAAATTCCCTACAAATTCCATACCTTGTTTAACTGGCACAGAACTATATTTTCATCTGCTGTTTTGCTGGTGTACCCATTATAAAGAACATGAGCCACTGCATGGAGTGTCCCTACAAGGTGTAAAATTATCACATAAATGTCTCATTTTTAATAAATACTTTCAGGGTGATCCTGTAAGTAAACATTCATCATCTTGAGACCAGCAATAAGAACAACCCTGTGACAGTGGATGAGATTCTTGGGGAGAATCCAGCTGAGTTCTTGGGACCAGCCCAGATTACACTGTGGAATCCTGGAATGCACATGGAGCTCTTGAGATCAGAGACAGGTAACGAAGAAAACATCTTCACACTGTGATAAATGGAAGACAACAGATTCACAGAAATTTTATAAACATATAGACCTTCCCAGAATTTTGCCTGCACAGCCCTATAATTTTATATATTAAAAAAAAATTAAATATATTTGCCAATACATGGTCATTAAGTAGCATCCACTGGATCTTGCAAACATACTAGGGGTGTTAGGAGACTTGATGTAGTCCTTGCCCATCAGAGACAAGCTTTGCTGCCTTTTTTCAAAATTTTAAATCCAGAATTTTCAGTCTTCATTAGATGCCCTATGAAACTCGAAATTCTACTAGTGCTAAAATAAAATCAGATGGTTTCCTCAGAAATATAAACTGTACCTGCTCCCATGTGTGTATATGCAGCTGTTCAGTAATGTTAATGACTACAGCCTAAGTCCATGAGGGCACTTCTAGGAAGAGTTAATGAAGAAGTTGCTAACAGCACCCTACCTAAGCAGTGCAATACCATAAATCACTGTACCTCAACCTGAAATCTGATGGTTTACCAGACACCACCAAGTAGGCTGCAAAATGGTCCCCTTCCAAAAAATCAATCTTATGCACGTGACCAAACAATCAAGGCAAAATAGAAAGAGATATGTTAGTATGAATAATAAAAATATAATAAACTCATATGAAAGACGTGGCAATGAGGTACAAAATACTCCATTTCCACAAGACTAGGCAATCTGCATTTTGCTCAGGATAGTAGGTGGCCCTTGGTTTTCAGAAAGGTTGAGAAGTACTCTAAGCCCAACAGAAAAGCTTTTTCTAAGTATAAGCAATTTATTGGTTGGCTGGTCCATGTAATAACTGTTTACTAAGGAATACATTAAGGGCTCTGAAACCTTTAACAAATTATTTATAAGTTTTAATTAATGAAAACCATCCTTTTGTTAGCATGCTGTCAGCATGATTAATCTGTTCTTAGTGTCCTGAAAGACAAATGCCCCCAATAGTCTCATTTGGCTTCCTTGGCAAGTGGGAATAAGTAGGAGTGAATAAACAAGGTTGCATAGGAAACACTGATTAGAAGGAAATGATTACCATATGAATTGGGTAATTCTACTGAAATATTGAGGGAAGGTGATCAGAATAGAATGTTCTGGAGACTCCCCCAGTTTTCTTTCCCAGACATTGTGCTTGTAGTGTTGCATTGAAAGAAGAGAAAAAGGCCTTTGGTGAATAGGCAGGGAAATGTCAAGCTTTATTCGAGGTACAGATGTTCTTCATTATGCAGGGCACAAAACCTTGGAGAAAGAAGCTCATTAGTAGAGCTGGGTGAAAAATGGGTTTTGTGGTCAAATAAAAAAAAAAAAGGAAAGAAAAGAAAACTGATCACAAGTCTCCTTTAGCCTCCATGCCAACTGGGTAGTATTAAAAGGTGATTTTAATACCTTATTTTTGTCATGATACACTAAACTTTGCTGCAGTTAAGAACCCCTTCTTCTCTTACCTGTGCCTCTTGCCTCCCCCCTGCTTGGCAGAGTATTTACACTCCACAGGCATCTCTGCTCCCCTCTTGTGTCAGGAAACAGGGCTGAGTCCTCATTCTTCTCTAAGATCAAGACACAGCTGATTTTACTGAGGAAAAATTAAATAGTGCCTTAGCAAGCTCTTCTCCCAAAGGGATGACACTTGATGTCAGGAGCTAATGAATCATGTGAAAAACATTCAGGAATATGATCTGTAGCTGAGAGGGCTGAGATCTGCTTTTTAACACTATTACGTGCTACATCTGAGTATTCCAATACTTGCTGAATATTTGTAGCAGAGGACCCTCATTAGAGGACTGTGTGTAGCTCAGGGCTACAAGAGTGTGTTTTTGGAGATATTTATTAACATACTTTGGGAGTTTCTTGTTACCATCAAAGACAGAATAATTGTGAAGAGTTCTGTGAGTTTGATCAAACAGTTAAAATGCTGGAGTGTCTCCAACTATGGAAGAGGGGGTTCAGCATAGAAATGTTTGTGCCAAGAAAAGCAATTTAAAAATGAGTAATGAGAACTCATTGTTAACCATTACTCTTAAAAGACATCTTTTTCATTTTTAAAGGCTGCATAAGCACAGATTATTTTTGGACATAACTCTCCCTTTGGTCCCTCTTCAAACCCACAGAATATATATATATATTCTCATTCAGTAAGGAAAGGTCAACACCTTACATCAAACATTGTGTGCAGTCAAAGCAAGACTTTCAAGGGAACTCATGACCAGGTTTTAAGGAGTACATTTAGATCCAAGACCCAAGGTCCAACAGTGTTCAACTTTCAATAACTGAGCCCTTTTCAAAGTCCAGCTACTTGGTGCCAACATGATACTCTAGCCATTGGAAATTTTTTTCTCCAACAGAGACATACCAATGCACTGTGTTTTCCAGGTCATTATGTACCAGCTGAAATGAAATCCAATGTAGCCATTAATTTGCACTTCCATAAATGCTTTTTTTTTCTTATTAGATCATCTTAAAATTAAGTTAGTAGATTAGGCAACTGTGACTGGGTTTTTTTGTTACTGAATTACAGGATCAGTAGATATCAGGAATATGTCATGGTAGCCTCTTACTGAATTCAACCTAATTTTCAGGCAGAACAAGAATTAGCTGGAGGTCCATAAATAGTCCACTGAGCTGTATGTAACATGCATAGGGGAAGAATTCCCACAGTCTTACCAAGGAAACAAAGTTATGACTGCAAACCAGATGTGACGTCCTTCACTGGCATGACAGATGTTCAGAGAGAGACAGAAAGAAAAGCAAGATCAACAGATAATCAGTGCACAGTGATCCAAAGGGAAACAAGAGGGGGTGCAGCATCACCTATGGTACTTCTTTATGCAAATGCATTACTTAAATTATTTGGAAATGCAGGTGGATTCAAATCCCTCACAAGTGAAATGACACTATGTCAATTGTTAAAAGCAAAATCAGAATCAGATCAAGATTTTTCAGAGTATTTAACAATAAGTTTACTGCATTCCATACTGCACTAACTTCTCTGACTTCAATAAGTTTTGTTTTCTTTGACATAGCTCAGCAGCCAGCCTGTGGAAAAATAAAAACTCCACTAAAGTATTTTTGTAGAATTTATCAGAAATATTTTCTTTGTAGTAATAAAGAAAATTCACCAGGATGCTACCGATTCACCAGGATATGGAGCTGACAAGCACATCCCATGCTGTTACCTGATTTTGTCTCAAGATTGCTCCAGCCTGAGACTTGACAGGGTTTTGTGTTGTCAGTGGGTAGTAAAGCCAAACTCTGAACACACAACTGAGGCTGACACTACTGCTCAACTGCAAGCTGCAGTCTTGAAAGCAGATGGCAACCAGAAAATGGTCTCAGATCAACACTGACAGCTCTTGTAAATGGTTACATGAAAACTTGTAGTAGTTTTAAGTCTGGTTGTGTTAACTGGTAGCCCTAAGTAAACCAGGGTTTTTGAGAAGAGGGAAGAAATTCTGAAAATATGAAACAAATATTATGACATTTCTCTGTTGTCATTTCTTTATTATTTGGTGGGTTTGTAAATAAAGTTGTATGTTTTTTACCCAGAGTATTTTCATACATACTGTAAACTACTATCTTCAAAGAGAAATGTGCCATAAAGCAAAGCATTCTGCACTGTAGGCTGGGCACCCGCTGAAGGGATTTTGAAAATCAAAATGGATGAAAATGGTTTGGTGTGTTAAAGAATTGAAATACAAAGGGCAGAGACAGGGTGCTGTCAGACTGTTTCTAGTCCTCAGGATCCACATTCTCAAACCAATTTTGCCATGGATGAGACATCTCCTCCAGGAGGACTGCCAAAGTGTCTACAGTGCTAAAAAAAATAATATTACAAACAAGCTACAAGAGGATCCAAGAGCCCAGGCTGTGCCAATTCAGTGCTTGCTGACAGTGAAAGGTGAACTGAGGTGAACACAGGAAATATCTGAGACCTTGCCTGGTGCTACAGGAACTCCACTGCAGAAAACCTCCTGAGCTTCAGCTGCACTTGGAAAAGCAAACCAGCAGCAGGATGGAAATTCAGGGCAGTGGCTCTGAAGTGAACTCGGGACAGAAACGCCCCATTATCTGCCGAGGTAGAGCAGACAGTGAGGTGGGCACTGCCTCAAGGTAGTCCAGGAGTGAAAGACAGAATTTCACCTCAGAGCAGGCGAGGTCAGAACCCCTGGGGGCAGCAGCCCAGTTCTCCTCAGGGGTGGCTGGGGAGCTGAGCTGCTGGAACACCATCCAGAGAGCACAGCATGTCCAGCACCTCATGGGATGCACTGGCTGGTGCTCCTGCTGGGACAGAGCCTGTTTTAAAAAGCTTCCAACCCAGCAGCACCTCCAAACCAGAAATAACCCTTAGACCTCAGCTGAATCACCCAGATCCAGGAACAAACCCCAAAACCAGATGCACCCCACACCTAGCAGCAACACCCAAACCCAGCAGCACTCCCAAACCCAGCAGCACACATCTGACACACAAATGCCCCCAAACCCTGAAGTTTCCCCAATAACTGGCAGCAACCAGCCCAGCCAGGTGCATCCCAAAAACCTGCTGGCAATCTCCAAACCCATAAACACCCCCAAGCCCAGGGACATGCCTTAAACCCAGCAACAGTCCTGCATGTCCAGGAAGAGCCACCAAAGATATCAGTGAACCAGGCATCTTCCCCCAGGCCAGGAACCCCCAAAGCTAGCAGCACTGCCCAGCGGGCTGAGGCTGTGCCATGTCCTCCACACAGGCTCCCCAGTCCAGCCAGGACAGGGAAGGCACTGTCAGTCCCAGGGAAGAAGAGAATCCACTGGTCCCATGCCCTCGAGGAAGGCAGAGGAGGATGACTGACAAATGACAGTGGGATCACCCAGGGCAGATGAGAGGACTTTATTGTGCTGGGTGAGAGGGGCCCAGCCTTGGGGCTGGCACACGGCTGGTCCTGGGGTGGATTTCTGGCCGGCTGTAGGGCTTCTTCTCCCACCGTTCCTGCCGCAGGAGGTGCCGGGTCCGTATGGGCCCAAAGCGGGAGCGGCTCCCCCTCTTCGTGGCCATGGTGCAGGGGGAGCCCCCCCCGGCAGGGTCCTGCCGCACCTTTGCCAAATGAGCCAGGGCTGTGGCGGCGCTCGGAGAGCCTCTGCCAGCCCAGAGGGAACAGCAGGACACGCGCGAGGCCGCGGAGCCCCTGCAATGCCCTCCTCCCTCAGCAGCCCCGGAGCCCTGCAATGCCCTCCTCCCTCAGCAGCCCCTGGCAAGCTCCTTCCTCGGCAGCCCCTGTCACCTCTGCAGGGCACACGGGCACCCAGCACCCTTTTAACGCTGCCGTGGGTATTGATGTCACAGTGGCTGCTGTGACATCAGCATTGCCCATCTGTGTGCACACAATGCTCCCAGTTTGGGACAGGAGGCCTTGCGTGTACTGACAGGGACCGTGGCCATGTCTGGCACGGAATAGTGGGGAGCAAAGGGACAGGGACAGCTGCGGGGGATGCGGAGAGCACTCAGAGCGGGGACCTTGAAGAGGCTGGGGTTTGGTTATGTCAGAAAAATCCACAAACGCCAGAAACGAGACAGAGGAGACCAACTTTTTTCGAATTAAGGGAGAGAGCCCATCAAAGCACACACGCCCAGGGTTTCAGAGGGCACCGCCTTCTTCTATCCGCAACTCCCGGCCGCATATTGCCCTCTTCATTTACCCATTGGCCGAGGCACTGGAAAGGAACAGCCTTCCCGAACCACCTGCTACATCCTCCCTTGAACCTACTCAGAAGTTCAGGCTCGTGCAGACCCCCTTGTCTATTTCAGGAGCCAGGAACTGTCAGGGCCTGGTAACACACCAGCCGCCCAAAGTCAGTAGAGACATTAAGACCCATTTCAAAGACGTTAACACCCATACCTTCACCTGTCAAATTAATTGTAGACATTAGGAAAGGTGTGTGCTATCACTGACATTCAAGTGTGGCATGAGACCGTGCAGCAAGCATGGGACAGTGCAGGCAAATACATTCCCCGTGCTTGGTGAGCTTAGGGGTCAGCAGCTCTGTGCGTGTGGGGTGCTGGTGGCTGCTCTCTGGCACAGGTGTGTCAGGCCATGTAAACAGCCCTGCAGGGTGCAGTCGAACGTGGGGGGACAGGCGGAGGCACTCGGCAGCGCTGTGCTGGGCGGAGATGACTCCACAAGGCCCAAGCGGGGCCCTCCGGACAGGGCCATGTGGACACCCCCGGGAACAAGGGACACCGCGTCCTCCTGCCGGCAGCGCCCGGGCCGGAGCCCGCCGGGCCAGGCAGGGAACAGGCAACGCGAGGAGTGACACGCCGCTGTCGCGATAGGGCTGGGCCGGCTAAAGGACACCGGGCTGGAGCAGGGAAAGCTCAGGGAGAGCCGGCGACATGTGAACGCGGCCAGCGCCGGCCCCGGGGGGTGACTGAGGTCCCCGCCCCGCCCGAGAACTGCGCGGTGTGCGGAGCCGCACGGGGGACCTGGAGCCCCGAACCGGGCTGTGCCCCAGGGCCCGCAGCCCCGCCCGAGAGCCCCTCAGCTCCGCCCGGCCCGGCCACAGCACCGGAACGGCAGCACCACAGGGCGGCAGCAGCGCCTGTGGTACATCTGACACTTAAGCCGTAGGAGACTAAGAAAAAACACAGCAAAGGACTTTAATTACCACACAGGGACCTTTTCGTCTTGCAGCTTCAAGCACTTTATTGGTTAACGTGTATGTACTAAAGTTGTATTTGTATTTTCAAACCTGATAGCGTTGACTCTTTTAAACCCTCATATACAGTAATGTATGGGGGGTTATTCTGAATACAATGTATACAGAAATATATATAAAAACGAGAAACTTATTTTTACACCTCTTCCTCCTATGAACTGTCAGGCATTTTGGGGGCACAACCTCCTTTTTTTGACAGACTCTGCCTGACACACTTTTCTCCCCTCTCACCTGCTCCTCCACCCTCTCATTCCCTCCCACTGACACTGGGGTGCCCTCAATGCCCTCATTAGGGAAGGCTTCCAAACACAGGAAAATTATTTCACTGAATTCCTTAGTACAGGAGAATTTTAAACACTCACATATGTTCCAAAATGCAACTGCACTTAGGCAAGTGCCCAGGAAAGCTCTTCCCATGAAAACCCTGATCAAAAACTGCTTGAGACCAGAAGATTATTCTTGGGCATAGTGCTAGTATTTTATTACACTGTTTTTTATAGACTGGTGCTTTCAGCTGGTAAGAATGCAAGGCTGAACCCACTTTTTACTTCTACTTCACAGAAGAGACCTTGTTTTTTAAAACAATACTAGCAGTAACTTACACCTCTTAAATAACCCACTAGAGACTAATTACCAGCCACAACAAAACAAAAAAAAACCCAACCCAACAACGAAACCCACCACCTTATATTTAGGTATTAAACAAGTCAAAGAATAACAAAGCAAGCAAAGGAAAACATCTGCTCTGCAAATGGGTTTTTCAAGTAGGTAATTTCTGTTGTCATCAGGATGCAGAGCAAGACCAAAATACAGATTACATCAGCTCTTAAGTGTTCTTACACCAGGTACAGCTTTGCCAGTACCTCTTTTCAGGTGAAGGTTATAATTAAGCAGTTGTAGTCAGGTTCTGAGGGCACTAATGTTTTGAATTAACAATTACATGAACAAGCCACAATTACATCAACTGTCAAAGTCAACAATCAACAATTACAATTACATATTGTTTAATTAACAATAATACAATTCTTATCAGAGGGGAAAGGAATTTCTCCTCCCAATTATTCATCACTTTCTGTATCACTGTCTTCTGATGACTCAAACCAGTCCTCAGATCCTGCAGGAGGGTAGCTCAGTTTTCCAGAACCTGGAAGTGATTAACAAAGTGTAACATCTATAAAGCAGGAAAAAATGAGCCCCAGAACAAACACATGGTACTGTTAAATGACCCAACCCAGCAAGCCCCAATACTTTTGACTACAAACTAGACCAAAACACTCAGAACCACTTCTATCTGCCCTTAGTCTGTGCTAAGCTAATAGAAAAGTGCCCCTGCTGCCTCCAATTTGCTCTGAAAGTCCTCAGCTCTTTTCAGAGAATTTGAGCAACCTGCTGGAATAAATTAGTATTTCAGATAAAGCCAATGCAAAAAGAGGAATGCTGATCATTTTATGTATTATAAACACAGACTCATTCAATCCTTACCAACTGTAAAAGGCCTTTCATCTTCAGACTCTTCCCAGTGTTCAAAATCTAAGGACACGTGAACATTCTGTTGACAAAAACATTGTTTGAAATACCTGCTCTGATGCACAGCAAACGTGTTCAGAACACTCAGTAACTCTCAAATTAATTTTCACTTCACCTTGTTCTTCAGTAATTTGCACCAGGCTCCTTTTTTCTCTTTTACCAATACAATCACAGCCTCTTTATCCTTAATCACACATGTGGACTTCTCTGCAATTACTGACTGGTACAGCTCCAGGTCAGCCACATAAAGTTTGCCCTCTGAATAAGCACTGCAACATACAAGAATTGTTAAAAAATTAAATCCAAACAAAGACCACTTTGCTGATTATACTGAAGTTTCTTAAAGTTACCTGAAAGTCACCTTCTCTGTAGAGAACTCACATTTACTGTCAGCTGCCCTCAGTATTTGTACCTTCAGTGTCACACTCACATTATCTTGAAACCACTTGATTTGTGGATGACAGCTGAAAGAAAGTTAATTTAGTAAGTATTTTCCAAAGCAGAAAACTACAGAGGTTTAGCCAAGTTGTCTCACACAGAGCCAGCATTTGCCCATGAAGTCAGAACTCAGCCAAGGAGCCTGGGCCACGCAGAGCTGACAGCAGCAGCAGTGCCAGGGAAGCAGGTGATGGGACACCAGTCAGGGTTCCTAGAAAAGCACATTCCAAGTCTTTGGAGGAGCACATCTACAAGTTCCATGGGGAGACACACTCTGCTGCCTTTGATATCACAGGAATCACACTTATTGTCTCATTTCAGGATGTCACCATAGTCTGCCCTGGAAGTGCCAAAGGAAAAGCCAACAGCAAAACCAACCTCCAAGAGACAAAAAGGAACTTTGCAGCTGACCACATAGACAGAACAATCCTGTTTGGCAGTTCACATAAAAGCAAGATGGGAACAAATCACTATTTTCTTACCCTTTCTGCTGATGCACAGTAGAGTTTTCTGCTTCTTTTGTTTGAACTGCAACATCTAAAAAGGAGACATCCAGAAACATCTTTTATACTTCCCTAAACTACATAGGGAAGTAGTATACTACATATACTACTACAGAAACCAGGTATTTCCAGAATTCCCCTATAAAATCAAAAAAATAACTTGCTAGCAATCAAACTACTGTCTTTGTCCTTTATATTGTGTACTTCCTATCGTGAAAGATTTCATAAAGTTAATAATTTGACTAAAAATTTCAATTATCAATAATACTGTAATTGGTGTAAGAAGATTAAAAAAAATCGTAACCAAACATGCTGTTTTCCAGGTCAGGTAAAGATTTTCTCCAGTTTCAAAACATTATTTATTTGACACCTGAAACATATCATTTTAGCAATCAATGGGGAGTTTCAGGGATGAAATGTCTAATACTCGTGTCAACATCACAGCTTGAAACATGGCATCAGTGTGACTATTACCAGGGAAAAAAAGCCTTCTACAGTAACCACTCCAGCCTTTTTATCTTCTACAGCTTCTTCACCTTCCACTGCTACCTGCTAGCAGGCAATCCTGTCCCCCTGCTATGCCTAAGCACTTCTAAGCCTCTACTGACAGAAGCAAGCACATCTTTTAGATTAAAAAGAAATGGTGGAAGGGAAGCACCATTTTCTGCCATCCTGAATCCTGAGAAAAAGATTAACCTCTCAAGAGAACAGCATTATTCACACTTCATATTTCAACAGATTTCAACTCCCTTAAACCCTGTGGCCTTGGACAGCAGAGCTCTTGTCCTCTCTACAGCAGACTTCCTGCTTACATGTTCCACTCAGAGCTGAAGAATTCCAAGTGTCTGAAGGACAGAGCATTCCCCAAAAAGCCACACAGAGCAGCAGGAGTCAGGCACACAGCATCTCCTGACTGCTCACTGCAAGGCAGCTCTGGCTGACTGCACCCATCAGCCACATGGTGCTGCCCTGGACACCCAGAGCAGTCTGCAGCTGCCAGGATGACTAGATTGATCAAGCACCCAACTTGAATTCAAGTGTGAAAACTTCTGGAAATGATGGAAGGCTTACTGCTTGGAGGAGTCACAGAACTGTTACAGCTTTCAGCAGGATTTTCCTGTATCGATGGATCTGGTGGACTTGGCACCTCCTCTAGACCAGCTGTGTCCTCTTTTGTGCTTCTAAACATAGCACAAGGCAGTTTTAAAAGAAAAGCCACAAATGACAATCAGCTTCACCTTACTTTGCCTCCCCCTACTTTAACCTGTACCTTACTGACAAAGCCTGTCCTGAAGTTCCCAATTTTTCAACAGTGCTCTCAGGCTTAGTGGGTCTGTAAAAAAAAATGATCCAAGCAGTTGCATTACACACATTGCAGCACACAGCATCACAATGAAGTTGTCTGGTGCCTAGCATTACATGCTTTGGCAATGACATGGAGGTTCCCAACGTTCCTTTCCCAGGAGAAAGGAATAAATGCAAACAGGTTGTGCCTGAAATACTAGATGCTTACTGACTGATAAGCTACCAAACCAGCTACAATCCTAAATTGTAACAGAATCTGAATTCAGACTCCATACTTTTATTACTAACTTGCCTGTCTGTATCAAATTCTAGGTCAACATTTTCTAGAATTACAGTTTTCTTCACCTTGTGGTTATGGGGCTAAAGAATAGTTAATGGGAAGTAGACACATTAATTACAAACAACTGTTTCTGCATTTAAAGGAAAATCACTATCAGTAATATTAATCATATTCAGTTAAATAGAATTTTTCTCTTAATAAAGGTATGTGCTGAAAAACAACTTGCAAACACTTAAAAATGCTCCAACCTCTCTGCATGATCCAAAACTGGTGTCTGTCTGCACAGCTTCTGAATCTCTCCTACGTGTTCAGGATTGTCAGTTCCCAAACCCGTGGACAAAATCTCCGATCGAATGTTGTACTCATTGATCCACATCTTTATGGTGGGAAGATTAGTAACCCCAACCTGGAATTACACAACATAATAAAGGGAAGGCACAGCTCTTCAATGGTCTCTCTCCAACTCAAAGCTGCTCTTTTAGTCAAACCTCAAACATAGCCCCACTGACTTATGCCTGTAGGCAATTTGCTTTTCCTGATTTTCAGACAGGAACCTCCCCATGTTTAGTTGTTTTCCAACTATCCCCATCATTTGCACTGTGATAATGGCTTAAGTAACTGGCTGTTTGCCCTAACAGAACCAGGATGGCAATTGAGTAAACAGTGACAGCCCTGATCATCTAAGTGACAGCAGTGAAATACCTCCTGCAGCCAAGAACTGTGAGTCCTCAATAACCTGAGAAGAGCTGAGGGGTGGGAGACATAATAGAAAACCCTAAAGCCTAGAAATTGGTGAAAGGTTGGGCTACACCATAGGGGAACAGAAGCTACTGGAAAGAATGACTTCCAGATAATTTTCTCTTTTCACTTGACTCACTCCACAAAATCAAAAAGTCTGCTGGATCCTAATGGATGTGAAACTGTAGAACAAGAAAAATCCAAGAACAAGAGCACCCATTTTTCCTGTCCTGATCAAGAAAATAAAGGAGAAAAGCTTCAATGTTTTTTAATTTGCAGAAAAATTCAGACTAAAACCAACTACAAACTAGTGCAAGAGCTGTAAGAGTAGACTTAGAATTATAAACAGAGTAAGTTAAATCTACTTCAAGAGCTGTTGTATATCAGCAACTCATCTTTGGAGGATCCAAGTTTCAGTCTTCCAGAGGAATATGACAAACTGCAGAACTGACTGCACAAGACAAACTACCGAACACCAGCACCTCCCAAATACACTTTTATTACTAACTTTGTGGAACAGCCTTGGACCACGTGCAGATACACTAAGATTTCCCAGTGCTGCCATTCTATACCTACCATTGGGTCCACCCAAACTGTCCTTCCCAAGGTATGCACCACTTTTGCATGATGAAGTTTTCCTTTAATTTTGTGATTAATGTGATCAGTCACCTAGGAAAAACAAGTTGTCACTGCACTTCAGAGTATGGATACCAACACAGCTTTACAGTCACTTTAACTACAATGAAACAACACCTTCTGAGCTTAACAATGAAAAGGATATTCAACAAATAAATACAGTTTTGAGTAAACCAGTGGGACACTAAGGCTATTAGAATAGTATTAGCCTTCAAGGAGGGAGTTTCCTTAATGAAAGATCACTCAAACAGGTCAGTTTAGAGAGGCTACACTTCCCCTGTTCCTGCCCCAGAATTCAAAGCAGTGAGAACCTGTTCTAAAAGAAAGACATTTAAATCAGAAAAAATTAATCCCATGAACTTCACTGTATTATTTCACAGAAAAACCAAAAAAGAAAACTGACCTTCTTAGAATCTGCCCCAATAGCAGGTATTTAGTGTAAATACTGGTAAGCAATGCAATTTGGTACCTGAGTTTACAGAAGTTTTCTTGTAGAAAACAGAGAGAAAAGGTAAAGAGCGTAAAGGAAATACCATGCAAAACCTGCTTATTACCTTTGGATTCCATTCCACTTCATTATCTATGGGTTTTACTCTACAAACTACAATTTCCACAGCCTGAGGTGGCAGATGCTGAAACTTTGCAGGTAAGTGAAGCAGCTGATCACTATTCACTTGACTTGTCCTGCCTTCATCTATATATTTAATTGTGACCTTACAGACATTTTCTTCATCTTCTGCTGGAGTGTCAACCACCTGAATCCTTCACACAGGGAAAGAAACAGAATTATTATTCATGTTACCAGTTGTGCAGAGTATTTTTTAAACCTGCTCTCATTTTAAAACTGGTACTTTCACAGCCCACTCTGCAACCAAGAGCATGTGTGGGGAATCATCTTGTTTGCTATTCAGGAACTCAAGAGTAGGCAAGAGCTTTTTAAAAGCATTATTGGCATAGCAGTGACTTTTTGGTGCGTTTGAGGATGGGCTGATTTTTTCCTTTACCCGAAAGTCAAGTTTTTAAAAAGCTTTGTAGAAATACATGCACATGAATAAAGTAAAAGGTCAACAAAATTTTACCTGTGGCAAACGGCTCCATCACATAACCCATAAAATACTGATTTCTCCACGTTGTTAACAGAAATTCTATGTCCTGGTACCTTGAAATAATCATTCATTTCTTTAGCAAGAACTGTATATTGGTCCTTCTGTTTCTTGACTATTCGACCAAAGTAGTTTGTTGCATGTACAATGAAGAGAGGCAGGATCTGAAAGAATCAAATACAACAGCAGGAAGGAGGGGTGGATGATTTCTCAAACCAATGAAATTTAAATCTTTATATATAGATCACACACCTCTTTCCAACCCCAAAAGGTGACAGATGTTGCTGTACACACACATCAGAAAACAGTGTGGTGTTAATATTCTCAATCCTAACTGCTCATAGCTCAGTCAGCAGTGGACAGCAATGTATGGAGCAAGAACTGCTGGGTGTCAGGCAATGATGTTCCACCTCAGTGAACACCAGCCAGTTCCACTAATTATCTGCTCACCACTCACACATTCTGCACCACTCCAGCTCTACTCTGAACACTCTCCAGCCTCACAGGGAGTTTTACAAGAACTGAATGGGTTTTTTGCACCAAAATGACTTAAATGAAAGACTACAAAGACACAGCTGTGCACACCAATGTGTAAAATGCTGCTGTGAGTGCACATCAGATAAAGCCCAAGTCTCAAAGGGAGCTGGAGAAACAAACTCTTACTGGGATGTGGAGAATCACCATAACCAAGTCAACCTTACAGCCATGAAGGTTTCATGAATGTGGAACTATTAAACAAGAAGTCAACCTAAAACAGCACTCTGTAGCAAAAGTCTTCCAAAGCACTAATATTTTTGAAGGAAATAACTCAAATGTTCTACCTGCAAGAGAGGAGCTGCCCATTTCTTGGGCATACTATCAATGAAAAACCTTCTCTAATCCCAAGGCCAGAAAATGATCAGTTTTCAGCAAGTTTGCACAAACATGTCAGCTAAGAAAGAATCCTTCCAATTTCTCTTCACTCCCACAGATTACTTTGTGTTTCCCCTACACGAAATATAAGTTTCTATAAACCTCCATCTTTGTTAATTTTGATATATAGTCTCAAATCATAAAGGGAATGAATACACAGGACACAAGTCCTCTTCCCACACAATGTGAATCTTCAAAGCAGAAAAAAACTTGGGGTAACCTCAGAATTACCTGCAAAACAGTTCCAGTTCAAGCTAAGGCCACAAGGAACATCTGGCACACACTCATTTATGCAAGGGAGAGGGGCAGAAAGCTAGAGAGTAACAAACAGCCATGCCAAATGAGATCCATATTGCAGTAGGATTAATGGAATAGAAAAAAATGAAGTAACAAGCTAAGCAGCCCTTTAAGACCTGACCTCTTGGTACCCAAGCCCAAGGAAAACTGTAACTTACTGTCACACGTTCAGGTGTTTCTATCATTTCATCTGCAACATTCTGGGCCATGTCTATTGATGGATTAATTTGATGACGATCTGGACACTCTGTTCTGTTCCTGCATTAAAAACAAAAAAAAACCCCAAAAAACAAATCAGGTTTAGAAAAAAAGCTCTTTGCTTTCAGTTGTAAACTACTGTTAAGTGACTCGCAACAGGCAACAGAAAAAAAAATCATGAGCAAAACCTGTTTTAGATAAAAGCATCCAACAGGAAAATTCATCAAGGAATCAGCTGCAATCATTCAGGGCACAAAAACCTGACATTTCCTTACCTGCAAATCCCAAATGCCTTAAGAGAAGCACAGAGGGGCCTTGAAAACTTATCTTCCTCAGATTCCAGCACCCTGGAAGTCAAATCATAGAGTTCTTCTGGAATTTCAGCTTCTGTATGCTTTAAATAGTGGAGAATCCCAGGTGCATGAGAGGAACTGCTCTCTGTCAACAGAATGACTGACTTGGCCTTCATTTGTTCCTGATCTCCAGCAGAATCCTAAAAGTAATAAGAAATATTTTGGAAAACGTTTATGTATCCACCAGTAATAATCCAGTGTAGCATTACCCAGTCCAGGTGCACCCAAACCTTTATCCCAGTGCAGAAGTTGTCACTCAGGCTCTGCAGGCGCTGCCCAAAGACTCCTGGGGATGGGAAACTGAAATGGATCACACAAGTGGCATCTGTGATTCCCAAGGACTGCAGGCTGTCATCTGTCAGAACTAAGGACATGTTTCACACAGATATGTAACTGTAATAGTTCAAGCATGGGAAGCATCACATCACATGCACCACGGCTGATTTCCTTCTCCCCACTCACTGACTGGAAGATGAATTTTTTCCCCAACACATTCCTATAAGGCTTTTTATTTCTCCAGGCAATAAATCCCATCAGCATATGGCACACAGCACTTGATGCCAATCTCACAGAATTCTGTATTTCCTGTCAGCACCACACAATACAGAGAGTTGAGCAACATTCACAGGAGCAAGACAGGAAGACAGCTGAAATAGTGCAGGAATTCTCATAGCTCTCTCATAGCTCTGTATGAACCTACAAAGCAGAGGGAAGTTCACCTTCTCGTTTTTGTAGAACATGAAAAATAAACAGAGTTTGAAAACGGATAAAGGTCTTTGTTAGTGCAAAAAAAAAAGGAAAAAAACCCAATGGAACTTACAAAAAATCTTTACAATAAATCTTTGGAGTTTCGAAATTATTTCAGACTTAGTATCTCCTCTGCAGCAGAGACAATTGTGAAATGACAGAAAACCTTTGAAAATATTGGTAGTTCTTTTAACTAAGCAGGAAAAATAACAACAGGAGAAAAGAAAAGGAAAAGAAATCCAAGAGCTGTAGCATTAAGATGTAAACAGAACTGGAAAGAGCTCACAAGGCTATGCCCCTGTGGAAGTGGTGAGATAACCCAGTTTTAGTGCTTGGTGCAGATCTTAGCTCTGCATTAAGATACAATCACAACCAGACAGAGAATCCTCACCTAACACAGCAGGAGTGCCAGAACTGTGCATTTTTCTCCACCTCTCCAAGACACACTGAGCATTACACTCGCTCTCCTTATGCTTTTTCAAGGAAACTACTGAATTGCTCTTCAGTGCCTGCAGCAAAGTGAAAAGTTACACATTCCTGCAATGCTGCAGTACTTGCCCCAATCAACTCTAACAAGCAACATCTCTTACTAGAATTTAGCACATCTCACTGTAGAGATACAAGAAAAAAGCTAATGAAATTTAGGTTGCTTATATGAAAAAACCTCCTGTATTAATGGAGATAAGGTTCATTAACTTCCTGTATAAAAAGAAAATTGCAAGCTTATGTTTCCATGTGTTATTACATTAGACAGACATGTAAGAAAGTAAAAATGTCAAGCTTTTCCCCTCATTAATCTGCCATCTCTAATCTGACTCCATGATCTAACAACAAGCAGATTCATGTTTCAGTCTCTCAGAACAAGCACTCTTCATTACATGAACCCTTGAAATATTTTCACAGTCCAGGTAAAATATTTGAAGTTGGTGTACACAAGAATTACTATGAACAGACTCAATCTACTTTAACATCAACAAGCACTTTTTTAAGTGGTGGCAGGGTTGATTTTGATACACTTGAACCCTCAAATGTTCAAGGGAAATGTGTCAAAAAGTCACAATCCCAAACCAGAACTGTTTGCTTCTGTTAATAATCACTGAAGAACAGACATTCCAGATATTTATTAACATCAGACAGAGAGATAGATATTTACATCAGAAAAGAAACTTTTAAGTATCACATCATCTATGCCAGCTATTTGCTAGCAGTTTGGGGTTACTTTTAGCAGGAATGATTAAATTGCAAATTCACACTCCTCCTTTATTCTCAGAAGCCAAGATATTTTAGTTTGTTATGACTTTAAAATTTAAAAAAACCCCTGCTTATCTATCTAAGTTTATCTAAGTCCTTTCTTACCTTATGAATCATCTCTACCTCAGTTACTGAGTCAGTGAATACCAGCACTTTCTGAAGATTCCTCTGGGTAAAATCCAGGATTCTGAGTAACTCAGCAATTCTGTTGCTGTTCATACAGGGCTGCACCACCTAACAGCAAATACAGAACAGAGGGCTGGTAATTCACATAACCCATACATATTTTACTATGTAATTCTTCCTAATCCTAGTCCTAATGCATCCACACATTGACACTTTCAGTTCTGCTCAATCATTAAGGCTTCTAAGAAAAACTCATGCATTTTCAGTTTCCTGACATGCTCAGAGTGTCTACCTTTGCAGATTTCCCAACATTTAAAATCCACAAACTACTGTATTCTATTCCAAATTACTCCACAGAGTAAATCAATCAAACTTAAACCATTTTGTGTTATTCTTAAGGGCTATACCACACTGACTGGAAACTAAGTCAAAAAATACCTAAGAGTATCTAACAGGCCTTCTAGAAATTTGAGGTCAAAAGTTTGGTATTGTGTGAAAGAAGCAAACCAAGGGCTTTACTGGATTTGCCTTGGCACTGCTTACCTTGTAGTTCTGCCAGTCACAGCTAAAAACTGCAAAAACATTCTGGGTACCATTTTGGTAAAGAACTGTACTGTTTGCAAACACATCTCAACAAATTTAGACTCATTTGCACTACCATGAAATATTCAAGGGACTGTCTTAATCTCAGTCCTATAAAATAAAGAAAGAGACCTCCAGCTGGTTCAGTGACCCCCTTGCACATGATTTCTAACAGCCACTTCAGCTCACACTGGGAGGCAGCACTGCAGCACCACCTGCTTCCAATAAACCAGCAGCAGCCACACATCCAAGCAGTGACATAATTTCCAAAGTTTTACCTGTTGCACATTTCCAAAGATGGCAGCTTCTTCAATAACTGTTATCACAATGTGAGGATCATTCATGAACTCCTTTATCAAGGGTGTGATGTGTTTATTCCACTGAGTTCCCACAGCAATGATCTGATGTGGGAGATTCCCCTGTGCCTGAGCAGTGGCTTTCTTGTAACAATCCAGTATAGTAAACACCTAGGATGAAAGAGGTTTTTTTCCTCTCATCTCATTGTATTCCAGCAAGCACATGACAGCCCAGAAAAATACACTGTTTAAGAACACTGTTTTTTCCAGTCACAAAGCCACTACCACAGCAAACTACAAGTTTCACACCTCAAAAGAACAGTTTGGTAGGTACGCTTTTATCCTGTTCTTTGAATGAAGCAAGAGAAAGCAACAGGACAGCATGTAGTGACAGCATATGCCTGTGCATGTAACTGTAATGCAGGATTCTGTCCAGAGAAAATGGAAATCTCAGGAAAAGGATCTGTCCAGATCTGCAATATAAAAAGCCCAGACAAAGCAGATCTGAGAGGGCAGAGGCATTCAGCAAAAACTAGCTGGTAACTAGAAGACAAGCCCAACCTGCCAACACAGTAATGTGCAAATACAAAAATAAAAAGAAAGAAAGAAAAAAAGAGGGGGTTCACCATAAACCCACTTGCAGTGTTGTTTTCCTCAGTGTGTGCCACTGTTTCAGACACAAGCACAACTGCAACAGCATTTTGCCAAGTGACTGTGTAAGCCATTTACCTGTTCAGTAGTGTCAGAGAACAGCACCTCAATCTCATCAAGAACAAGATGGCAAAGCCTGCACAACAACCCAGTGTTATGTTCCAGCAGTCTCAGGAGGTTGTATGGTGTAGTCACTACTACTTCACCTAAGTTGGAAGGAAAGAGCTTTACCATTCATTTATTAAAAAGGGTCACATTTGTATTTCAGATTCATCATCTTGAGGCTGGGGAGTTTGTATTTTTCTACTCCTGCAAGTTTTCCAAGAAATGAATGGGTGAGGCTCTGGTATTTTGAAATCCAGTGAAATGTCTGAAGGTTAAGAAGTTTACAAAGCAGGGTGTCATCTCATTTGCCAGTAAGGTACTGGAAGTAGAGGTAAGAACTTCAGAAGCAAATAGCCAGAAGGGAAGTATTTATAAATATATGCAAGAGCAATTTCAGGGAAGTTCAGTTTCAACAATGGAATAAAGCACATATTGTCACTTAGGAATTTACATAAACGTGTGCATGTGTATCTATCTACACACAGAAATAAAACCACACCAATCTTCACTGGTGCAAATACACCAACAGCTCTGCTGCTAAAAGGTCTGAATTCATCCACCAGGCTCAAACTTGAATGATGAATGAATGATGCTGAAATGGAGTTTTACATGGTTTTTCATAATTTCATCCATAGTTCTTATTCCCTTGGCACAAGGAAAGCCACTTTTGAAAATGCAGGTAATCAACCAAAGCTTAACAAAGGTATCAAACCACTACACACCTAAATGTTTTAAGTGCATACATATAAGCAGGGCAAGTCTCCCAACAGTTTTTTTACTACTTCTATGCTGCTTCTCTGTGGAGCACCCTCTCCATACTATCAAGTTAGATGCACAAAGTACTGAGCATTTACTGCAACAGCAAGTTGTAAACCATCATTTAAACAAACAAAATCCCCAAGTTTGGTTTATAAACCCAGAACTTGAGAAGCAGAAATTGTTCTTTCACATGCTCCTGCAATTAAGGCAGCCCACAGTGCCTTCATGCAAAATGAGATGACAGAAGGTATTCTTACAGCCTTGGATTTCCACTTGGCTGGCTGCTTCCTTCTTCTGCCCAAGGATTATCAGCATTGCAGGAAGGCGTCTGCAGCCTTTCCTGTATGTTTTCAGCAGGTCAAAAACCAGTTGTGCCTTCTTCCATCCAGGACATAAAATCAGTGCTTGTGGCTGCGTACACAGGTACAAAAATTGACAACACAGTATTAGACAGAAGTACAGAACCTGAAGAACCCTGTCTTACTCAGGTTCTGTAGCCCTGGTTCATGCCTGACATATTTTGGTTCTCTGAAATTCCTTTCCCAGGGAATTTTCTGTAAACAAGAGACATGTTTTGGTAACTGCACATCTGTTTACAATTTTTCCCTAGGAGGGACGACTTCTTGATGTCCCTCTGCTCTCACCAATGGGACTGAAGAGGTTTGTCTTTGCTTCACCAATCAAATTGGTCTGTGTAGAACAGTTACATAAGGGAGACACATCCCAACAATAAAGAAGTCATTTTTCAGCCTTCTGAAGGAGTCTTTGTGTTGTTGTGGTGTACAACAGCGTCAGGTTGTACTGGACCATGTTACAACCTCAGGAATTCTGTTTCTGTGATCTAATACAAGCTAGAAAATGCAATATAGTATTTAAAACAGCTAATACCTATTTTAGTTTACTGAATACATTACTACTCATGCAGAAACAAAACTCCATTGTGTATCTAAGTGCCAGGGCATGAACCACTTGTTAGGGACTGCTTTAAAAGCAAGTTTGGGACTCCCCCATTCACACAGTCCATCCAAGTCCTCTAAGCAGAGGCCTTACAGAAACTGGCAGGCATTATGAAGATACACTGAGATGACATTAATGTGTACAATCCAAACATTCACAGTAGTAACAGGTTCTCTGGTCTAATATATACATACTCCACTCCTGTTTGGCAAGGTTTGGTAGTCACTTTTCAACTGGAAAAGTGTAAGAATTGGTGGAATATATAACAAGGGATCATTTCCCTGATGGGAGATGGCAACGACATCACATCCCAAAGCTACTGGTGGCCAACAGTAGGACTCAGTGAAGGTAGGGCCTGAAAACTTGTTCCAAGCAAGTTCCTACAGAAAGAGAAATCAAGAGTTTTCCATTAAATCCGTGTACTTAAACACCAACAAAACAAGCCAAAGCATAACAATGAGAGATTTAAAAGCTTTTGACCCACTAGGTAACAAATATCCTTAACAGTAATACAAAAAGCCATTTTCCAGCCTGAGCTGTTAAATTACTGTATTAAAATTCAAATCCACTTGTAGCAGTGGCTAATATACCAGAAAAAAAAGTGTAAAATTCTTACAGCATTTCTCCAAAGCTTCATTTATTCTACCACATGAACACTCTTGTACACATTCCTCAACCAAACTGAGTTATTACTGTAATATTTACTGTGGTGATTTGAGATAGGAAACTCATCTTAAAAAGATAATCAATGTAGTATCATCACCTCTACCTTTTTCAGACCATCAGAAAGTGGTGCTGTTTCCAAAACTGATGATGGTTCAATTTTCTTGCTCAGGAACACAAAGTTTTTTTCTTTCCCAACATTTTGAAAACTCTGAAACCATGAGACAAATAGATGGCAATGGCAGTACTTAGCAAAAGGGGTTTAGCTTACACAAAACTCAGAAGCACTCACTGCATTTAAAAAAAGTGGCATTTTGATGTAAATCGATCAAAATTCTTCATTCACTTTAAATATGTTTCATACCTACTGACAGGTTACAGAGCAAGGGTGAGATAAAAACCTGTTATTGCTATTCTTGAAGAAAGATTTTCAAAGATGGTCTTAACTATCTTAAACCCCCCAAGAGATCAGTGGATGCTCTGTGTACAGCTGGCACTCAATCCCACAATGAGCAGCATGAGGCAGGGACTCAGTCACAATGTAGATGGCAATTTCTCTCCATTGCTCCTTCTCTCTTTTCTGCTCCAGTGCAGGTCCTCTACAGACTGCAGCCCCTTCAGAAACATCTGCATGGAGCTCCTTCTGCTGTCTGACCCTGTCATTGCCTGTTTCTCACCTTTTTTTGTTCCCTTCCCTGTGTTTTTGCCCTTTCTTAAACTCAGAGGCATCCCCAACTTGGCTGCCTGGCTCAGCTTTAGCCAATGCAGGTGCAGTCAGCCCCTGGTCACCTCCCACAAAGACACAATGCTGCCAAAACCAAAATGTTTGCACAAGAGAAGTTAAATTAAAGTTAATGCTTGAAATACCTGCTGGCCATCTTCAACTGTGTGTGTCTGGAGGGAACTGGAATTTAAGAAATGTGGAAGTCTGAGAAACAGAGATATTAAATCCAACATAAATGCAAAAGAAAAATGTCATTTATAGATACCACCAGTATTTCCCAAGTGTCATCAAGTAATTCACTCAAAGTATTTCTGACAGATCTATGCCAATGAGAAAAACCCTCAATACAAAAGGAGAAATCAAAATCCATCATCTGGAAAGCAAAATTCAGTGAAAACAATCCCTGAGAATCTTTTTCAAAGTTAATTGACAAGTTCCCTAACAACAGAAGAAAAACAGACTGGACTGTAGACAAAAAAGGTTTCTTAATAGATCCAAAACACAAAAAAACTCATCTTTGCATCAGTTAGAAACTGAAAGAAGAAATGCTCCTGAGGTTTATTACATATGCATCAACTGACCTGCAGCACAGTGAAAGCATTGCACAAACTGACCCAGTCATATTCCATTAAATCTGAAAACTTTATAATAATCACACTAAAAATAAAATAAAGCAAATTAACACGTTTAGTGTGCAGAAAAATATCTCCCCACCACACCCCCTGCTGTCAAACTACTGTTTAGAAAGAACTGGTATTTTTCTAGCCTGGGTAGCTATCAGGAGCTTCAAAGGCCCTCCTTCCCCAAAAGCATGTGTATGATGTACCTTCCCTTTCCCTCTGTCCTTTAGAGGCCTAAGAACAGTAATTGCAAACATACTACAGCTCCCAACTGTCTGATTACAGAATCATTCTTTATATTCAACATGCTGCACCACACCTCTCTGTTTGAACTGCTTTATCTTCCTTGGAAGGCAGATCTGGCACCATGCTGACCACCTAGAAAAAACCCACATTTTAAGCACTAAAATAATGTTCAAAACCAGTATTTAAAACACAAACTTGAAAGTGGTTTTCTTACCCAACTGTGGGATTTTCCAAATATTTTGCAGCATCGTTTTACAAATTTGAAGTTTCTTTGACTAAGACAACAATTTTGATGAAACAAACTAAGAAAACTTTCAGAAAACTAAGAATAACAAGCTGGATGACTACAGCACTCCTAATCTGGCCTAAGTATGTTTACTTTAGTTTGTATTTCACAATTTAACACAAAATGTAATACTTACAGGCACAATATTGTCATTTAGAATGGTGCTTAACCTTTGGGACGTATTTTGAAGAACAGAATTACAACCATCAAGACCTAAAAAGGTAAACAGAATGGAGACACCCATTTCTGATTATCTGAACACATAAAAAGCCAGAGATGGACACCACGTGTCACAGTCACTGGGATCCAAACCCAGACAGGAGGTTCCCATTCCACACATCCAACAAAACACACCAAGTGCTGCATGCAGGACTGTCTCCCACACTTGTGGCTCCCACCTGGCCCAGGACGTGGTGACACTTCCTCCCCTAAGGGCAGCTTTGGCCTGGCATGGAACGTTGGACCAACAAACTCCACTGGAACACACTCAGCACTCAGGGACACTTCACTGTCAGAGTCATCTGAAGAATTCCCTGCAGTCACTTCACCTTCCTTGTAATGAGCAAAGTGCTTTGCAACCAGATCATCATTAACACAGATCTACAAAATAACCCAAACAAGATCTCTTTTGATCAGTGTCAACAAGCAATAAACTACACCAGTACACACTTGTTTAGAATTTGTGTGAAGCCTTAAACAAAAGCAGTGCTTTTATAAATGATAAAAACCCCAAACAAAATCCAACCAAACAAAACACCAGACATAACAGTACCAGTGAATGCTTTCTGTCAAATATTAATTCTAAAAAAACCAGAAAGTCCTATATACCTCTACGTTCAACAGGTGTTAATCAGTATTGTGTTTCTGGCCAAACTTCTGCACTGAATAACTGTTTCTATGAGCCCTACATATCTAAAAGAAGCCTTTAATTCACTCAAGCCTGTTTATTTCTTTTAGATTCAGCATACATCAAAATCTGGCAGGAAAAAAAAAAAAAAGTAGGATTAGGCCTAAAACTTCTGGTACCTACCACATAGCTGCTTAAGCCTGGCAGTAGCTACAGCAGAGATTTGACACAAGTTACACATTTTGGCAAGTGGAACTAGACTGGATGATTTTTCCAACTCCCTGAGGACTCAGCTGTATGCAGGAGTGTGAACTTTGAGTTAATTTCTACAGCATTATGCAGCTGCCTTTCTGAAACATCTTCAAATGTTTATCCCAAGAAGTACACCAAATGATTCATATTAGTTGTCCAATTAAGTACTGGCTGGACTTCACTTGCTTATAAATAATAATTTCCAAAAAAAAAGGTTCACAGAGAGAAAAATACAGGTTCTGCCTATTAGACCTGTAAACCCTCCAGAGGTTTACAATGAACAGAACTGTAAGAAAAACCTCTAATAAGTTAATGATTTAGCTTCTACTGTATCTGATCAAAATTACAAAACTCACAAGTCATGCTTTCCAATCTTAAACTAATAGCAAAGTACATCAATCGAGAGCTGGAAATATAAAAGTATCTTACCTTTTCATCTCTTATAGTCACAAAAAGAAACACCTCCAGCACTTTATCTTCTACTGCCTGTATTGTGGCTTTAACCTCCGTAGCCTCTAAATGTAGTAATAAACACAAGAAAAAAGATTAAACCCTTATCACACTATCAGCATTCTTCACTTGTACTTTCTGACACAGACAAAAACAGAAATCACAATTAAAAATGTGTAATGCTTGTTATTTCACCTAAGTCAAACACAGAAGTTAACAAATACATGAAAGTACCAAAAAGGAACTCTTCCTTAGTCTTTGAAGGAGGATTGAGGGTTGAAACAGATTAATGACTTCTTGAGACAAACCACTTTTAGTTCTACATTAAAAATCTTGGTTTATCTCAGACTCTGAGAGTCTGGGGCACCAGCGTGTGGTTTCCAAGTGTGACATTTCCTTTTCTTGAAAGTTTTTTGCACATCTGAACAGCTTTGTTACACTTTTCATTCAGGCAAACACAGCCACTATGTCTGTTCCCAAATCCTGCAGCACCTCTGCACACACTAATGCAGGACAGCTGTGATACTGATTCAGAGTCTCATGTTGAATACACAGAATGGTTCCAAGGTTCAAAACAAACGTGACATGAATGCTCTCTCAGTTAGCCTAATCTAGCCTCAACATAAACTACCAAGATTTATGCAGCATGGAAGTCCAGAGTACTCAAAACGCAGCTCCACAAAAATTTGTGTCTTAGTTACTCCATACTTAGGCAGCTCCTTTCTCTTTATTTTTAACAAACAGCATTCATAAATTTAATCAACTATACAAAAGTGTAACAAACTTGCACACAAGCACCAGATGTCTCTATAACAATTGATTTTTTCTGAGAAATAGAAGAGTTATTTATTTGCCTTCAAGAAGTTTTCGAAAATACTGGACAGCAGCAGTATCCCATCTTTTGGCTGGCCTAGGAAAATAAACACAACCAGTTATCCCACATCATGAAACACAAAAATGGTCATTTCAAAGAAAGTAATTTCTATACAAGCACAAAGCTCTGAATCATGTAAATTCTTACAAAGCACAGAACTAGAGAAATCAGCAGAATCTGATTATTTAGCTCATTACTTCAGCCTCGGTAATATTATCTGAGCTCACCACTATCATTAACTGATCAAAATTAAAAGATACTGTTTTGTCAAGGTATCATGGCTTTCACCCAACATAAATTATGAAGAAATCATAGAATTATTTAGGTTGGAAAAAAATCCCACGATCATTCAGTCCAACCCCTAATTCAGCAGTGCCAAGGCCACCACTGTCACACCCCTCAGTGCCACATCTACTCGTCTTTTAAATCACTCCAGGGATGGTGACTGCCCCACTTCCCTGGGGAGTTCTGTCCTCTCAGCTGGAAGAGAGTTCATTTTCCTCTTAGTGGCTGGTACAGCTCTGTGTTCTGAGTTTACCATGAGAATACTGCAGGGTCCTTCTTGAACTGTAATCCTTTCTAAAAAATTCTGCACTAAACTGTCACACTTCAGAAAAGCATGAATAGAATAGATTTACTCAAGTCTCCTCACCCAATTTTGGCAGTGTTCTCACAGTAGTCAATGTACAGGGTCAGTGGCTTTGTGCAGTGCAGCCGACACTTCTTGGCTCTGTGTGGGATCTTTGCAAATGCTCCTGCTAAAACTCGAATGCTGCAAAACAAAGTGGAAATTACCTCGTTTTACAGGGCACAATTTCTCCTCCAGAAGTCACTGGTCTCACAAACCACATTCTGTTATCCTGAACTTGACAACACAGTTCCTCCAGGAGTTTGGATCCCACTGGCTCCCACCCTGAAACCACTGTCTAAAAGGTTTAACCACCTCTCAGAGGGGCCATCAGGACCAAATGTGAACAGAACTGCTTTTCTAATCATTTAGGATCAATACACATCCTAATTACTGGGAATCTTTCTCATCCTTTGCCACTGCAGCTTCTAATCTTCTTGCTATTCTTCTTTTAAGTATCTTCATGGTATTTAACCCATTGTCAAGTTGTTTTCCAACAAAGCAACAGTCAACTTTAAAACATTATTTATTGTAAAATATTTTAAGTAAGTTCTAATTTTGTGGAATACTACCAAAACCAACTTGGTGAAGTTTCTTGTTCTCCAAGTGGTATATTTTAATAGAGAAACAAACTAACAGCTGGACTAGGCTGCTCCAGAACAAAAGATTGTATTTTTCAAGATTTTAGAAACACAAGGTTTTACACTCATTTCATCAAAAACTCAGAACCTGTGAAAACTCACCTTTTTTTGGCACCACAACAAGACAAACTGTCAGCTTGTAGTAAACAAGTTGGTCAACTGCAGTGGGAAAATCCCCACTGCATATTTCTGTTTAGACCTCAAAAGCTGTTGCAGCAAGTGAAACCCTGCTTCTACAGACGGTTTTTGTGCCTGAACTTCATTTGCCATAATTTTAATTTTTTTTAGTACATACTGAATTATTACAGAAGAAAAGAATATAAAGATAAGTTGCAATTGGCAATCACACACTTCAATCACAACAGACTGACGTAATTTCTACTCCAAATCTTTGAAAAAGCAAAACCTAAAATGGAAAGCATCTTTGAAGTACCAAAAAATAAGGACTAGTTTGCACTTAGGCTCTTTCAAGTGTAAAATCTGGTTAGCAGCTTCTTGTGGACACAACCTACACCTCAATTAAACCAAAGCATTGATTAAACAAATATTAATAGCATCTGTATCTATTAATAAATTCATCACAGTGACAAAACTCTTAACACATACCTCTCTGATGCAACACAGCAGTACTGGGCATAATCCAGCAGGAAACATCCGAGCTGGTAACCATCTACCTGGCACCAGACTGACTCCACCAGGGCCCTACACCAGCACTTGAGTTCCTCACTGAAAACCACATAAACCTGAGGAAGAGACAAAGAACAAGACAGCAAGTTCTTTCAAATGGCCCCAAGCACACTCATAGGTTTTTCAAAGGCAAGGATGCAGTATTTATTACACAGCCTTCCATTTTCTTTGCAAAATGCAAGCCTTACACCTTACAGTTAGGAGGCTTACAGATGAGAAAACACAACACATAGACATGCTATTATCTCTCTTTCTGTGCAAAAATAATTTAAAGAATTACACATATTTGATACTTCACCCCTAAACCAGTTGAAATAACAGATTATTTCTAGGTAGAGCGATGATCTTACCTGGCCTTTTTTTATCTCCTCTCCTTTTATTTTATCTGCATGTTTGGGACAGTTATAGAACTGTTGCATCTCATGATTCAGGTTTTCATAAGCACTTTCACTGAACACGCCAGGCACGCGTTCTTTCACAGCAATCCAAAAGCAACCTGGATCTTCAACCTGGGGCAAGGAGTACAGAACAAATACTACTGACTTTTAAGAGTATCTGAGCAGCAGACGTAAAAATCAAACTTGATTTTTATGGAGCACCTTCAAAATTATGGTGACTGATACTGACATACAGAGTTTTAACAAGTGAAACATCTTTCACCTTCACAGCATTAGTTCATGAAATGGTTTCTCATGTTCCAAGTTTCTTTAGCACTGCAACAAACACCAGGGGGATCTACAAGGGAGCAGCATTATCTAAGAAGTGGGTTAAACCAAACAGTGGGCAAAGTGCAAAGACAAAGCTTTTTACTTCCATATGAAGTCCTCAGGAAGTACATAAAAACCCCCTAAAAACATGATAAACCTTACCAAAGGGCTTTTCTTTGTGCATGACAGCCAGTTTCTTTAGAACAAGGTGACAGCTTGCTGCTAAACCTTAGTAAACTGTCCCATTCCAGTGTTCCAGCTGACCTGGGTCCCCAGCTGCTGAGGCTTTCCCAGTAGGCAACTAAACCCCACAGAGCTGCTCCCTCACTCACATCCCTGCAGGACGACCAGACAACTGGAAGGATGCAAGTGAGAAAACTCACAGGCTGACATTAAAACAGCTGACTAGCCAAAGCAAGAGCTGCACATGCAACCAAAGCAACACAAGGAGTGTATTCACTGTTTCCCACTGGCAATTGCTTGGCCATTTCCAGGACACAGAACTTCACCACACACAATGGTGCTGACTTGGGCATGCTGTATGTCTGACAACCACAGACATCCTGCAGCTTTTACTGCTCAGCATGACATCACATAGTAGTGAACATCCCCTCAGGCAGCTGTCCTGGCTGTATGCTGCATTTTCCACAATCTCCTGTGAAATTCAGTGTAATCTGGTACTATATTATACATTATTTAACACTGTGTTGCACATCCTCCATTTTAGATTTTAGCTGCATCCCTCCTGCTGGGAGGAGGGGCTCACAAGTATAAAAATGGTGAGGAAGGTGGTGCAATAGCTCAAGTGACCCTGCAGCTGGGAATGCCAAGGCCTGGAGAATATCAGAGTGGGAAACCCCATCTCTTATGCTACTGCTGTTGATCCTGTTTTGAGTAGTAGAGTTTCTCTGTAGAGGTAATACACGTGTTTGGAGAGGCTTGGAGGCACTCTCATGGACATGCTGAGCTCCGTGTTGGGAGGAAGATCAAAGCTCAGAGACCACAAAAAGCACAGGGAAGCACACAGGGTTCTTGGTGAATCCTGCTGGGATGGGCTGAGCCTGCCAGTGTCCACCTGGGTATGCCCCAAATCCTCCAGTTAGCCAGGCAATTAAATAAATTTACTCCCTTTATTTCAGCTGTTGTTTTGTGGTTGTTCTGGCTCCCTGCCTGTGTTAATTCACACACCTATTCACCTACTTTACAACAAAAACAAGAAAATAAAACCTAAAACAAATGACAAATTATATATAATCCAAATATGACTCCACAAGTGCAAAGAAATGTTGGTGAATGGAAATACACAGGCAACATCTCATTGTAAATGTCACCTCCAGAAAGTCTCACCGAAATAGACATCAATCTTACAGATTAAAAGAAAAAAGCAGCATACCTTTAACACCACAACTTCCATGTTTGTCTCCTGTCTCTCCCTTATCACTGCTGTGAAAGAAAAACACTCGATAAACCATTTTTATCAAAGCCTATTTGAAGAGCATACACCTAAAGTAAGACCATAAATTTTCACTACTCACGTCAGGAGTACCAGTCTAAGCAACTGATTTACATGTTTCAAAGGGTAAAAACTAGCGTTCTTAATGAGGGACTATGCCAAAGCCTAATTAGGATTTGTCGCCCATGCTGCATCTTTGCCATTCAAAGGCCAGCAGAAATAGGCTGATCACAAAGGCTGCTACAACCTACCTACATGACCAAAGGATGGAAACACCAGAGGAGAATATTTACAACTTGAAAAAAATCCCACAGCATAATACAAAAGAGGAATCCCAAACTTAGCAAACAAGTTTAACGTCACAGATTTCTAATAGTATTTCACATTGCATCTGTCTGCAATGGTACACACCAGATCTAGGAGTTAAAACACAATAATGAAACTTCCAACAAGTAACCAGCATTTCATTTCGGCACAAACCAAAACGAAATCTCATCATGGTATCATCACCGCAGTGTCTAGCTTACCATTTAAAAGAATTAACATTTAAAGTAGGTGCGTAATTAAATGTTTCAGAAAAGGAAAATCAAGACATTGTCCTTCCACTTCCCAAGCTACTGTGAACAAGCCAGAACCAAGCAGCAACACAGCTACCCTGCGGTGACAGACAGCGACCAGCCCCAAGCGACAGCACTGATCATTCCCAGTTTAACATGACAATGGAACAGCTGAAACGACTGCAGAAGCTTTACCCAAGATCATTCAACACGAGCAAAGCTGCCGAGTTTCTCGCTTCTAACCCTTGCACTGTAATATACAGCAACAAGAGACACGCAGTGCTGCCTTAGACACTTTAAGTAGATTTTTCTTTCAGTAATAACACGTGAGAGGCATAAATAACTTCAGCTGAAGTCTCAGGTTAATTAGTGCAAACCCACTAAATGGCCCGTCAACGTAGCAAGGATGAGACACACCCTCAGAAAAAGGCTAGTTCTCCCAATCCACTCCAAGTAGGAAAACAAACGCTGGCTCAAATCCCACACTTACCACTAGATAGTATTTAACCTGTAAAAATGCTGTAAGTCACTAAAACCCTGGTCCCAACCTGCTGCACTAACACAGACCTACAGAAGGTAGAAGGAGCCTCTGCAGCCTTCCCGGTGTGTGCAAACACTCCTAGAAAACCCAGCTCCTTGTCCCTCTGCCCAGGGATCCATCTAAACCCTGCAGAGCGAGGCAAGAGCGGTACGGCCACAGGGGCTTCAAGAACCGCTTCCTTCGCTTTACTCCCTCTCCCCAATCTCCACTTCCCGCTATCCTGCCGTAGTTCCGCGCTGTTCCCCGTAGGAACAAGCCCACTGACCTCGTTCTCCGGCCTCGCAGCCTCCACACGCCGCCCGCTCCCCGCGGAACCTTCCAGAAGGCGCTTCCCGCGGCCCCTGCCAGAACTGCCCAGCGCTCCCGCCGGCAGAGCCACGCCCGGGTCGGCTCTGAGCCCCGGATGGGCCATTCCCGCCTCCGAGCCCAGCACGGCCCGTTCCCGCCTCCGAGCCCCGAATGGCCCGTTCCCGCCTCCGAGCCCAGCACGGCCCGTTCCCGCCTCCGAGCCCCGAATGGCCCGTTCCCGCCTCCGAGCCCAGCACGGCCCGTTCCCGCCTCCGAGCCCCGAATGGCCCGTTCCCGCCTCCGAGCCCAGCACGGCCCGTTCCCGCCTCCGAGCCCCGAATGGCCCGTTCCCGCCTCCGAGCCCAGCACGGCCCGTTCCCGCCTCCGAGCCCCGAATGGCCCGTTCCCGCCTCCGAGCCCAGCACGGCTCGTTCCCGCCTCAGAGCCCGGCGTGGCCCATTCCCACCTCCTCAGGCTGTTGCCAACGACACAGCCAGCAATTCCCAGGTGTAAAAAACACCTGAAACGCTGAAGGAAATCTCACAAAGCGCATGGAAGTCCATCGTTTTGGTTTTTGTATAAAATGGAAACCAAGCTCATTGTGAAAGAAGGAAAGTCGTTGTCACTGCAAACAACTTGAATCAAGAATGTTCTCCCGGGACTTGAGGGAAATTATTACGATAAATCTTTGGGGTTTGGAATTTATTTCAGGCTTGAAGTCTCTGTAGCAGAGGCAGTGGTGAAATAGTGGTAGTTCTTTGGAAATAATGGTAGTTCTTAACTAATGCAGGCTCAACAACCACAGGAAAAAAAAATAAAACCAGCAGTAGCACCAAGAAGTAAACGGACAAGTGGAAAGAGTTCATAGGGATCTGCCCTGTGGAAGTGGTGAAATAATTTAATGTAAGTCCTTAGTGTAGTTCTTAGCTCTGCAGGAAGACATCACCCCAAGCAGACTGAGAGAGAGCCCTCACCTAACACAAGTGTCAAAACTCTGCACTTTTCCACACACCTGGCATCACCCCTGCACTCCTCCCCTGCCCACATTCCCATAAGCCACTGTCCTGCTCTGCCCCGGGTGCTAAATAATTTATCAAAAATATTTCCTCACAATACCCACTTTATACCATAAAAGTAAACTGGCAGAATAACCAGAAGGGGCAGAACAATTAAAAATAAAACCCCACTTTTTTTGTATTTGCACTTGTGATCTTGAGGGATATGGTCCAGACGAATGAAGTGAAGGTTCTAGGAGAGCACACGATCATTAAGGAACTACTGGATGAGAACTGCTGGAAACTGCCCTCAGAGATAAAGAAGGAGAGAAGAGAGCTGGCAGCTCTTTAAGCATCTTTTCCTCGAAGCACAAAAGCTCTTGATTATCACGTGTAAAAAATCAGACAAGGCAGGCAGGAGACCAGTGAAGCTGAGTAAGACCCTTCTGGTCTGACTGAAGTGCAAGAAAGAAATACACGGGCACTGGAAGCAGGAATATGTATCCGTAGGGTAGAATATAGGGATGGTGCTTGGGGTATAGGAATGTGATCAGGAGAGCTAAGGCACAGCTGGGGCTGAATGTGGCAAGGGATCTGAAGAAAAAAAAAAAAAAAGAGCTCACAGAGGCATATTGATTAGAAAAGGAGAACTTAAACAAATGTACACCTCCATCCCCAATACTTCAGTGATAATCCACACAGCGACAGCTGACAGGGTTTCTTTGACATTGACTTTTTTTTTTTTTTTTTGGCTTAGTTTTTGCTGCAGTCATGCTTCCCCCCATTTCCCATGTCCCTGAACTTCAAGGCAAGGATATAAAGCACTTTCCTTTGTAGGAGAAAACCAAGTTCAAGACCATCTGAGAACCCTGACAATAGACAAGTCCTTGGGACTTGACAAGATGCATCCCAGGGTTCTGAGGGAACTAGCAAGTGTGGGTCCTAGGGCATTCCCCATTGCATTTCAAAAGTCATGGCAAAGACTCCAGTGACTGGAGAAAAGGGAATGACACACCCAGCCAGAAGATTCAGGTGTTCTACTGCACAATACACAGTGTTCTGCTTCACCTGGTCTTTGTTCAGCACAGGTTTAACAAACCTCAACAAGGTCTGCAAAACCAGCAACAGTGTGGGCGTGTTCTGAGAAAGAAGAGAAAGACACACCTTTTTTTCAGTAATTTTTTTAATCCAAATGAATGCTGCAAACCAATTTAATGGAATTGTTGCAGGTGGTTTTAATTGAAACACAGAACAAAAGCTGGAACAAAGCTTTCTGAACAACTTTACTGACTAATCTGAAGTCATCATTCATTCTCCTTCCAGACAGAGAATTTCCAAAACTGCTCCACTGACTCTACTTATTGCACAAAAGACAAACCCAATCAAACAAAAATCCAAACCAAAAATTAAGGAGCAGTCTTTCCTCTGAAGTTCTTAAATCTCAATGATATTAGTAAAGTAGTTAAGAAGCAAAAAGTTAAGAAGCACAGAAGTGAGTATTTCATGGAGGAATATTATTCCCTTAAGTTGCTGATATCTTTTTGGAGCTAAAAAAGTAACACTTTTTAATTTTTTTAAATTGCTTACAACTTGAAGATAAAAAAATATATTGATAAAAATAATGTACTCAATTCCATACATGACTTTGTTTAAATTAGGTCTACATTTGAAAAATGTAGGTTTGAATTATTGCCATTAGTAGAAAGAATTTAAGTATATCAAACAATAAAAATTAGCTTTAGAATATTCTTTTTAAAAGTGCATTATAGTTAATTCATATATATATATATCTATATCTATACATACATTCCTTTTCCCCAAAATGAAAGAGAGAATAGAGTGGAAAATGTCAACAAATACAGAATGAGAGATTTCATTCATTTCTAGACACACATTACAGTTATCTAGTGGGTAACTTTGGGAAGCATAGGAAGAGAATTCTTCAACTCTTCTCTGCTTGTTCTGAACGTAATGCATACTTAAATTTTCAGTGAGAAGAGGACCTTTGTGACCCAGCAGTGGCACGACTGTACTGTTTTTAAAGACTCAAGAGATTAGATACACATAGATGTGACAGCACACACATACAGACACATCCATGCTTTGGCAGGACAGGAAAATTTTCATGACTATTTGGCAACAGTTAAAAAGCACCAAAACCACAGTGAACATATATACAATCAAAAATATGGTAGATTTAAACCAAAGACATATTATAATCTGCTATTGTAATCTGAATTATCACAATTCATCATCAGTGGATTTATATGCTTATATTTTGCTTGAATATTAACATAGACAGCAACATTGTTGATGTTTTTTATTACTATCCTGTGAAATATCCCACTCTCTTTCATGAGATCTTCAACCTTCTTATCTGTTGACATAACCATTTTCTTTTCTCCAGTATAATCTGGATCTTCCGGATATAACTCATCTCCTGGGGATAGAAAAAAAGATTTAGTTATAGATTGCCAACCTTATTTTTCAGCCTTTTCATTGAGTGACACTGGCAATTTTTTAGGACTTATCAGGACATCTAAATCAGTGGAAATGTATTTTGCAATGCAAAAGTAAATTGCCTCTAAACATCTTCAGATTTAAAGATAGAGCCATAAATTTATGAAGTATGTCAGTGACACTACAGCTGGAGTTGTTGTTGGAGTTGCAGTTGCTCCACTGCAGTGGAACATTGAATGTTCCAGAGCTGCTGATAATATGCTATTAATAGGCTGTAATGACAGCCTGGGCAGATAGGAGTGCATGTAATAGGTGGAAAACAGGACAAGCACTTCATCATGTGTCTAAGGAAAGGAAATAAATGTTTTTTCATCTCAAGGCATTATACTCTTGTACCAAGACCGATAATATACCCTAAATACAGAAATTCCAGAGGTTAATTGTGACCCCCCCAAAAAAAAGAAAGGAAAGCATAATGAAAAACAAACTAAGAAAAGCAGAAAAAAATAAGTATTACATGCAGCTTTTCTTAACACTGCATGATTATGAAATGAGAGAGACTTAAGTAGAAGAAAGGGCAGGAGGAAGATGACTGAGTGTATTGGTTTAGTCCAGTGCCTTATCACTGCAGCTGGGAGGAGTGATACTGCAGCTGTGCTTGATTCCCTACTCCTTACAAAGTGCTAACTGAAGTTAAGCAGAATTCCCACTGAAAAGGACTAAACAGAAGTTCTAACACATCCTTCAGGTTACACGAGGTGAAATGCTGGAATTTCTTCACAAATACACATATAATGACAACAGTGAGGCAATAAGATTATGGATAACTAAGAAGGTAACTGTGCTGTCTGATCCCCTGGCTTGTCTCTGACTGCAGCCACTGTCACAACTGTGGCAAACAGCCTGCAGTAACTTGACTTAGAAGAGTATTTTCCTTACAGCTCAGGATGGTTTCTGCCATGTGGCTTCAGCCCACAGCATTCAGCAGAGGCTGTATATTTAGGAGAACCCCCCAGGCATGTCCTTACCCGGCAGCAGCTGGACGAATCCATCTGCAGCACTCAGCATCACGGGCATCCAGCGCTCACAGCCCTCCAGGGCACGGGCAGAGCTGAACTTCTGGAGCTCCCCGAGGGAAGAGAAGTTGCACAGCCTGCAGAATTCATAAAACTGGGGTGGAGGAAACCAGATCTCTTGAGACTTAAAGCGTTCGATGGCTTCTGGAGGTGATGACCACTGGAAGATGAAAACAAGTCTTGAAATAGTTGTTTCAGCAGCAGATAGAAAGTCTGAATAAACTGAAAAGTCATTTTAGCAAGAAAGTCTGTACAGCAAAGGAGCTTGCACCAGGCCGTATCTTCTGAACGCAGTAAAAGCCATGTATAAACTGTACCAAAGTAACAACAAAGACAGTCTTCAAATTGAAAAACGTAAGCAATATATAAACATTACTCCTTTTCTCCCAATAAAAATAAGTTTTCATTTTACACACAGACATGCCAGGATTAAAAACTGACATTTGTTTTAGGGGCATGACTAAAAGTTTACTGAAACCAACAGAAAACATTAAACTCACTATTACCAGAGGTTGCCATGGTAATGGTTTGAGAATTACAGGTACTTCTAAACATCTGCTTCTTAGAAGCATTGTTTTCAGAGTGTGAACACCCAGCTATTCATTCTAATTCTGCATGTTTAAACTATTGGTAATCTTGATTTCATCTCACATGGTGAATTTAATATGTGCATAATCGTTTGCAGTAGATTTATGCTCTTATTAACAAAATTACAACATGAACTCTTGATAGTAAGGTTTCAGGTACTTTTAAATTTCTGTAGCAAAATGTGTTAAACAAATAAATATAGCAACATAAGCATACCAAAGTTGTTAGGTAGGCTTTTACAGAACTGTCAGGTTTCTCATCTACTTCTAACTTGGAATCAAACTTTTCAGAATCCTACAAAAACTTAAGGACCTTAATGTACCTGACCTTGAGCTCTCTTAAAGCTGCATGAAGTTTGTTACTTTAACACCTCAATTTAAAAAAAAAAAAGGTAAAAAATCAAAACTTCAAATTTTTACTAGATTGCATGTTACTTAAAATATTCCAAGTAACTCCAAAAGACAAAAATTACCAGCATCTCATGCAGACCTGGAACATACCTGGATATACCACATGGATCTCTCCCAGCATGCTGAGATGTGACAACCCTGCATTATACTGCAGGAATAAATGTAAAAAAAATGGTATTTGTCAACTGTCTTTAAAAGAGACAGTAATTCACGGTGAAAGGGATCTGACGTGACACGGATCATGTACAACGACCTCACCAAAAATTCCTCTCCCGACAGCTGCTGCAGCTGCACCTCTGGTGATGGTGGCAGCTCCAGGTGTCCAGGGGAGAAGGGCACTGTGCAGGTAAAAACTCCCTTCCCTTTCCTCACGTCTCAAGGAGCTTTATCAGCAGGGCTTTGATTGATCTGGAGTAGACAGAGTTGTGTTAGAGAGACCTCACAGCACCTTCCAGTATCTGAAGGGACTGCAGGGAAGCTGGAAGGGTTCTCTTTGTCAGGAACTGTAGTAACAGGACAAGGAGCACAATGGGTATAAATCGAAAGGGGATTTTTAGATTAGATATTAGAAGGCAGATTTTTTACTCTAAGGGTGGTGGGACCCGGGCACAGGTTGCCCAGAGAAGCTGTGGATGCCCCTGGATCCCTGGAAGTGTCCAAGGCCAGGCTGGACGGGGCTTGGAGCAGCCTGGTCTGGTAGAAGGTGTCCTGCCCACAGCGGGGGTGGGACACGATGATCTTTAAGGTTCATTCCAACCCCTACCATTCTGTGATTCTACGGCTATTCGATGTGTAAGGGCACAGTCTCGGCGGAGCCAGGGGCTGCGGGAGAAAGGCTCGGGCAGGAGCGGCCGCTCCCATGGCAACACCCGGCCGGGCTGTGCTGCATCCCGGGCACCCCCAGCCCCTCTTACCAGGACGTCTGTCACCTCCTGGTCATCCTGCGAGACGTGGGGCGGCCGCTCCTGCAGGCAGCACAGGTAGAAAGCCGTGTCATAGCGGCGGCCGCCGCGGCCGGCCCTGCCCACGGGCGTCAGCCAGTTGCTCCACTCGTGCAGCGCCCAGATGTTGGGCGCGCAGCCCAGGTGCCGGCACAGCCGCAGGAAGCAGGACGCGTCCTCCCGCACCCGGCGCCGCCA
>JANPWX010000640.1:132465-144197 GCA_024734555.1 Trochalopteron elliotii
AACTCTTGTTGTAAGACGGCACCGCCGCCTGCGCCCCCGGAGGAGCCACTGCAGCCGCGGGGCGGGACGGCGCCGGGGGAGGGCCGCGGGAGGCGGGACAGCGCCGGCATGCCTCGGCCCCCCTCAGCCCTAAGCCGGTAAGTAGCGGGTGTCCTCAGGGGGCATAGCTTAAGGAGATGCAGAGGGTTTAAGGCAGCGATGGCCGGGAGAAACGAGGCGATGGCTTTAAGTGGCTTGGGAAGCTTGTGGGCTGGGGTGGCTCTCGCTTCCCGGGGGTTCGCAGCTCGGAGTGTATTTACAGCCCCACGAGGTGTAAATGTCGCGGAGCTTCCCGGGAGCCCAGAACCTTCCCGAGCACAGGGGAAGGGTCTGTAGTTACAGCCCCGGGAGTCAGCACGGGGTCAGGAGCCAAGGACTCGGATTTGTGTTGGTAATACTGCTGCTGACCCGCCAGCTGGCCTCACAGAAATCTCCTTATCTCAATTCCACAACAAGCCATGCTGACAGCAAAAGTCATTTTAGGTCTGTAGTTAAACGTGACATTTGCCAAGTTTGAGTTTGTTCTAGTACAAACGGGAAGAGTATGTGGCGTTTTAATTATTACAGAGCCCTTCTGTTTTGAGGTTTTCAAGTACCTTGTTACCGGAAAAAAAAAAAAAAACCACCTCAGCAAGGTAGCAAAACCTTCAAAGGTTTTTTGAAGCTTTAGGAAACAGTTTATTTTGTTAATTGATTTTGATTCCTCAGTGTTCTTTAATTTGTTAGAAATCTAGCAGAAAAAAGCTGATAATACAGGTTGAGAAGTTTCGCAAGAATGGTATTTGCATGTAACATGGAAAATCCTTCTCCCATCCATAATCCTTCTCTTGCTAGATTGCATTTGGCAAATGCCCACGTACCTGTCCATGCTTCTGACAACCTCTCAATTTGATTTTATATTTGAGCTTGTATTTGATGCCTATGAGATGTGTGTCACTGGAACTGAAATGAAGTTTAGAAGCAACTGAAGCAGTGGGATGCTGGATCATGTCAATTGACAGGTCCAAAACTGACCTTGAGGTGTGCCCAGACACAGCTGGGCCAAAAGCTCACCCTGGTGCTTGGCTGCAGTGGGCAGAGCAGGTCAGCCAAGCCAGCTGATGCTGCTAAAATGAATGGCCAGAGAGCAGACAGACCTGCCTCCCTCTCCTTCCCTTGTTTATCACTGAATATACAAGCAAAACCAATGAATGATATCTTGGAACCTGAGCAGCCCTTTTTCTGACTAATTTAATCCTTTTTGCTCATCAGTAACTACCACCTTAGGCAATGGAAGCACAAGGCTCATTAATTTGTTGTTTTCTACTAAGGCACTTTGAATCTAAAATGACATTCATCTTGATATTTGTTTTTCTTTTGCACTGTTTATGTAGTTAACTATTTCACTCTATTAAGCACACATCTTGTTAGGAATGTGCTTTGCCTAAAAGCTGCTTTACTGGTGAAATATTAATAAACTACTGAGTGGATTTCAAGATTTAACATCCAATGAGCTTGATGGCTGATCAAAAAGATTTAAGGTCTGTTATGTCAGATCATTTCAGCATAAAGGCATTTTAAGTAGAAAGTACTCATATACCAATAGTGAATGGTGTCACTTTCAAATCAGATGTAATACCAACACATATACCAAACTCTGTCTTACTATGGCAAAAATGCCATGTCTGATAGCCCAGGAACATAGTTTCAGAACACATCTAGGGAAATCTGATACCAGAGAATAGTAATGATTATAGTGTTATCTTAACTTTCTCACTGGAATATTTGTTTGTGGTTTTTTATCTTGGACAGTCTAAAGGCTCACAAGTGCTAGTATGTAAAGCAGGGATACTCTGGCAGACAAAGCATAGGATCATAGAATGGTCTGGGGTGAAAGAGACCTTAAAGATCACCTGGTTCTCCCCTCTGTCATGGGCAGGGACACCTTCCACTATCCCAGGTTGTGCCAAGCCCTGTCCAGCCTGGCCTGGAACAATTCCAGGGATCCAGGGGCAGCCACAGCCTCTCTGGACAACATGTTCCAGTGCCTCATCACCCTCACAAGGAACAATTTCTTCCCAATATCCCATCTAAACCTACTTTCTGTCAGAGGGAAGCCATTCCCCCTTGTCACTCCAGGCCCGTGTAAATTGTTTCTCTTCATCTTTCTTGCAGGCTCCCTTCAGCCACTGGAAGGGCACAATTGGGTCACCCTGAAGTTTCTCTTCTCCAGGCTGAACAATCCCAATTCTCTCAGCCTTTCCTCATAGCAGAGCTGCTTTATCCCCCTGGTCAACCTGGTGGTGGTGGCCTCCTCTAGTTTATTGGCATCCACTGGTATTAAACCTCACAGGTCTGGATCTGTAGGCATTCTGCAGACACCCAGAGAATGCCAGGGCTTGAGTTACACTCTGTTCAGGACTGAGCTCAGCATCCAGAACAGTTCTTTGGGCCCAAAGACAGCCAAGTGCAAGCTAAGGTAAACTTTCTTCCCTATTCCATTTACTGCATTTTTCACACAGTTCTGGAGTATATAAGTCACCTGTTAAGAAGGTGCCATTCCTTACCTCAGGGTCAGCAGATTCACCCTGTTACTGGCAGATTTTTTTACTTCCTTTCAGAATTGTCTTAGGAAGAGTAGTTCAGTATCCATTTACTGCAAAGCTGAAATCATCTCATGTGAAATTGCAGGAGCATGTGAGTCTTCACCTGACCCAGTTATCAGCACTGGAGGTTGCAGGAGGTTCTGAGAATGAGCACTCAGAAACTCTGTGAGCAAAGATAAAGGAGGCAAAGGGATGTTTTGCCCCCTTCCAGTTTCCTGCTAAGAAAGGGAAAAGATCAGCTCTTTGAGTGTGTTATCTGCTCCCTCAAAGTTCTAGCTGACCTGCTGGAGGCACCTCACATGAATAGAGAACAAGTGTTAAAGGCAAACTGGATGTAAGGTTATAGAGCAGGTTTCTTCATCTCCAATTTAGATGATTTTTTCTTCAGTATATTCTGCTAGAATGCAGAGCTTATCTCACTTGTACTTAAATATTCCATAGCTTTATGAGTGATTTCAGAAAAAAAAAAAAGAGAAAATCTGAGAAAATCTATCACTAATCCTAAACCAAGCACACCAGTTTATTGCATTACTGTGTGGAAGGATTCCAGCACAAGGACATTTTGCTCCAAGGGCCAGTTGTAGGCTGGAAGTACAGGGCACTTTAGTGTGGAGAGAAGTCTCCCCATAGCAAGAATTAGCTAGATACATGTGTGACACTCAGTCAAATGTGTCAGCAGGCTGAGGAGTCAGAAGTCCCCTCCAAATTAAATGATTGAAAAAAGAAAAAAAATGTGGTTTTGCTAAAAAGTTAAGAATTCAGCTATCTTTCATCCTTCTGGTATGTCAGAATATATAATTGTTTATTTAATGGACCCCAAATACTTCGGTATTTCAGGTTGTTTTCAAAACCAGATTGTGTTGTATTGAAAAATAAACCCTCCCGAGTGATGCAAAAGTTACATCACATGAAATACTGTAAGATTGTTGCACTGATAATAATTCTTTGTGGCATCATATTTTAGCAATGCAGAGGTTACTTCAACATTTTTCCTCTACAGTTCAGTTACTGCTTACAAAAAAAAGCATGTTTGTTTTAAAAAAAAAGGTTTAGGTCACAAGATATATAGAAATTATTGTCAAATTAATTTTCTGGGGTTTTTTTTGTATGTAATTAGACTACTTAGCAATAGAATGACTTCATTCCTTCTGTTACATCATAGCATAAATTATTTTGCCCAGACAGGTCAGTTCAGATCTCACCTTTGTAATTAATTAATTGTAATTAATTTCAGATGAAAAACAAGGTCCACCAATACTTCATCATTTAGTTTAGTTCACAAGCTATCCTTTGAGTTGGAGATGATTATACTAAGTCAGTTCTTGGTTTAATTTGGTTGCATCTTTGTCCCCATGCAGATGCAGTGTCTACAATAATGAGTTGTGACAGCTTCAAGTATGAAAAAATGCAGAGATTTCACTAGGTTTGTCTACTGCTTCTTAAACTGGCTTATTTTACAGTATTGTAGAATCACAGGATCATTTAGGTTGGAAAAAAAGCCCAAGATCATTGAGTCCAACCACGAACCCAGCAGTGCCAAGTCCCCCACTAAACCATGTCCCCAAGTGCCCCATCTACACATCCTTTAATTGCCTCCAGCTATTTCAAGTGGTATTTCAAATACCTCCAGGTCACTTCCAAATGACATGCTAAAGATTTTAGATTGTTTAGCCCATATAATAGCAGCAAATAGGCAGACTTAATAATTAATATAGAAACTACATAGATTATTCACTGTTTAAGTTTTCAAGTATTGTTTCCAGATTGTGAATAAATGTCACATGTAGGAAATGCAGGTTTATGATTATAACACCATTATATAGATTGACTGAAAAGAAAAACAAAAAAACAGCTAACTTCATACAAAATGATATTCCAACACATTAGGCAGATGAAAAAACTGGGTTACAGATAGTATTAACAACTGGAACTGTTCTACTTCCAACAGAGGCATAATGGATTACACATTTCATGGAAATGGAAATTATGGTTCTAATTCTGCAGCTTTTAGTTATGTGAATCATTCTCAAACATGTAATTTCTTGCCAGACTGAGTACTGGTGGCTTGTTTGAAGAATCATTTGGAGCACACCTTTCAGGACCCAGAATTCAAATGTGTATTTCTTAAGTTACACTTGCAATTAGCATATTAGATTAAGTTGCTAAGGGAGTATCATGTTTGTTGTCTCTGGCAGCCCTCAGTCATTTTATATGGTATAAATAGTTAAGTATTTTCTTTTGTCCCTTTTTTTTCTTATTTCCCCTTTCTTGTTTGTTTGCTGTTTTTCCCCCCAAGGTTTATGCTGTTTTTGTATAGATTCTTCTGGATCACAAAAAGGAATTGCATTTTTTTTCCCAAGACAATGATAGATGACTGTAAGATATGAGGTTTACTATTCTTTCAAAAGCCCCATGATTTTTTAAAGTCAGTTTTTTGGCTGTGTGGTTTGTTGGTGCTGTGGCATATCAGTGAGTTCAACTCTGTGTTACTTGAACATTTGTGTGTGTGACAGACTTGACTGATCAGAGACTCCAGTGATAATTTCATGCACAGTGGAAATGATCAAAATAACAGACCAGATTTATACCACAGCTGTGACTTCTATTTCTGTGCAGCTGAATTATACCTAGCTTTGAGAGGATTTGTGAGTTTGTTTAATTTGGTGGAGATTTAAGTATATGATAAATATTGCCATATAATGTCAATGCAGTGCAAATAAAACAGACAAATCAAGGAAAAAGAGCAAAACAAAACCCCACCTGAGCCTGTGGCGGGTTGACAAGTCACTTTCTGTCACTCTGGTAAATCACAGTAGATATTCTCACAAACGACTGGAACTGAGCAATAAACATAATTGCATTTGGTACGTGGCCTCTGTGGGTGACATTTCCAGAGAGGTTGTGATTGGATTTGTTTGCCTCCATGGCTGTGCAGTCACATTGCTTCCAGCATGGAAGGCTCGTGTTTGGCTGGCTGAGAGGATCCTCCAGAGCCCTGAGCTGGTTAAATGCCATGTGACTTTTCACCTTCCCACAGGTTCAGCAGTGGCAGCTGCCTAAGCTACATCCCACCTGCACCCAGTACCACAGCAGCAAGCTGTGAGGATGGATGATGGAATCCAGCCAGGTGGAGCTGCCTTCTTCCAGGAGAAAGTCATTTGTAGTGTGAAACCGAGGGAGATAAGGGTTGTCTTTTGTAAAATGGATGAAAACATGTAGCAAATCAAAATATTTTTACTCTTAGTCTGTATGAGTTAATAAGAGAATGGAGTCAGTTCCACTCAGGGATATTTTATATCCTCTGTCCCATTGGGCATAAGATATTCTTTTTTTTTATAGAGAAGCTGTAGTTTAACATTGGGATGCTGTTGTATATAACAAAAAGCAAACTATGGTATTTATTACATACGTCCATCTCCTTTCCTTTCTTTGTTCTTCCCTAAACACCCGTGGATAATTTCATATGAAAGATATTCTTTTCTAATCCCAATTTTATTGTACACTTACTGTAGCAAATGCTGCTCACGTGTGAACTATTTTGCCCAGACCTCTTCCTGCATTAAAAGACTTATATAATCGTATTGAGAGAAAGCACTTAGAGATCTGTAATCCACTGGTCTTACTGAATGACTTTTACATAATGAAAATCTGTGAAGGGTAAATATGTTGACCAGGAGTTCCATTAGCACTTAAATAGAAGGTATTTCTGGAAAGTGAACATAAACAACACAAACCTTGCAGAGAAGGAAAAGCAAACCTGTAACCAATCCTCTCTACGAACAATAAGCACACGTTTAATTTTTAATCTGAAAGCTAATTACATCAGTCATTTAGTCCAGTTTTAAATAACTGCATTACTGTAAAAAGTATTTTCGTATTTACATGAAGAATTTTGAAACTAATTTTATTTTATATTCATAGTGCTGAAGTTTGATGTTATATTGTTTGCAACATCAGGAGAATCACTTTAATTATGATCCCATGTTCTTTTGTTACTGAACTAGAAAACAGTGTAATGGGTTTTTATGGTGATAGACTGGAAATCCTGGAATGAGATTACAAATTGCTGCATTTAACAGACTCAGTTCTGATGGTTTGATACAACTGTTGATCATTTTGGCTACCAATAGCACAGGACCAAGTTTCACACTCCTTAGGTCATGTATATTTCTTGCTAAAGTAAATGCCAGCTTTGCTGGCTGAGAGTGACAGAGTTTGGATCCTAACACAAGGAGAATCTAATTGTTAGTCCAGTCTAGTCTGGTTTTCAGGTTGTCCAAGCCAATGGTTCTGTACTTCACACTGGACAGCCAGTGCTGAAAGCAGCACCATCAGTTAGCCTAAATGTTATTGTAGCTGTTTCCTGAGGCAGGGATTCCCTGCCAGTGTAAGTTAAGCTACATCACTGTTCCAGTTTGGGGGCTTGAGAAGGCTGTGTTTATGTTAACAAAACTAACCAGAGGGCTTAGCACCTTACTTTTATTACTGTGGTTGAAACAGGAACTTTAGTTTAGAAAAGCCTACTACAGATAAGATGTATTAATATTCCAGCTTTTCAAAGAGTCATAGAATGGTTTGAGTTGGAAGAGACCTTAAAGGTCATCTGGTTTCAATCCTTGCCATGGGCAGGGACACCTTCTACCAGACCAGATTGTGCCAAGCCCTGTCCATCCTGGCCTTGAGCATTTCCTGGGATGGGGCAGCCACAGCTGCTCTGGGCACCCTGTGCCAGGGCCTGCCCACCCTGCCAGGGAACAATTCCTGCCCAGTACCTCATCTGAACCAACTTGTCAGTGTGAAGCCACCCCCCTTGTCACTCCATCCCTTGTAAATAGTCTCTCTCCATCTTTCTTGCAGGCTCCCTTCAGCCACTGGAAGGGCACAATTGGGTCATCCCAAAGTTTCTCTTCTCCAGGCTGAACAATCCCAGTTCTCTCAGCCTTTCCTCACAGCAGAGGTGCTTTATCCCTCTGATCAACTTTGTGGCCTCCTCTGACAGATTTCGTTTGGTTTGAATTACTGCTGCAAGCAAACCACTGAGTTATAAGTACTTTATTTTAAGTTAAATAAATAGTGACAGTAACAGGTTTGCATTATTCAAAGTGTAGAAAATACCACCCATGCACAGGCAAAACCAGTGTAATTCAAGTCAGGAGTAAGATTTTAGTATCCAGCAAATTCAATGTGTGTATTCTGTGAATAAAGACAACTGAAGTAGATCAACGCTGATATTAATTAAGCAATGACCATCTTCTTTTGTACTATAATTACATTCTCATCAATCAACATGAGAGTATGTGCTTTTTCATCATGCTGTTTCAATAGGGTATTTTGAAGTATGAATTCCCAGTTTTCATTTACAAAGCAGCATTTCCAGTCTCCTTCCAGTTGCATTCCAGTAGGGGGAATAAATTAAGACTGCAAATCTATATTTCTTAATTTAAAGGAAGCCTCTGTACTTTTAGGCAGTGGTGGTTTCATTTAGTTTTGGTTTTGTGCAGTGTTGTGCCAAACTCTGTCACGTGGAACAAACACGTGCAGGAGATGAATGGCAGCACTTTATCCATGCAGACAGTGCCAATTCTCTGCTAGAATTCCACTTAATCTATTAATTTCAGAGAGCCTAAATATAAGATGATACAGATTTTTAGGAACATACTAATGATGAATTAATTTGCAGCCAGCTTTGTCTTAAGACTTGAGAATTCTTTTTCCAAGGCCAATCCTTTAAATAGTAATTGTGTGCATATTCATATGTACTTAGGGGCTATTTATATTAATTCTTTGAGTCCTATATAAAAAAATCCAAATAATAAAAAAAAACCACCACCAAAACTGCAATGGGCAGAAAACTTACAGTTCACCAACCCACTGAGGCTTGCTTTTGAAGATTACTTATTCTTAAAAATTCTTCTACACAACTAAGCATGGATAAACTGTTTATCTATGGTTAGGTGTGTGGAAGATACCAAGATAAAAGGTAATGAATGTTGTCATTGTTACTATTTACTTATCCACCAGAAAACAGACTTGCATTCATAACTTGGGGTTTGAGAACATGTGGTTAAACAGTCTGATTTCACAAGATATATGGAGTTTTCAGGAAACACAGAGTAGAGCCCAATGGCTTCTCTACCTTCCTGTGAACTAAGTGAAAACACCCACAGGTCCTTAATGCCAAGTGGTGGCAATCCAAAAAGGTACATTCTCCTGCAGCTTTTGCTGTATTTTCCTTCAATGTGTTTACTTATTGTGATTGTGAAGATCATCCAATTTAAATGAACACTCAGCAATTACACCTTGTCTAGGCAGGCTGGAGCTGTAGCACCCATAAATACAGACCTGGCTTTGTGAGAAAGCTGTCAGGGATCTCTACAGACATAGATTAACTACCTATAAAACATACTCTATGGAATGAGTGAAACACAACAGAAAGGAATGTGGAGTTGTCTTGTGACACTCAGAATTCCTGAGAGAATGGAGTCAGACTGGACCAATGTACCGAGCTCACATTATCCTTCAGCATTAGGATAGTCTACAGCTTTGAATTCAGGCCTCTGCATACTATTTTTTTCCTCACCTACAAGTGAGCAGATTCAAATATACTTCCCCCCCCCATAAATCCAGTTCTGTTAAATTTTAAAGAATAAAGTGTTTGCTGAATTTTTTGACATATGTTTAGTTCTTAACTCAAAAATATTAAAAAATATTAACTGTTTATGCATGTTGTCAATTTTATTTTACAAACATGAAGACTGTTCACAAAACATGTCTGATTATTACTTTTTGATAATGTGCCTGTAATAATCAATGAAGAAAAATGACTTCTTAAACCCCCAACATTTTGGGGTCTTTATATTTGGCTGTGGAGTGCCCCATACACCTATGGCACTGTAGCACATGTACCAAGCATTCCTGAACGGACAGTGTGTGTTCACAGCACTAGAAGGTATATCCATTAGTAAATAATAAATACCGTAACACATAAATCCTTTTTACAAAATATTGTAAAGCTTCTCTGCTAAGTGTGTGTCTGTTCCCACAGTTTTACGTTTAAATGTTGACAGTTCCATAGGGAAGCACTGGAAAGTTTTATGCTGTTGCATTTCCCTTCCAGAATTGTATTGTTATCGAATGGGACCAATCCTACAGGCTTCCTGTTTCCCAGATGATTAATCAGACACCACTGAGAGATGAAACTGAGACACATTTTTAGCTTTGTCTGGATTTCTGCAATTTAGGAGCTTGCAGCAATGTGACTGTACACATTCAAGCATCAATCCCTGCCTGTCAACAGGGGGGAATTCCATTGGGAAGGTCTGCTTCAACTTATCATTTCTGTTTGCTAAAATCTATTTTCCTATGTTACTGCATCTGCTGTGGGTAGATTCATTGCTGTTTTCATAGTTAATCGTGGAGTGCAAATTGCTGCTTCAGAAAGAAAAATTAGAACGAGTAGCAAGAATCAGCCTTTCTGCAGGGAAAGACAAAATCGTGGTAAATATGAATGAAAACCATGAGGCTTGCTAGTATTTTTCTAAATATGCAACTCTCCCTTTTTTCTATCTGGATTTGGAAAGCGATTAGTCATTCACATATGCTGTGCCAATTCATGCAACTGGGTTCAGTACAATCCAGTCTAAATCAACAAACAGTACTTGGTATCAAACATCGTTCCGTTTTCTCCCCCCTCCCCAACCATGAACTTATTTAAAATAGAGGTTGGTTACATTCTTTTATTGGGGTTTTCATCCTTACCCCTTTCCTCCACTCAAGAAACACTTTTTGTATTTGATGGAAAAAAAGAAGTAATCTATTCACTTGATCAGACAAAACACCCATGTTAGCCATCAAATTTATGTTACCCTCTAATACTGTAAACAGTGACCAGCAGCAAACACCAGAGCCTAGTGAAGAACAAAAACCACAGGCTTCTGAGAATAGTGACCTATTAATAGCAGGCAAATCCCTGTTACAGCCAGTAGTGATAATACCCTGATATTTCGCTTAACTGTTACAAGTCCAGTAAACGAAGACATTCTATTCCGCAGGCTGATTTGCATCCCTTTTCTTCAAAAAGCATGAAGAAACAAATAGTGCATTTTAGGATATCCAGAGGCGAAAGTTCTGCTTTGTTCTTTCAAGTGCTCGTTTAAAATTCTCAGCTCATCCAAGTGACACGCTTTGGAAGTAAAGGTGAGGCATGAAACACTCCAGAGACGGCTGGAGAGGGGTCGCTCGTGTCAGAGCTTGCATCACCACCCTAAGACAGTTTTACCACACACACTGCCAGGACAATAGCGATAATGAGCACAGCAGTGAAAATAATCCCAGCTAGAACCTTGCTGATATCGCAGAAGGATTTATTTTCCTCCACGGAGATCATGCCAATAGAGGAAGCGCCCACGCTGATGGTGGATTTCAGTTCAGCCCCTGGGTCTTGCTTAGCCTCTACTGTCCATTGGGGGACATTGACCTTCATCTCCATCTCGTACATCATCTCTCCTACCTGGTTGATCTCGTTCTCGAGGTCTTTCAAATCCACCACGTCTATGTTGTGCTCAGCCTCGTATTTCATGTTCTGGACGCTCATGGCGCGGGCGGCCACGCCGGAGGTTCCCCCGCTCATGCCCGTCTGGATCAGGTGTTTTTTGGGGACGTTCAGCGGGAACTCGTGGCCCAGCTCCAGGGCTCTCCTCATGTCGATCTCCAGGATCTCTAGGCACGTGGAGAAAATCACCCATAGCCTCTCGAACTCGGCTTTATCTTCCTTACTCACGGTTTTGTCCTTCAAGACCGTGGTGAGCTTGTTCCTGTTGGCCACCGCCAGCTCCTGAGCTTTCTGCCGGGTTTTCTTGAGCTCCTCCCGCAGGTTCTGGGAGTCTGAGGTGCCGCCGATGGTCAGCACCATGTGCCGGTAGCAGGCGGTCACTTTGTTGAGCGCGTCCAGCAGCGCCTTGCACTCCTCCTTCACCATGGTGGCGGCAGGGGCCGTGCCCGGTGCCGCCCTGCCCGGTGCCGCCCCGACTTACCCGGTGCCGGGCCCCGGGTGCTGCCACAGCCGGGAGCTACCAGCACACATGGCAAGTGCTGCCTCCGGGTCGCGCC
>JANPWX010000640.1:149182-205322 GCA_024734555.1 Trochalopteron elliotii
TAACATAATGCTTATTAGATTGTCTGATCCAGCTAGCTTCTGTTCTTCCAGCAATTTGAGCTATTTCTGGGTTTACAGGCATGAAGCCATACACTGAAGTGATTCCATTTAAACCTTTTAATAACATCAGTGCTTGAGTATTGCTTTACTGCTCAGCATGGTAGAATTTGGTAAACTTCATAGTGAATAGAGCTAATGATAGTTTTTAATGAGTGTTCTGTTAAGCATTAATCAGTTCTGGTAATGTATATAAGGCTTTATGCATTTTCTATTTTCACTCTAAAGCTAAAGCTCTCCAAGGTGCAGCTAGAAGAGTAAGCTTTGTCACCCCCAAGTTAAATTAGGTTGAAGATGGATGTTGTGTTCTGCCAACAAACTCTTTAATGGAGAATTCTAATGTGTTCCTAGAATTACAGCAATGCATTAGCCAGTGTTTTCAGATGCATTTAGCTTTTGGGGTGGAAAGAAATTGACTTTATCTCAAAAATGCCTGAGCTTTGGGGAAGCCTCAAAGTACTCTGTTGAATCAGTAGACTAAATTCCTTTGGTTTGTTTTTTTCTTTTTTTTTTATGACTTAAGTTGTTTCTACATCCACACTTCTGTTTCTCTGGAGAATGCTGTGGAAAGATGATGGAGGGCCAAGTGAATATAGTAACTAAACTGTTTTAGGTTATAAGTATTCCACCTATTGTTTTTCATACCCCCATTTTAATCCGATTTGATAGCTGTCCCCTAATGAGACACTGAACAGCTGCAGGGGTAAGGGAGAGAGAAAAGGGAAGGAAATTGAGAGTTGTGATTCTCAGAACAGTGCTAATGTGGCCAGTGGGGGTTGTTTCCTGCTGTGTAGGGACATTCATGCAGGGAGCAGTGCAGGGTTCCCATCTGCTCTGCTCGAGGAGGGTGACAAACACCTGTGTGAACCAGTTTTACCTTCCTTCCTGGGGTGGAGCACATCAATGGCACCTTAGGTGCATTGCAGTAACTGAAATGCCAGAATTCAATGTTTGTGTGCAGTTTCTTTTCACTCCTTGCTGGAGCTCTAAGTATGATTCAACCCTGTCAGTAGTTTTGTAGTAAAAGAATCTGTGGCTGCAACTAAGTGTTTAGAACTAGATGTTTGTGGTGTGTAACTCATGAACCAGGAATTGAAGATTATAGTTTCAGACTCCTATGATGGCCCTGATTGTTCAAGTACTCCAGTTGCCTTCTTTCCTGCCCCCCCCCCGCCCAGGTGCAGGCAGTGTTTTAAGAGGTCAGTCAGACACATAGCAAGCTTCATGAGGTCAGGCTTTCTGTGGGAGCTTCTCCTCCTCACATAAATTTCTTACACCTTTTTTGCCAGGGAATGAACTGTTACTTTAAATCTCTTTCTGATCAAAGCTTATCAGTTGGGGGTTTTTTTGATGGTGAGGTGAAGGATTTTAGATGAGGAGGATTTATGGTATGTGTTCTCTTTCCCTCCTGTTATAGGAAGAAGCCTTTGGACTTGAAGATTTGTTAGGCTGAAAGACTGGCAATAAAGCTGTTGGAGACATTTGTGCACTGCAGTTTCAGCACTGCAGTCTGATGCTTGGTTGTCTCCTGGTGTCAATATGCTTTTCCCCCAACACAGAATGTGATGTTAACAGCTTCTCCATTGCTGTCTTGGGGAGAATCACAGCAGTCTCATCTTCTGCTGCTTGGACAGATATACATTAATTCACCAAACTAAAGGCAGATGGAACTGCCTCAGTGGGACAAGTGCATTAATGAAAGCTGGATTTGCAAAGTGTCTCAAAAGACCATGTAATCCACCTTCCCAGCTTTGCTGTGTCCACTATCACGTCTAGTAGATGTTTGTCTGATACGTTCTTGGAGATTTACAACATGAGAGACTTGATAGCTTTGCCAAGCAATCTAAACCATGTGCTGAACTTCCCTTTTGGAAGGTGTTCCTGATCTGTAACCTGAGCCTTTTTTCTTCAGTTAAGGCCTACTTCTTAGATGTGGGAAAAATCCCCTTCACTGAAAACTTGATCCACTTGTGGGATAAAAATCCTTACCTGCTTCATGTAGTTTCTTAGTTATAAACATCACTGCCTTCCATGGACTGGATTCTGCTTACAGGGCTCCTTTGTCTTTCTTACTTCAGGCTCTGCTCCAGTCAGTTTATCTCCTGTGATGAGCACAGGAGCATCCAACACCATCCAAAAAAAACAAAGTGTGTGGGACTCTCAAGTCTTGCTGTGGTAAAGCATTTTGCAGGTTGCATGTGTGTGTACATACAGCCCTGCTTGGTGCATGACTTACACTAAATTGTATTTAGTTACATATACTAATTTATCACTGAGTCATGTTTGGACTGCAAGCTGCAGTCATTAAGACTTGGAACTGTGGCCTAGCCAGAGGATTCAGCAGGCAGTGTTTTTTGTAGCTAACTAGTCCTGCCTATGAAGGCGTGTCTGAGCCCTGCTGTTGTGTGGATCAGCAGTGAGATATCTGTGTTCCTGCAGCAGACCTGCCACAGGGCTTGTGCTGCCTCTTCTCCTTCCCTCAGCACTGGCAGAGGAAGAAGCCCACAGCCTGGACTTAGATTGCAGCCACCTGCCAAGAAATCTTTACAGCAATCATGTGGTGGAATTACTGGTGATCCTGTTTACCCAGACACTGTGGTAGGACAGATCATGGATTATAGAATTGGCTGGTCTGGGTTGGAAGGGACCTTAAAGTGCATCTCATTCCTCTCCTGGCTGTGGGCAGGGACACCTTCTACCAGAGCTGTCCAGCCTGGCCTGGACACTTCCAGTGATGGGGCAGCCACAGCTTCTGTGCCAGGGCCTCAGCACCCTCACAGGGAAGAATTTCCTCTGTACATTTAGTACAAATTCACCCTCTTAGTGGGAAGCTCTTTCCTTTGTCTGAAGTCTCTCTCCAGCCTGTTTAGGTTCTGGAGGGTGCAGTAAGGTCACCCTGGAGCCTTCTCTTCTCCAGGCTGAACCCCCCCAGCTCTCTCAGCCTGTCTCCAGAGCAGAGGGGCTCCAGCCCTTGGAGCATCTTTGTCCCCCTCCCCTCTGGACTTGCTGCAGCAGCTCCATGTCCTTGTGCTGGGACCCCAGGCCTGGAGGCAGCTCTGCAGGAGAAGTTTCACCTGGCTGGGGCAGAGGGACAGATTCCCTGCCCTTGACCTGCTGCCCATGCAGGGGGTTGAGCCCAGGACATGGTTGGTTTTGGGGCTTCAAATGCAGATTGCTGGCTCATGTTGAGCCTATGCTAAGATGGATTTTTTCTAGGTTCACAGTCTTTAATTACTCAACTTGGTTGGTATTCTGAGGGTGTCAATGAGCAAACATTTTCTTCCCCATTTTGTTGGCAAACTGCATAGCTGTGCTGGTATGGAGCACTGGATAAGTAGTCTTTCATAAAAACTCTTGGTGTTATTGTAAGCTTTGAAAGCAGCATTGGGCATTTTGTCTGGAACTGTGCAGAAAAACTGCTTGAGGCACTTACCTGCCACTGCCAGACTTCAGTGGTTCAGACTGGGCTTATCCAAGCTGTAACTGGTGGTACCTTTAGAGTGGAAGTGACTTGCAGCTTTAACTGGTTATGTTTGTGTTTAGCTCTCTGAGGGAACTCTGCTGGTGCCTGATCAGAAGGAGGGAGCAGAGCCCAGCTCAGTTACCAGGCTGTGGATGAGCTGATAGTATGGCTGAAACTCCAAGGCTAGCTGGAATCGATGGGAATTGGGTGTATGTTTTTCCACTCCCTTAAACTGCCATACAGTGAGCTCACACTGAGCAAATAATGTGCTAGGAATAATTCTGCATCACAAGGGGATACAGTCTCTGTGCTCACCCTTTCTTACTATATATATGCAGCTGCAATTGCATGAGGAAATTGTGCAGCTTCTGTTGATTACTAAGGGAACCTGTATGAGGGGAAAGATAGAGCAAGCTTGTTATTTAAGCATTTGTATGCCTGTTAATCTCAATTCTTGTTAAAAAAAAGCATTCTGAAGTTATTCCAGGAGGGACCTGTTAGGGATTTTCCTGGCCTCGTGTATGATGTTACAGAGAATTGGAATTGAGGAAGCGAGCAGGTGAAGGTCTGATTCCTTAGGGATCATCTTCTCCAGGGCACTGTGACACCTAGTGACACCATTTCCAATATTTGCAGGTTGGATTTTCACTCTCCAGTTGCTCTTTTGCTCTCTGTTCAGCCAGATGTTACTTACCAGCCCAACTTCAAATCACTGAGGCTCTTTTCATGAGAGTAGAGATGACCACAAATTATGATAAATTTCATGGTGGCTTTTTAATTATGACATGGCTATTCATATCTCCTTGGTGTACCTCTAACTTTCCCTGGAAAGTTGAGGATTGCCTTACATGAGGGTTTCTGTTACACTATCTGGGTGTCTCATGGGTGTGTGTGAGTAATCCTTATACAGGTGAGTTTTCAGACTTACATGAGCACTGTGCAAATGCATCAATGTCCTGTGGTGCAGTAGAATCTGCTGTGAAAAAGCTGTTAGTTTGTCTCTTGGCTTTTAGTTTGTATATCAAAGTGGTAATGATTTTGTTCTTAACTTCTGCTCTCTGATATTAACAGTGAGACTCCAACACCTGGAAGGCCTAAGGAGACATTGAGGATAATTCTGTGATTGGAAGTGTAAAATAATGAGAAATATTCTGTCTGAATAACTTCTAAGTAACTGTAGTTAGTAGTTAAGCAGTGCCATTAGCTGCTTACATCAAGACCCAAAACTGCTTTTTCCTTTTGGACAAGGAGAACCACCTGCCCCTAGATATTCCCAAATGTTATGTTTAAACAGATACCATGTATGATATATCAACCATTCTCCATATGTGTTTTAGAACATCTCCTTGGAACATCTGAAGTCCATATGGCTATGTATGATGAAGATATCTTGAAAAATCCCTTTTATTTGGCCATTCAGAAGCGACGTCCTGATCTATGCAGCAAAGTTGCAGAATTCCATGGTATTGTAAGTATGAAAAAGTGTATTTAAAAGCTGCTTACTGAGTGGTAACTATTTGAATTGAAACCATATGTCTGGTATGAAATGTGTAAACATTAGTTCAAGCCTACAAAATTGGAAATGAAGCAGAACAATTTTTAGTTCAAATTGCACATTATTTACTAATATGGACCTCTTGATATATTAAAGTATATATGGATATATATGCAGTAAAAAGCTAAGGTTGGTGTTTCTAAACTCTAAAGTAAACTTGTTTTCTTTTCTATGAACTGAAGTTACATATTCTCTCACAAGTTTATAGCTTAAATGGGATTGACCTTTTGGAATGCCTGGTGGACAGGCAGTTACTCATTTGACAGCATTTTACATAGCAGAACAAAGCTACTGGACTGACCTGGAATAAAAACTCCAGTCCTTAACATTTACTAATCTGAGCATTTTGAAATTAATTTTCATTCACAATTAAGTGTGTAGAGACTCCATTAAACATGGAGGTTGTTACCTGATGATAAAATTTGTTTCTAATTAAGAATTTGTCCCAAATTGTTGATCTGTTGGTCTAAACCCAAGGTGTTTATCTTGGATCTTTTTCTTTCTGATGGATTTTCATTCGAGTTTGAAAATATACTTCACTTTTTTATTAGCTGCTTAAAATTAAGTCATTTGTTGTTATTTTAAGTAACTTGTGACTGGTGCTAAGTAATTAAAAATTTAATTTACATCCCTTAGTATTGTTTGCTTCAGTTGCATCTGTCAGCATTTTTCAGATAAGTTACAAAGTGAAATTTTTGAGTTAATTATCACACAGTGTGTCTAGTGGTAACCTTTCCTTTTTATATAAATAAAAGCATTTATAGTTCCTGTATGTTTACTGTAAATATTTATAAGCCCGATTTAATTGCTTGCCTCATAAGGACAAAAGGTATTGATATATAGCTAGCAATACATGGCACTTTTCTCTTAAGCTTGGTTTAACTTGTTTTAGGTGCTAGTTCCATGCAGAGGAAGCCTTTCAAGCAACAGTCTTTCTACCTGCCAGTTTGAATCTTATGTCCTGAAGCCACTGGAAGAAAATTTTCAAACCTTAAATGGAAAGGTATTTCTGTTTTATATCTGAATGTAGCTTGGGGACACTCCAGTAAGTGATTCACTGCTGCTGACTGTGTGAACTGATGGTTACAGAAGGGGCAAGCAGGGCTGACACTGCATAGGATCCCAGGTTTCTCATTTGTAATTCTGCAGTCCAGTCTGAGAACTTGGACATACAGCTTGCACTAGAGATAGTTTGCAGGCTGCCATCTGAATCTTCCTGTTCCAGCTGTCCTCACTGGAGTTGCTGGGAAAAGAAAGCCAAGTGTGAGAAATACAGACAAGGTGTGTGGTGTTTTTCTGAGGCTGGGCTCAAGTCCTGATCTTAAGTTGTTGGGTTTTTTAATTTCCTTTCTACTAAAAGTGCTCTAAAATCTGCAAACAAGACCTTGGTAATTGTCTGAAACCTCTTCTAGCAGCAGACTTGTAAAAGAAGTAGCTGTAGGCAAGGTTCAGCCAGCCATTGCACAATGAAGGACCTTTTGTTTCAGTGTCAACACAGCATGAAAATGTGAAAATTTTCCAATTTGGAGCTTTCTTGCCTTGCAAGTTTCTCTTCTCTCCCTTGGAAATGTAACTGTGCAAGGCAGAAGCCAAAGAGTAACTTTTTTTCTGGCAGATTTTCACACACGACCTGCTCCTTGTTCTGTTTCAGGAGATCTTCATACAAGGAAACCTCATCATCCTAGGAGCTGGTTTTAACTGCAATCTCTCAGTACCTGTTCTCTTTGAGGAAACCTTTTACAATGAAAAAGAAGAAAGCTTTAGTATATTGTGCATAGCTCATCCATTGGAAAAAACAGGAAGCTCAAGTATGTATTGGTGTCAATTTGGTTGGTGCCTTTGCACAGTGAGCAAATTAGTGTTTGATGTGCTTAATAAATGTTGCCTAATAAACTCATTCTGGAAAGTGTTGGCTTGGTTAAAAGCCCCTGGCATTTATGAGCTTGCTGGGCCAGATGCTGGTGTGCTGCTGCAGAGAAATATCAAGTTGCTTTCAGCAAAACTAGTGCTGAGACTGGGGCATAAATCCTGTAGAATTAAGAATTATCTGTGGAATATTTAATACAGCATGATTTTTCTTAGCTGTGCTCAATTTAGTGCTGACTGCTTAAAAAAGGGATTTAATCCTGAATGTGACCATGTGTGTCTTGAGATGCAAGGTAGATGCACAAAAAACTGGAGAAGTAAATTCTTTCGTGCTGACTTTGTAGGGGGATAGAGGTTGTGTGGCAGAATTAGGTAGCAACCTTCTGGTGGTGACCCAATTTATGAAGTTGAATGTCTCACTCAATTTTTGTCCTGCACTGAAAGTGCTCCTTAAGGCTGTAACACTATTTTAAAAACTACTGTCAGTGCTGTGAATGTTAACAGCATGTCCATGTGAACTTGTGTAACAATCTGTGTTTACTAATTAAGAAGAGAAGCTGCTTAAGAAGCTTAGCAGCTTCAGCTTTTCTGAAATAAAAACATTAGTCTTCCTAAATATATAAGAATATTTGAAGCAAGTGGATGCAAAGAGAAGTAGTACTAGGGTAGTGTGAAAGTAGTACTGTGAGGGAAGTATGGAAGGCTGTCTGAAAAAAAACCAAAACAACCCAGCTGCCCTTCATGTAGCCTTAAATTCTCTAAGTGTTAATGTATATCTCAAAAATTATTCTTGTGATATTCTTTACAGCCATTAGTTAGTATAGTTATATCACAGTCTTTCAGAAGTGGAGTTTTTAAAGTAATTTGAAAAGAATGATTTAAGCCTCTTATTAGCTGGCTGCCTTTGACTGCAGATGAAAGAGTTGCCTAGAAAAAAATCTTGAATTCTAAGTGAGGGATTTCTTTGTTTTATTCAGAAGAAAAGTGGATTTGCTTTAATGATGCTTCATGTCACTTTGCTCTCCCATCCAGAGAACGCGTGTCTAAATAAAGAATAGCTTATGTAAAAGTCCAAGATGGGATTTTTGCAGCTCACTTAAAGCACCCTGACTTCCTGCATGGGCACTCTGTCAACACTGTAATGTGCTTTTCTTCTGCTTTCAAGCTTGACTTATACAACTCATAAGCTGAGTGCATGTGGTAATAAATTATCCCAGTGTAAAAAAAGTGAAATCTATTTTAGCTATTCCAAATAAATACTTGACATAAAAAGCAGGGGAGCCTGCTCAAATGTTACCATTAAATTATTTTAATTAAAGGCAGTACCTCTAGTTCATGATGCAGTGAGCTGAGTTCATGTTTCAGTAAACACAAGCTGGCTGTATATGTAGGGACAAAATGTATTTTACCATGTATACATATTAATGTGCTAATTCTTGGCTTTTGTTTTAGGTGAATCTACAGCTTCATCAAACTCCTATTCCCTTAAAAACATTGAAGATGTTAGAGAGTTCTTGGGAAGGCACTGTGAGAGATTTGATAAATACATAGGATCTTTCTATAGAACATTTAAAGAACATGAAAGGAAAAGCCTCCGCCACTACATAGTCAGTATCTTCCTTCCTGATGTCTGATTTGCTGAATATAATTCACTTCACTGCTGCTCTTGTCTTTGCCTTATTGAGCTTTTCTGTGTCAGAGTAGCCTAGAGTTGTGAAAGGGAGGAGGGAGAAGTGGTAATTGACACTTAAGAATTTCACAGTCTGAACTGTTTAGTAAATGCAATTATTATTGCTGAAGCTCTTCCCATACTGTAAACTTTAGAGACATGGAAGACTTACTTTACTTATTTAGGCTTTGTTCCTTCAAGTCCCATTAACCTGAATCTGATGGCTTTTATCTTTTCTCTCTCCTAGGATTCTGTCAATGCACTTTATACCAAATGTCTGCAGCATCTTTTGAGAGATTCACACTTGGTAAAGACTTACTCCCCTAAATACATAGTACAGTGTTACTTAAGGAATAAATTATCTGACTTTCTCTTGCTGTTTATGGCTTTGCTTTTCTAGAAGATGCTTGCAAAGCAAGAAGAGCAGATGAATCTGATCAAACAAGCAGTGGAAGTAAGCATCTGAAATGAAGGAAAATAATTAGCAAGCTGTTTTTAATTCTCCTTTTCATGCCTAAAATACTGGGGTTTTTTCTACAGATGTATATCCATCATGCTATTTATGATCTAGTCTTCAAATATGTGGGGACCATTGAGGCAAGTGAGGTAAGTTTCTTTGGTTGCTACATAGTAGTGGTGTTCACTCTAAGACATCTTAAAAACCTGTTGCCTTTCTATTGATTAGGATGCTGATTTTAATAAAATCACCAGGAGCCTTCAAGACCTGCAGCAAAAAGACATTGGAGTGAAGCCTGAGTTCAGGTGAGAGAGAGAACTGTGGATTCTTTGAAGAGTCACTGAGATCCTGTCTTAAATAGGATTATGCCAGCCAAAAAGTGTCTTCCTTCAGACAGCAAGTTTTTTAATATTTGCATTTGAGATGTAAAATCAAAACTTTGCAAGTGTCATATGAGGAGAATCTTTGCATCGATGGTTGTCTCCTTTACTTTTATGTTTTTAAGCCATCTACAGGATACACAAGTGCAGGTGCACTTGGAGTAGAAGTGGGAATATTTTGGAACCATTCTTCAATTCAGCTCTGAATAAGTTAAAACTTGGGCTTTGGACATCCTGCAGAAGAACTCTATGCTAATCATTCCTTTCTAATTATTTTGTAGTTTTAATATCCCACGTGCAAAGCGAGAACTGGGTCAGTTGAACAAATGCACTTCCCCTCAACAGAAGCTACTTTGTCTGCGTAAAGTTGTGCAGATCATTATGCAGTCTCCAAGCCAAAGAGGTCAGTAATTAGTCAGTTCATAATTTTAAACTTAACCAGCACACACAAAGCACTTCAGTATATAAACAACTGTTTGGATAGCACTTGGGGATCAAACACAGTTGAGCTGTAGTCTCCAAGGTCTCTGAGCAGAGCAAAAGGGAAGGGGAGAGAGGTAGGTGTGTCAGCACTGGTTCCTGTGGGCTGAGGTGAGGTACTGGGTTAGCCTGTGTGTGTTTTAGCTTGGACATGTAGGAAGCTCACATCTGCCAGGACACTGAAGGTGATCCATTTTAAACACCAGAGATTGCTGCTGGATCATTCTTGTGTATCTGTCCATGCTCCCCTTGACATCTTGAAACTGATACTCTTGAGGTGCATCTTTTGCAAAGTGCACTGTTGGGTGGGGCCAAACAAATGTGCTGCTGTGGATTGCAGAAATGATTCTGTGATACAAAACACAGTCCTCTTAACCTGGCATTTACTTCATCTAGCTTGAAAAGAGAAGGTACATCTACAAAGCAAATAGAGTAGCACAGTGAACTTGGGCTTTCCCTACTTCATCTCTTCTCTAGGAAGACTGCTGGGTTATGGGAAGATGTATCAATTTTGAGCATAATCTTTGCCCTCAAGAATTTCAGAACTCTTGAGCTAATGCTCAAACTCTTGCTGTGTGGAAAGGGAGGGATGCTAGTCAAATGTTGCAGTGTGTACTGCACAAACTGCATCTGTGTGTTGGCTCCTGGCAGACTATTTCAGTGAGAGATTGGGAACATTTGGGGCCCTCCCTTGGGCTCTCCATGCATTCTCTGCTTGTAGAGCTGGCCCTTAGTCTTAAGAGGCAGAACTTTAGAGTTATTGCTCTTGACTTGAACCATGACATGACTAATACGAAATATGAATTATTTTTTCAGTTAACATGGAAACCATGTGTGCAGATGATCTGCTCTCTGTTTTGCTCTATTTGCTTGTAAAAACAGAAATCCCAAACTGGTATGTAACTGTTCTGGCTATACAGAACTCCTTCCTACCATCTTGTGTAGTGCTGCTGTAGGGACAAATGTAATAACTTCCTGAAAGTGTAAGAGGTCCTGCTGAAATGCAGAAAATGTTTTATAGGACAAATAGCAAAGAAATGTTACATGTGTAACTAAAGGAGCTATCAGGAATGTGCCTTTGTTTTGATTCTCAGCCTAGAAAAAAGTTTTATTGGGAGGCCATCTCTTGACCAATCTGTGTGTCAGTACAGCCCTCACAGAGTGGTTCTCTCTCATCTGTGTTGGGAGCTGTGACACCTTTATGCATTTCAAGATTTGCTGCATTTCTTACAGAGAAACTAGATGTGAATGTTTAATTAGTTCCTGCTATTGTCTGCACTGTTGTCTCCTAATTTTCCATAAAAGTCTGTCTAAACCTCCCAGCTGCACCTGAACAGATTCTCAGTGCTGTTACATCCTGGATCTGACATCAGCATCTGGCCTTTAACTTGTAGCTGTCACTGTGGTGCTTATGGTCCTTGCAATATTGCTTCACTCACTTCAAAGATACTAATCTCCCACTATTGTCCTTATCTCATCCTTTGTATTCCTTGTATCCAGTTAATAACTTTTCATTGAATATTTAAGAGTTAAGTAGAGTTCTGATAACTCTACAAGCTCAGAACAGCCATACTGGTGGCCTCACAAGATTTTTGGAAGCTTTTTCCCAACTCACACCTCTTGTCTGCCTGCATTGCCTAATATGAGCTGCAATGTGTCATGCTAGTGTCTTAGTTTTTGTGGTTCATGGCTTTAACTTCTATTTTTTTTTTCCAGGATGGCTAATTTGAGTTACATAAAGAACTTCAGGCTTTGCAGTTCAGTGAAGGATGAGCTGGGATACTGCCTGACCTCCATTGAGGCTGCAATAGAATACATACGACAGGGCAACCTCTCTGACAGATCAACAGTAAGCTACTTTTAAAGCCTGTCAAATGCCTTGTAGCTTATATCAAATAACTTTTAGTTTTGTGTACTGTTGTGGGTGTAAATCCAGCCAGAGGATGCAAATAGCTAACGTAAGAATTTCCTTTTTTTCCTTAAAAAATAAATAGAGGTGACTACCTGAAGCAAATGCTAAATTTACCTAAATGATTATAATGAAGTCCTAACTATGTACCAATATTTGTTCATTGTATACTTCTTGAGCAAGTACTGAAATGTCAAGTCTGCCTCTTCATATGGTTAGAGGAAAAATGACAGCACTGTTTTCTGCAGATGGGTCTCCAGTGTGTTTATTTCCTGTTTGTATTCTACCATGATTGTGAAAGCAGTGCAGTACTTGGGAGCAGGCACAGCTTAATTTTGTGTAATTTTAAAAAGCTTAGCTGTGCTAGCAGAATGGAGATAGCAGTGTAATTTAGAATTATTCAGTAAATCTTCATACTGCAAGAATTCCATGTGTTTGCAGTGCAGGTTACAATGCTGCACTGACTTGATGGCTTGGGGGGGTGCAGGGCTGTGATAAGATGCTGTTTGAAGGTTAAATTTGGCTCTTGGGATCTCTAACCTGGCAGGGGCAGGAAATTTGTGGATGCATGAGAGATTTCCTACTGGGCAGCTAAACCTGCTGTCAATCTGGTCACATCCCTGCAGGCTACTCAAGGGTGATGCTGATGTGACTTTAGAAACTTCTATAACTTAAGAACTTTGTAGATTATTTAGTCAAGGAATCCAGTCTTACCACTCCTGTAAAATTTTCTACTGTTGTATAACTAGGTTTTCCTGAGCTGATGTGGAAATCAAAAGAAGTGAACTTGGAACCAGAGTGAATTCAATGTGTCTCAGCCTGCCCAACTGCAAAGCTCTGGAATCTTAACTGCAGGGGCCAGAATAATGGTTCAGTGTGCAGGGCTTGGGATGGGACAACCTGGGGCACAGTTTTAAGAGCACTTAATGTAACATTTTGGCCTCTTGCTATTTTCGGTTTTGTTCTTTTCTGGGATTTTTCCATGAACTTGCTGTGCAAGTTTGTTTTGTACACTCAAAAAAACCCTAAAAAAAACCCTTATCAAACAACAACACTTTTGTATTGTGTAAAGAGAGTGGTATTTCTTGTCTGTAATTGAATTATAGTCAAAAAAATAAAAATGTTAGTTTAAAAGAAACAACCCGCTATATGATTTTGCTTTCTGCAATCACTTGGCTGTCATTCACAATCAATATACAAAGAGCAAAGCTGGTGCTCTGGAAGAAAAGTGAAACCAAAGCAGAATTGTCTTCCACAACAATGCCAGCAAGCTAAGATAGAATATACTGCTCTTCAATTTCCAGAATAAAGACTGTTTCCTATTAAAGGCCTGATCCTATCCCTCTTGGTGTAGCTAGGGATAGCAGCTTTTATACTGGGATTGCATTCAAGTGTTGTAACTGAAGTGCCACTTCCATTAAGGTACTATATTTCTTTGGGAGGCACCTGTCTTGAAAGATAAACTGTGTATTTGAGAAGTCTAAGTGAGGACTTCAGTGTCTGCACCTTGAGAAGAACAAGCCATAACTGTTTTTGCCCATACTTCAGCTGGATCAGCTCCACACCTAAAAAACTTTATCACTTTAGGGTGGATGTGCAACACAAAGTCCTCTTGCATTGCCTTTCCTTGGAGTCAGCCTGGAGGGTGAAGTAAGGGACAACCTGCCCTTAACACAGCTGGAAAGGAAAGAGCCAGGCCACCCTTTTCTCCAGGGTAGGAGAAGGTGGCACACAATGAGAAGGGACTATGAGGCAGAAATGGAAAAAGAGTACTGAGGAGGTTGGAGGAGCATCGCTCTCCCTTTGTAAAGTTACCAGTTGAGATATTTCCTTTAATCTCTGGTAAAGGAGATGAGCTTTGAAGCAGCAGCAGCTGTCATCTTGCTGCCCTATGATTTCCTTCTGCAGATTGTGCTGGAACAGGGTGTGGGATTGAAGTGAGCAGGAGTAGTGCTGTACCCTGGGGCTTCATTACAGCCCCTTATGTGGTTATGCTTAATTTTATAGCTGGCTTCAGATGGAGCTGCTGGCAGCTGAGTAATGCTGCTGGCCAATCCCTAATGAAGCTTACTGCAGAAAGAAACTCAGCAGGGAACTAATGTACCCTGTGGGATAATGGGCACATTCTCACCCTCATGTCAGTAAGTGAATTGCACTCAAGACTTCTTCCAAATCCCTTCACCCAAGGTCATGCAAGTCTTTGTGAGACACTTTGGTTGTGGGGAAGAGAGGAACCTGTAAAGCATGAGAGTGTCAGTTTTATTTTCTGAATTGTCAACATTATTCAGTTAGAATTCCTGTTATAAGTATTGGATATTAGCTCAATCTTGTGCACAGCTAATGTAGAGTGACCCCTCTGTACTAGAGTCTTAAATGAGGTATAAAAAACTAGGGAGTCAGAGGCAGCCATGAGGGAATAGGCAGCATTTTGTTTCATGTATGGGAAGAGCTTGAGATGGGGAAATGATCCCTACTCCCCCTCCCCACCAAAAACTTCATTAGCCTTAGTTTGTGTTCAAGAGTTCATCTCCTGGCTTCTGCCACCTGTATTTCCTCCAAGTCATCAGCTGTAATCTGAGAGAATGACTTGGGATAGATCATTGCACAGGTACACTCTCAGGTACAATAACTTCCTTTTTCTAACATTGTAGCATTAGATAAAAAAGGTTATTAATGTTTGGGTGTGTACTTTCTAGACAACATACATTTAAAATACCAATATTTTGGTATTACCAAAAAGCAGTATCTTTTTAAAAGAAATACAAATTCTTGTGTTATAAGTAAAGCTGATACAAGTGAGCTCTGACTCTGAAGGCCCAAATTTGCTTAATCCTTCAGGGAATATCTGATTTTCTTGTCGTTCCATATTTGACTATTGAAGACAGGTGGTTTCACCTGGGCTTATTTTATTCTGATTTATATAATAAATATATAGTACTGTTACATTAGGGTTGCTGTCTCATGTGACTTAAAATAGTGATTCCACTTGGGGAGCACTTCTCTTGAAGACACACACTGTGGAAGGAGCAATTCTACAGTAGTTCTTGCTAATAGGTACTTAGATTCTCCACAGTGAAAGTATAAAGCTGTCTGTGAGCATCCACACTAGAAATTCTGATTAGACATTAGGAACTTGTACCAGCAGTTAAATTTTTGATCAAATATTTCTTAGGGAAGTTATTCCTGCTCATAGTGAAGAATCTATCCAAGCAGACTAGTATTATATGCCTTGTAATTCTGAGACGATATGCTTGGGTATCTTTAGCTAAAGTACTGAGATTTCAAAAGATTGGTGAATATTTGTCACCTTTGTGTATCTAAATACAAACAATTTTCTGTGAAGTACAGAGAAAAACTTTTGTCTCCAGACCTCACAAACACGTTTTTGATGATGTTATTTGTGGAACTCTTATGGGGTTTTTTGGACAGCTTTAGGAGAGGCATCTGTGTTGATTTTGAAACATGCATAGTCTAATTTCTAGAAAGTCTGAACTCAACTGATCTTGTTTATTTGCAGTTTGAGGCTCAAATTTCATGCTGACTTACTAATGTAAGAGTGGAGTCAGACTGGTTTTACTCATTTACATCTGGCCTTGACAGACTTTAATTGCAAAAGCCATAGCCCAGATCCTAAATGATCCAAGTTTGCCTGATACATGGGTGTGTGTCTTAAATGCAGTGGTTTTCTGTTTTATGGAGGCTGAAGTGTTTCCATTTCTGGAGAGCCATTATCCTACAACAGCACCACTGCCAGCCATAAGCAGCTGTGGATCAGAACCAACCAGTGCAGGAGTTTCCATCTGTGTTCTTAGAAAGTGTTTTCCTTGGGTTGTTTTATTTCATGGGAGGGTCAGTGCTGCCATCTCAAAATCTAACCCCACTTCATAATTTTCACCTGGTTTTGGAGGCATTTATATTCTTTAGTGCATCCTGAAGTGCATCTTTATCTGTCTCAGAGAATAAGTACTGATGCAAGGGTTGCAGCTGTATCTGCTTAGCTCAAACCAAGTAGGAAATACAACACAGATGGATCTGCTGCAGAGCAATGCTCTGCCTGGTGCAGCCTTTTATTTTTCAGCCAGCAGCAGAGTTCAGAATTCTTTGAGTCAGATTTGTATCTGGGTCATCTTTTTTAGTAGCTGTCAGTAGACATGCTTTATGTGAATTTGTCTTAATTTCTCCTCTTGAGAAAGCTGTGTTGTACCTCTTACAGTTCATGCTGTCTTTGATATGTATTTTTTTTTAGTTTTGCTGTGTTCCTTTTTAGATGGTACAGCCATAATTTCATTAATATTGATTCACAGTGAATTTCAGTAAAGGAATATTCTGGTAAACATCTACTTAGTATTTCTGTGGGTGCCAGTCTTCCATGTCTCAAAATCTTAAAAGTGATTCAGATTTCACATGTGTCTGATAATTCATATATAGTAAATAAGTGTTTAATATTTTTTAAATTAAATTCCATTGTTAAGGTTCTGCACTTTAGCCTGTAAATGGCTGTATAGATAATCAATCTGTCTATTTTATTTTGAGGAATCTGAGAGTCTGTGTGACAAGCTGCTCTTAAGACAAAGGATGAACTTGTTGTCCCAGATGTCTGCTGCACCAATAGACTGCTTGTTTAAGGTTAATAACTTTTATGGCAGAATATGTATGTATTTGCATGTTTCATGTTTATATCCCTCCCTTTCTGCAATTTTCTGGAATGTAATGAAGGATTAATTACACTAGTACTGTGAAATGTGTTTTAGTAGATGCTAAAAGTATCTTTTGAATTGAGTACATTTCTGTGCCAAAGCCTTACTAACATAATATAATCTTACAGATTTCAGCACATGTTATATGAAATACAGAAGCAAATAAGGATGAGATGCTATTGCTGTTGATATTGTGTGGTCCATTTAATGCACAGATGTGATACTGCTTGTGTCTAACAGTTTTTAGTGCTTGAAATTGGAAGAGTTTTCTGAAATAATTTAAATGTAGTCACCTGACAGCTACTTCATATTATCTGTTAATTTCATAGTGTCATTCTAAAAGAATTTTGCCTATACAAGGACACAAAGCAGAGCTTCTAATTATATGTGTTCACAGCTTATGGCTGGAGACTTAGTAATTTATAGACATGTTTTTGCACAGAGGGAGCTCAATTTCATGATTGAGTCTAACAAGGACAATAGGAATTGTTTTAATTTTTTTATAGAAAGTGAAGTAAGCCAAGAACAGTTTCTTTTTAATACTGAATGCCCATTAGGGGGTTTTGTGCTGTGACATTGTTCATTTCTGCTTTCTAATGTTTGAATACGTCTTTCATAATCGGTTCCTTTCATTTTGTGCTTCAGCAAATTCCTCTTGACTTCTTTTTATATAAGAGGCCTTTTATATTGGTTTCTCATCCTCTCTTCTCTTGTTTTTGTTTTTTTTGTAGCATATTGCTTCAGGTGATCAGGAGGAAGTGGAGCGGCTGCTAAGTCAAGGTGACAGTGATAAGGACACTGTACAGAAAATGTGTCACCCGCTGTGTTACTGTGACAAATGCGAGAAGCTGGTTTCTGGGTGAGCACCCTTCACCCCACAAATGCATAGAAAGCTCTGTAGAAGCCTTTATCTAAGAACACTTTGCTTCAGAAAGTGTGCTGCTTTTGGTTATAAAAGAATTTGGTAGCACTTTGGGATGTAGTAGAGAGTGTGTTGGTGTGTGGTTTGAAAAAACAGAAGGAATACTGGGAGCATACAGAGCATACAGAATCCTCTGGAACCCATTCTGTGATGGAGCCTGTGTGTCCTTTGGTAAACGTGGTGTTTCTTCTCTTGAATCAAACTTACAGATCTGGGACTAACCCACTTCCCTTAACAAAATGTAAAGTTCTGTGTGGAATCATTTGTCAGTGTAAAAGGATGTGAAGTTCCAAAATCAGGTTTTCTTATCATCCTTGGCAGCTTTTCCCTTTCTCTTCTCCTTCCTACCACCACCTGGGTAATTCAGCTGCTTTCAAACCCTTGTGTTTTCAAGGAAACTGAATGACCCTTCCATTATCACCCCGTTTTCCCGAGATGACCGGGGATACACTCCACTTCATATCGCTGCTATTTGTGGTGAGTGGCCTTGCTGTTCTTCACTGCTGTTTGCTGCTCCTTTTGCTTCTGTATCTTTATGTCAGCCTGTTTTCCACCTTTGTATTAAAGTTGGAATTCTGCATTAAGTTGGTTTTTTGCTTCTTTGCTGTTGAAACTTTGCTGTTTCTCTCTGAGCACAGACTGAAGTTGTTGTATATTCTTTTAAACTCAGTTTCTTATGGCTGAGTTATTCTTGTTTGCTGACTGTTTACTTTTGCCATAGTGGTTACCACAGTGGTGCTTTCTTCTGCTTTGAAAAAAGTAAAAATGTGTCCTCAGGAACTAGTCTTGTTTTAAAGGACTGGCAGATTGGGAGAAAACTTTTCTCTTTCCTGCAGCAGGCTTTGCATTGTAGATCTGTAACACCTGTACTGTAATGTTCATTATGTAATTGATCTTCCTTTTATTAGGAGCTGTATTATTTTCTTAGTGGGTGGTTTCTTATTTATAATTTCATTTTTTGTTATTATATTGAATCTAAATATTTTCTTTTGTTACTCTTAGGATACAAACATAGCTTGGTTTTAGCTGGAGCTCCTTTCTGGGGCTTTGATCTTGAACAATCTGCCACCAAAAGCTCCAAGTGAATAGGCAGTGAATATGCAGTATATGGAAACACAGGATGCAGAAATGCAGGGTATCTTGGTTTACAGTCACTTGGTTTATATTCACAGTTTGAATTTAAAAAGTAGCAGTGTTCCTGTGCAAAGTTTACCCCTTTCTTTGAATGCTTATTTTCCAAGGTCAAACTTCATTAGTGGATTTACTGGTAGCCAAAGGAGCCATTGTCAATGCTACAGATTACCACGGTTCAACTCCCCTTCACCTCGCCTGTCAGAAGGGATATCAAAGTGTTACAGTAAGCACAACATCTCACCTAAATAATAAATACATGACTCTTACTAAGCTCTTCTACTGTTACTGTCATTTAGATCTTCTGGGGAGCTTTTACCAGTGCTGGGTAAGCTGTTAGAATGGAGGATCTTTCATCATTGTAGTTTGCGAGATATTTTATTTTTTCTTCCTCTGCAAGGTTTTCAGCCATTGGTGATAACCAACTGGCAGCTCTGCATTGCTGATAATTCAGCCACTTTATTTACACAAATGTCCAATACATAATACAAATGGAGAGCATCTCTACTCTTGCTTGAGACAGAACAACCATTGCAGTCATTGGGCTGAGTTAAATGCTTCACACTGTGTTTAGGATAGACTGTGTAACTGCAGTAATTATTGTCTACTTGAGTGTAATATATGTGATATTCTTCAATTAGCTTTGTTGAAATTAACTGTCTTCACTTGCATAAGCTCTTGAAATGTGAGGTAGATGATGTGGTGAATATATTGCAGTGTTTGCTGCAGTAGAGAATTCACTTTTTCAATTAAAATTCTGAATATGGAAGAAGAGACTTTCTGATTCTCAGGGTAGGGTACAAACAGTGCTGCAGTGCCAAGAGGGTGGTGTCTGAAACAGGAGGCAGAGCTAGTGTCTCATGAAGTGCTCCATCATGCCAGAACCCTAAAGGAATCTGCAGGGCAATAATTGTTTGTACATTAATTTTTTAGTTACTTAAATGTCTACTTTTGTTTTTCTTTTAAGCTGCTCTTATTGCACTACAAGGCAAGTACTGATGTTCAGGACAATAATGGAAATACTCCACTTCATTTAGCCTGCACTTACGGTCATGAGGATGTAAGTAATTGTTTTGTAACAAACCAAATGGGCATTCTAATGCAATGGAATTAAACTGATGCAAATTAGCACTAAACTTACATATTTTAAAAAGTAAATAAAAATATTTGAAGGCTAAATTGTTTAATGCTCTAAATGAGGACTTTATTTGGTAGTTCATAGCAATTTTTAATGTTAGTTCACATTAAAGATAGCAGTGCTTTGCAAATGTAGTTATTTAACTCTTTATTTAATGGCACTGAACCACTAAAGCCTGCTCTTTAGGTAATGGGCTGCATGAGCAGCAATAAAAACAAACCTTTTAGGATTGTGCCTGTTATCTGAACTGAGACACAACACTATGATTTATTGATAGCTTTCCTTTTCTTCCCAGTGTGTCAAGGCTTTGGTGTACTATGATGTGCATTCCTGCAGACTGGATATTGGCAATGAGAAGGGAGACACTCCCCTGCACATTGCTGCTCGCTGGGGCTATCAAGGGATCATTGAGGTGCTCTTGCAAAACGGGGCAAACCCAGAAATCCAGAACCGGATGAAGGAGACTTCCCTACAGTGTGCATTAAACTCCAAGGTATTCCTCTCTGTCTTCCAGCCTGAGCTCCTTCTGATGCAACACCACAGAGGTGTAGATGTTCACTGCCATTAGGGTTTCACTGTTAAAGACAAAAGGTGTGTTTCACTCTGGGGAAGAAAGGTCCCAATTTAACTCGAGCAGTGGGAATACACTCTGGGGGATAGAACATGAACTTGTAAATGGATACTTTTAATCTGCTCAGTCATAATCTGTTACTAGTTGTTAGGTTGTCAGCTAATTTGTGTTTCAGTCAGGAGATTCCTCTACAAGTGGAGTTACACTGGTTCTCTTTAATATTTTTATGCAGATATTGTCATTGATGGAATTAAACTACCTAACGTTTGAAAGAGGACAGAGTGCTTCTGAGGTAACAGCCCATTGCTGAACTCTTCCTTGCCTATGCTTGACCTCCTTTATTTGATATTTAACCTTTTCTGGTTGTTTGATTAATTTTTATACTTTTTTTCCCAACTTTAAGTCACCACTGAGGTCTCCTCAGCACTCAACAGAAACTTTCAGCAGAGGATCATCTGTCTCAAGCCTGTCATCAGCATCAACTGATATAAGGCAAGAAGAAGCAAAGAACAATTACAAAGAGGTAAGATTTAGGTATAGGTTTTGACAGTAAGCAAAGTGAAGGGAGCTAAAAGAGTGATAATTTACCACAGTGTTTTAAACTGCTTCTTCAGGAATAGCCTTCTGTCTGGTTTGGAAAATGATAACTGCTGTCCTCAGGGGTTTGTCATCTTGTTTTTGTGTGGTTTGAACTCTTGATTATTTCTGGGGAAGAATTGACACCATCTCTGAAGTAGTTGTTCATATTTATTGAAGTTAACTGTGTAATTTGAGAATTTGTTGAGGCTTACCAAAGTACAGGGCAGTCAGTGCCCCAAGGACCTGGCTGTCCCATCCAGGAATTAAGTGACACTGTTAGCTTACAAAATCTGTCAGGGAAAAGAGACTAGTACAGGCATGCTGGCAAACAGCAAACTGGAATGTTAAGACATGCTTTCAGAACAGGCATGGGGATCAATTTTGTAACTAGTGTAGAAGTCCAGACTATATATTTAATATCTTTCATGTATGTGTTTGCTGATTTTGTTCCTGATGACCTCCTCTGAATTTTTTCCTGTGGGATCTCAGATCCACACTTTGTTACCCCTTCCCAAGACTGTCATACCACCACTCATTCTGATGCTACTTTTTATTTTTCCTAGTCTGCCTATTCATTTTTTTTCCAAATTGACCTCCTAAGTATGTTTGTTTCTCTCAATATCAACTCTACATTCAAATTCTTCCTTTTCCTGCTATTAAAAGATTCTTCTCTTGCCAAAAGCTTCAGTTTTCTAAAAATACTGAAGAAACACAAGGATGCAAATTTTCACTGGACAATGTGATTTCACACTTGAGGTGCTCTGTGAGGGGCTCAGTGCAGGGCTGTCCCTCCCTGTTTGGACAGAGTCAAGCACTCTGAATAAGTTCTCCTCACAGATTGAGGATTTCTTTTTCTTTGAAGGAGCAAATTTATCACACCCAAGTGCTAAGACTGTAGTTCAAACCAGGGGAAAAGATTACAAACTGCTTACACCTGAGGTCCTTGGGGTTAATGACCTTCTCTGTAATCCAGCTTTAGCTCATTTCTGTTTGCCAAGTTTCACCTGAGCTCCCTGCTCAAAGAGGCAAGAGCCTGATGCTGAGAGAGCTCCATGAAGGAAATACCACTGGAAGTAATGGGAAACTGATGTGGTCAGTTTGCACCTTGGGTTAAGGGGGTCCAGTTAGACCTTTATTAAGCAATACTGAATTAAACTCGTAAATGAGGCAGTCATAGTGGCTTGTTTATTATGACTCAGAAAAGAGAGAGTGAAAGAGCCAAGATTGTAAATATGGGACTTGCTCTAGTTGGAACTAAAATCTCCATGCACAGTTTCTGTTCAGCAGATGAGAAACTGGCCATGCAGGTGAAGTGTAGCAGATTTGTTCCTTCTATTTTTACATTTAAAGGAAGGCTCTGTTCCATGGAAGAGTGAGAAAACAAACTGGAACGATGGGGAAATGCATGTAGCAGACATTTTGCCCTAAGTACTCTTAATAAATTATCTATAAGCTGCATAACAAATGTTGTACCACTGCTGGGGCCTGAGGCAGCTTTTTGTACTTTAAGAAAGTTGTTATTTTTGGAAAGAAGTTATCAGAGCTTGTGGGTCACTGCTATTACTGTTAGACATCTGGTATGGCATAAGATGACTCCTGAAAAATCCTTAAAACCTTTACATTCTGTAGTGATATTATTCTGTATGATTAGAGGAAGTTTAGGGAAGGCACAGACCTCCCTAGTGTGTGTAGTCCATTTTAGCTGTGTATATGGAGAGATTGGGATTCAGCTCACCCAAATTCTGGAAGACAGTTTTCACTTTAGACAACAATTTCCCCTCCTTAGTCAGTAGAGGGAAATTAACTCCAGAGTGGAATTCATCTCAGACATGCTTAGTTTGACCTGAGCTGTACTCAGGTGTTATTTGTCGACTGCATTCTGTTCTGTAGTTACCAGAGAGGGAATTTAAATGCCTGGCTGAGATTTAGACAGCTGACTTGTAGACATTCAAAATTAAGAAAAAAAAAAAAGCAAAGAGTCATAGATTCTACCTGGAGTGGCCAGTGCATGACTTCAAGGACCTTCATCCTGTATTAAAAAGGTATTGATAAAACCAAACTTAGCAATATTCCTAAGAAGAGATAAAAATGGAGAGATTTAATCTGGCCTCTGATCTTTCAGCTGTTTGTATCCTGTTCTTTATTTAAAACCCTGAAGAAGGAGATCAGAGCAATAAAACACAAACTTCAGTCTCATTGTTCTTTGTTTGCCTTGCCAAACACCACTGTCACCTCAGCAAGTTGGTAATTTCCATAATGAAGATTGAAATGTGCCTGAAGCTGTCACTCCGAGGCATCTTCCCCTTGCAAGGTGTTCCTTACTATTGAAACAAGTGTGATTATGCAGCAGCAGCTTGGGTGACTCTAGCACAGTGCTGGAAGAATTTGCTGTAATGCTGGAACAGTCCTAATAGACACCTTTGATATTTAAATCTTTCCAGATTTTAAGAAAACAAATTTCATGCTAATTTCAGTTTGGATTTGTTAATGTTTGGGTTTTAGCACAGGATTAAAGCAGTGATCTGCAGATGTAAAGGTAACAGTTGGAAACCATCTTTTCCATCTTAAACTGTTGTTTCTCAAATAGCACAATGAAACCTGCCCATCCTTTGTGTTCCTGGCAGCATAGAGTAGCTCAGCAAGAGTCCAAACAGTATTAGTGTATATTAGGGTGGGAATTTGCCTTGAGCAGGGATCTTTAATGTTAGGTTCACACAGAAATGCACAGGGCAGCTGCTGCTGGAGCAGCATAATAATATATATATCAGCTTACATGGCTTTGTTTATAACCTCAATTTAGATAAGTACTGTTTAACTAAGCAAGTCAGAGATGATCAAATGGCCACAGGCCTTGTACAGATTTTCTGTTTCATAAAGGAAGAAGGTTTTTCTTTAAAACTTTATCAATAAATATGAAATGGGCCAGCAGTAATCCTACTGCATGAGCTTAGGAGGTTAGCAAAGGACACAGGATTTTCTGTGTTCTGCTTAATACCAATACTAACAAAGCAAATAAATTATTTTCTTCATACATAGGTGGAAAAACTCCTGAGAGCAGTTGCTGATGGAGATCTGGAAATGGTGAGTGTTCATGTGGCTGTTGAATATTATTGAATTCCATTTTATCTCGTTCAAATTGAGGAAGTTATTTGTAAATAGTATCAAGTGGAGAATGCTTTGGGTAATAATCTCATGTAAAGAGGAAATTTAGGTGACACTAATCAGCACAGGGATGCTATTTGTGGGGCACACAACAACATGTAGTTTGGATTTCACCTCAAATGGACAGCTGATGGCTATAATAATACCAATTTCAGAGGTGATGTTCTGTAATTTATGGTACCACCTGTCTTGACTATTTTTTTATTTATTGTTGCCTTTATTCCTTAAAAAATAAGATGCTTCCAATGTCATTCTACTGAAAAATTGAAGATGACATAGGAATCTTTAGGAGTTTTGCTTTTGGAAATGTCTGTAAGGCTGTAGATTTCTTGATTTTCTTGTAGTTCACAGAACAAAACCATAAAGCTGTGTGAGAATGCAGGTTTTCTCTGCAGGGTGCATGTTCTGAAAAACCTGCTTGGGTTTGGTTTGTACCAGGAGTTACAAATGCCAATGAAGCCTCATAGAGTCATCAGAAAACAGAAAACCTATGTTACAAAATATGTGCCATGTTAATACTGTTTCTTTTATGTTTTATTCCACTGAGATGATAGAAATAATATCAGCTGATAAAGCAAAGAACTGTTTAGTTGTTGAGTACATATCATTATCCTGGGTTACAAAGTGACTTAACACAAGTAATTATTTCCAAGCCAGCCCTTAAGTCATTTCAAGCAGCAGTAACATGTGCAGTGGTGATATTTGCCATCTTCCTGGCCTGTGCATGTATTATAGTTACCTTTTCACCCACTTTGTGAAAGTCTAAACTTCATCAAGAAAATTAAATACAGTGCTATAATTTGCTGGAAAATTAGTATCTAGCACTGCTCAATAGATACCAGCAATGAAAGGCATGTAGAAACCCAGTCTGTGCATTCAGATGACAGAATCACCCTATCTTTTGTGGCTTTACTTTCTTCATTACTGAAGTTCATGTGGAGCTGTTCATAGAAGGAGAACCATCCAACTGGATGACAAAGGTTACAGATTGCATATCTATTAAAAAACCACGGGTATTTAAAAACTCTGACCTTGTTCTGACAGCCTGAGGTCTGTCTCCATAGGAACAGCCACAGCAACCTGGTCATTAGGGCTGCTGTAGATTTTTGCTGTGACAGCCAGCTGAGCTTTGCAAGAGGAGGCATTAACAAAGTGGAAGAAACTGGAAGATTAAAAAAAATAAACATTATGATGTGATTGGTGTTGTCTCAGCATAGCTACTGGATTTGGTGTTCTCCTTGTACCCAGCCCGTCCAGTGGAAAGGATGTGTGCAAAACTACCACAGAAAAAAAGGAAATTTCTTGTCTTAAATAAGTGCTGTGGAGCAGCTGAAAGGTTGGAGTGAGGGTACAGAGACCCAGAGTGCTCATCTGAGCATTCCAAAGTAACCCAGCAGTGTAAAGAACCTTTCAGGTGACAAGTTACCTGGTACATGAGACTGGACTATCTCCTCAGGTGGTTCAGTGTGTGTCTGCTTGGAAGTACAGTTAATATTTTGACAAAAAATATCTTTAAACCAAGAAGACTGGCTCCTGCAGTGCAATTATAAAGAGATGGGCACAGTGTGTTCAGGTTCTTGGGACACACTGGTATCAATGTGTTGGGAGCTGTGCACTGGATAATGAGAGCAGCAGTATTGGGCTGTCACAGGAGGAGGAGGAGGTTGATTGTGAGTCTTGGTGAGTCTGAGGGAAAGGGAGAACTGAAGTGACAGTTCTGCTTATTTTAGACATGTACAAATGTAGCAAGTAGTAAAGCTTTGCTGAGCTGGCCTTCCATAAAAAGACAGGCTTGAAAGAAGATTTCCTTTACTCCAGAGAACAACATGGAATTTGCAGGGAAAGTAATATTCTGTGAAAAACGTCTCTTTTCAGGCTCAGATGTGTTATCATTCAGAATCAGATATAGGGCCCTTCCTGGCTGTCCTAGGATTTGTTGTAGCTGCATGTGTTTAAGTGGATAGGACACGGATGTGTTGTTTTCCCAGAACTCAGTGGTGAGGAGCAGAACCTGTGACAAGTGTGAGAGTAAACAGAGTGGGAGGAATGTCTCAGAAATCCCCATTCCCTTGGACTAGCAGCTGTAGAGCTCTTGGCTTGGTCCAGTAGTAATGGAGACTTAATACAGTCACTGCTAATTCTAAAATGTCCATAGTGAAATACAGATTAATGAATTTCAAGATAAAATTTTTGTTGATGTTGAATAAAATTTAATGTAAAAATTTATGTGCCCTAAGCATCACTGTTTGCAGGCTGCACATGAATGCCCTGAGCCTTCACTGAAGGGCCTCTCTCTCAAAGATGAGGCATTGTACATTGAGGAAAAAGTGAAACTGTCCAGCTCCTGAGAAGTGACAGACCTAAACAAAGTCAGTGCCCCTGCAAAGTTTTGGGTATCAGTTAAATGTTGTCATCCTTGTCATTCCTTATGTTTTTTAAAGCCAAAGATGAAATAAAATTCCCATTGGTATGAGCTGGCACAAATCATCTGAGCTAAAAGGATTTGGAGTGTTTGAGAGTGGGTGAACACTGAAGTTGTGATTAGGCAGCAGGAAGTCATTTATAATTCCCTTCACTGCTCTACTTGGAGAACTTCCTTGCTGCTTTGTCAACAATAACCCTTGATTTCTTAATTTGGCCTGTGGGCAGCTGATGGCAGGAGGTAGCTGTGTGCTCTCCCTGAGATACTCACAAGTGTATGTTTGTCAAATCTGACTTGTCTATGTGCAGATCTGGTAGGACTTGGAACTTGTGGACTCTGTAAAGAAGGACTTGCTTTTTATGCCAGGTCCGTTATCTCTTGGAATGGATGGAAGAGGACTTGGAGGATGAGGAGGACACAGCCAGCACATCAAAACCAGAATTTTGCCATCCATTATGCCAGTGCTCAAAATGTGGGCCAGCACAAAAGGTTGGAATATTCATTCTGTAAAAAGAATCATTTATATTCTTGAAATTAAGTTTTAGCTCCAGGGAAATAACATTCATATTGCCCAGCACCTCTGTCTCTCTGTTTAAAAAGCAATTAACTAAATACAGATATTCACACTTCAACTGATGGTACGAAATTGTTCTTTTTTTTAATTGAACTGTTGAAAATTTTGGATACAGGAACAGTGTTCATGGACTTGCTCAATATTTAAAGGATTGAGAAAACTTCACAGGTTTTTTTTAGGATATGTGGAGTGCTGTCAGGAAGATTTGGGCAACTTTGAATAAACATTGTTTTCTAAGCCTCTGGTTCTCTTTCGTTTACACTGCTACTGGCACAGCATATCTGCTTACCTGTTAGTAATCAGTTCAGCAAGGAATACCTGCTAATCCCAGAATCCATGTAATGCTGATAAAGTCTTTTTTTTAGTTGCATGGCATCTTTTCTACATGCCATAACTAAAGCCTCTTCAGAGATTAGATAGAATTACAAAAACTTCTCAGTTGCAAGGATTTCCTTCCCCCTAATTTACCACACTCTATACAATAGAATGAGGCTTTACAATACATTCTTTTTATGGGTTTTTTTGGTTTTGTTTTTTTTTTTTCTGGGTTTTAGTTGGTTGGTTGGGTTTGGGGTTTTTTTTTGTGTATATGTTTTTGGTTTGTTGGTGGCATTGTTGTTTTAAATAAGGAACAATCCCAGCCTTTTTGGAAATAGAAATTCCATAACTTGCCTTCCAGGCAGTGTCTGAAGGTCTACATGACTGGATAAGTCATTGCAAAATAAACCTAAGTGCAGATTTTCGGTTTATTGGTTTCTTTGGCATTAACAGCACTGTGAGATGGCTTAACTTCTAAATTCCCCACTGTCACCACAGGGTTATTTTGTGCGGGTTTAGAGTGTGCTGTTCTTAAATGCTTCACATTCACACCGTGCTTTGTTCTCTGCTAAGGGGTGTCCCTGTGCCCTCAGGACAGAGATCATGTGCCAAAGGTGCCAGAGCTCCCCTCCATAAAGCTCATTTTATTGCTGACAGGGAGGGGAATGGCATCTGCTGTGGAATTCACTTATCTGCTGAATGAGAAGAAGAAGGAACTTGTTCATTAATCCTAACCCCTGTGTTGGGCAGGCACAGGTTGAAAGCACAGAATGAAAGGTTGTGCACCCCTGTAAATGTCAGGCAGCCACAGTTTGCAAAGAGTGAAAGGGGATGTTCTGTTCTGCTGGGTAAACTGCCCTCCAGGTGCTTTCCTTATCCTGGTCCCCAGGAGAGTCTGTTGTCCAGGCCACTTCTGCTTCCAGATTAATTAAATTAATTTTAGTTTCTATCCTTATTACCCCAAGCTTCATGCAGCATTAAGAGGTGTTTATTGTCTGTCTCAAAGAGCATAAATATCTCTTTAAATGAAAGTAACTCATTAACACTGCCTCATATCCAGGATGAGCATCCTAACAACTGCATAAAAACTTTCAGTTTTACTTATGTCACCACCTGTGCTGCTTTAGCCTCTTCTTAACATCATGAATACTTTGCCTGGAATTGCTCTCCATGAAGTTACCATGTTGGAAGAAAAGAGATAACAATAAAAGTAATTTTCTGTTGAAATATACCAGCAAGCTGCTCTGCTTTACTGACTTTTTCTGAAGGCCTCAAGTTAGGCTCTAGCAGAATTTCCTGTAATGCCCTTTTGCCTGTTCTATATAAACTTAGCAGTTTCATTAATTAAAGCATGATTACTGTTACAGCTTTATCGTGTCTTTTCCTCCACAGAAGTTTTCCAGGGTCAGTGCCAACGGGCTGGGGGTGAATGTGTCCAACCAGGATGGTTTCACCCCTCTGCACATGGCAGCTCTGCACGGGCACGGCGAGCTGGCGGCGCTGCTGCTGCGGCACGGCGCCAGCCCCGGCGCCAGGAACACACAGCTGGCAGCTCCCCTGCACCTGGCCTGCCAGAGGGGACACTGCCAGGTAACCCTGACACCCAGGGAAATCAGCAACCAGAGCAAACCTGTGTTAGGAAAATTAGTCCACAAATGCCAGAGGTTTCTGTCCAAACAGGGGACAGAGGAGCCCTTTGTTGCTAGATAGAATCACGTTCGTGCAGTCAGGTTTGTAAGAGCAAAAAGAGAGGTCGTGTCGCTAGAGGACACGAAAGAACCACGCTCATCTGTCAAGTTGAGAAGTGAGAAGAGAAGGTTTGTTATGGTTTGGGTTTAAATAGGGTTTGGAATTTGTTCAGGGATTGGGGGACAAGTGTAACACCTCTCTGACCCCAGTGATCAACTTAGAAGTCTATTCCTTCCCCCTGGAAGGAATGTGTTATTTACAAAATATCAGTCTTTGTTTTGGTTACAAGCATGAGAAAGCTCCAGTAAAAATGTGAAAAACATCAGAAGGCTGAAAAATCAAAGCAACAGAGGTGGTTTGTTTTTTCCTTGGGTTTATATAGACCCCTGAGTTTGACCAGAGATTGGACAATGAGGTTCACATCTCTCCGACCCTACTGGTCAAATTAAAAGTCCATCAATTGTCTCTCCTCCAAAGAAAAATGCACAGTTTTTAAAACATCACTTTCTGTTTACTTAAAAGTCCCTGAGAAACTCCAGTAAAAAAATGTAAACATCAGAAGGCTGAAAAAGATCAGAGCCACAGTCCTTTTGCTTTATTGGAATAAAGGGAGGTGCCATGGGGCATTTCCCCCGGGGTCTCACAGCCTCCTATTTATCCCAATTTCCCAGCTGCATTTCCCTCTCTCTTTCCCCATTGGCTGAGGTACTTGAGAGTTACGGATTTCCCAGAGTGCCTAATACCTAAAATTCCCCTTTAATGTACAACCCCCCTTTTTAATTTTTAATTCTTATGGAATTTATGGGTTTTCCCCATTGTTTCTTTCATCTTTCAATATCCAGTTTCATTTATCAGCAAACCTACAGTTTGTTTGTAAAGGCAAATATCTTCTTTTCCATTCATCAATCAGTGGAATCCTTCCCATTGTTTCTTTTCTCTCTCAGTGCTGGTTTTATCTACCAGCAGACCCACTGCTTGTTTGTAAAGACAAGTCTGTCATTCCTCTCACCAGGAACAGAGAAAAGGAGTTTGGCAGTTCTGGTTTTTGATTTCAGTGTCTAAAATCTCCAGAATGAAAGGGGAACTTTGAGCTGAAATCGTTTCAGTAGATACCTTTTCTTTATAAATTACTTAAAATTCTGGTTTAATGCAAGTAGTGCAAAAACTTTTTATTGTACTTTAAACACTTTAGACATCCCTTGTACAGCTGAATCTTCTGTGTGAGTTCCTCTGTACCCTCTTTAGGTTATGTTTGTGTCTTGGTACCTTCAGTAGCCACAGTATTAAAAAGTTACTGTAGTTTCAACTTCTTTAATTAGATCATGAGCCCAGTGGAGCTTTGAGGCAGCAGATAACTTGTCCCTCTCTTCAAGTCAGGGAAGTAAAAGCAGTGAAGGAGAGAAGCATGAGCCCATGGGCAGAGGGTGTCAATACAGGAGGGAAAGCAAATGAGATGGGAAAATAACAAACATGAACAAGGAGGGGCAGATAGGCACATGGAAAGATGCAGAAAAGCGGAAAATTAAGGTTTTAAAAATAAGGAGATGAAGACTGCAGGAGGGGAAAAAAAGAGAATTTTGAAAATGATGGGGAGACAAAGCACTAGGGAAGCAAGAAAAACCAAGAATACAGCTCAGAGTTGTAGGTGAATTCATGTGATAGTTGTAGATTAGTTCATGGGGTAATTACAGTATAAAGAACTCCTTCCAAGTGTTGTGATGAGTTTGGAAAAGGTTGCTGCTGCTGTGGTGGTTGGGATTTGATGTTCTGTTAAGTTACTGGTTATATTTCTTTTTCACACACCTCAAGTTTTATTTTCTGGCCTTTCTTGTAGTTGCTTAAATTTTTCTTTTTTAAAAGTGGGAGTTAAAACATGAAAATTAGTCTCATACTCAGTAACTCAGTACTCCTATTCAGTAAGAGTAAAGTTGTTACTTCTTTCAATAGGTGGTAAAGTGTCTGATGGATTACAATGCTAAACAAAATAAAAAGGATATATATGGAAATACTCCCTTAATTTATGCATGCTTGAATGGTCACTATGAGACTGCTGCCCTGTTGTTGCAGGTAAGATCACTGAAGACAGAATGTTCTGCTGGTATTTCTCATGTGGTATCTGTACTTACCCAGTACTCAGGATCAGGATTTTTAGTTATGCATTTCTCTGTCAAAAATAAGAGTTTTTGTTAAAGTCACTCCTTTCAGTCCCATCCTTTCACAGATTTTAATTAGATAAATATTACCTTGCTGTTGTACAGGTGGCTGTTATGGAACTTCTGTGTGGCAGGTGGCAGGCTTTCTTGCCTGGGATTCTATTACATAGGGTTGGGGGTTTCTTAAGTATCTCTTAAGCTTGGAATATATAATAGATATATGTCACAATAGGACAGGAAATAAAGATGCCTGACTCCAGTCAGAAGGCAGTAGAAATCAGAAGGTTTATTTACAATTCATTCAGCCCTTTTATAACAAGCTGTGCTAAAAGACACGTTACTGGTCCATAGGACTGACACCTCTCCCATTGGCTCAGTAACAGAAATAGCAAACAACACCTGCTGTTATGGGAAAGGAATATTGTTTACACAAGGTTGTTTTGGGAAAAAGAAAAACTGCTGAAAAGTTTCCCTTGGGAAGAGCTAACAGTTCTCAGGCTCAGAAAACATCGGGTTCACAGATAGATGCAAAACCGACCTGAGCTGTGGCTGGGAGGTGGGGCACTGACGTGGCCGGGTGGGCTGTCGTTGCACTGGTGCTGTAACTGCGGGGCTGCTGCATGGCCCTGGTGTGTACTGCCTGTCTAACTGTGCTTTCCCTTTGCTGTGCAGCACGGAGCCTCGGTGAACGTGTCCAACGCCCAGGGCAGCACAGCCCTGCACGGGGCCGTGTCGGGCGGGCACCAGGCGCTGGTGGCGCTGCTGCTGCAGCACGGGGCCCGCGGCCCCGCCGACCGCGCCCCGCCCGTGAGTGCAGGCCGGGGGGGAGAGCAGCACTGCTGCTGCCTGATGCTCTTGTACACCACAACCACACAGAGCCCGAGCTTCAGAAGGCTGAAAATGACTCGTTTTTGAGATCTGTCTCTCTTTTATACTATTCTACACAGACCAGTCTGATTGGTGACACAAAGACAAACCTCTTCAATCACATTGGTCAGACCAGAGGGACATCAAGAAGTCCCTCCTAGGAAAAGGAATGAAAAACAAAGTTACAACTACAAAAACATGTCTCTTGTTTACAGAAAATTCCCTGGGAAAAGAATTTCAGAAAACCAAAACATCTCAGGCACAAAACCAGGGCCACAGCTGGCGCTGCAGGGCTGCACAGGCTGAGCTGCATCCAGCAGTGACACAGGGGGATGTCAACACTGGGATGTGTTCCTTGCACAGCCTACAGATGATTCCCATGGCCAGCGAAACCTGTTGTGTTTCTAGAATAATTTATCCTAGGATAAAAAGGATGAGTCTAGGAAGAGTGAAAACACAAGCCTAAATAAAATTAACATTAAAATCTTTGTAATGGCAGAGAGAGCAGAAGAAATGTTGGATGTAGGCAAATGAAGACCTTGCACTAATCAGTTGCACTGGCAGCAACATTCCTTGTTCCACCCACCATCTTCTGCCCTTCAAGCCTTTTGATTCCTTTTATCTCGCAATAGAAAACTCTGACCTTCCCCTTTATTAATAGCAATAACATTACATGTAATATTAAATTACACAGAATTATTTCAGTCTTTAAAGGATTTGACACATGGCCCCTATCTTAATGTGCTTAAATGGCCTCCGAGATGTAGCTTAATGACCACAAAATTCTGTACTGAATCAATTTTAGTATGTATGTTACCATTTAAACTGAAATTGGCTTAACCATAAGTAATACAGCTTACAATTAGAGGTCAGGACTCCAACATCATCACTGCATTACAGTGTAACTTGTACACTGATTTTGTTCCTACTCAGAATGATACCATTTCAAGTTTGTTTTTATAATGAGTTATTTTATGTGTGTTGTGTTGATTCATGGAAGCATTAATTAATCCACTCTGCACATACTAAAATACTAAATTGTACTGTTTTTCTTTTTCTTTAATAATGGTGAAAATGGAAACTGTTAAAATCAAGAATTCAAACATCATGAAGTTGCTGGAAGCAGCACCAGGCAGCACCACATCAGCAGAGGGAGAGAAGGAGACTGAGCAGCAGGTTACTGTCAAGATAAGGAAAAAAGGTACCTGGGGTATTTCCACTGATATGAATAAACAGGGATTTAGGAATTCATGGGTGACTATATAAAATATTTTATGTAATTGCTTTACATATAATAATAGAACAGTCAATTATTTTGCATATTTATGATAAGTAACACCTAAACACCTAAAATACTGTGACTAAATACAGCAGACTTTGTATTGTACTCATGACATTGCTTCAAACTTACTTTTCACCTGCTTTGGGGTATCTGTGTGAATTTCATCTACAAAAACATTTAAAGGTAAAAACACACTACATTTGAGATGATATAATTAACCATGTAAGAACTGTGCATTTCAGTGCAAAGCAGAACAGATTTAAATGACAGTTGGGTATAATTTCTATTGCCCCAAAACAAGTCAGGGAGTGACTCTTCATTAGTTATTGTCTCTGATGTGTTGGGACAGAAATGAGAGCTACAGAGGTGACTGTGAACCTTCCAGCACAGTTTGCAGAGGACTTTGAGCCAGTGGCAGGAGGTGGCACAGTTGTGGCTGAGGTGCAGTGACAGCACAGCTGGGCTGCAGCAGGGCCCAGGTGCTTTGGGAAGGAAGAGTTACCATCCTTTGGATACATTTTATCTTGCAATGTGAACTCTGACCTCCCCTTTTTTGATAGCAATAGCATTATATGTTATATTCAATGATTATTCAAATTATTTCACTCCCTAAAGGACTTGACACATGGCCCCTCTCTTAGTGTGCCTAAGCAGCCTCTGAGATGGAGTTTAAGGGTCACAGATTTTCCCTCCTTTCCTCTCACCCCCAGCTTCTGATCTGCCTTATCCACTGCTCCCATCATGCTGCCTCAGAAGTTTTTCTGGTGAATTTTTAAGTTACCCTGGGCATGTAAGAAAAGCTGTTCCCCCTGAGCTGGACAGCTCAGCAAAGGACCTGTTGCCACCAGGAGTGTAGAAAGAAAACAGGGAGGCAGCAAAGCAGCAATCAGGGAAGATGAGGAGCAAGAGTGCCCATTTCAGCATCCCTGAGTTTTCAGAGTAACTCTGGCCTCCTTCCCTCAGAGAGATTGTGAATGTCTGGTTAATAGAAAACCACAATTAATCACAGCATGCTGATACTTAAAATTGAGAATAGTTCTTTTAAATATTATGAATAGTTCTAAAAGAGTAATAGAAGATGTGAGTAAGTAATACTCATGAAGAGGTGGTTTAGCATCTGTGTGTTAATTCAGGTTGGTAAAAACTGGAATTCAGGGCCTGAAAGTCCAGAATCAGTGTCTCTTCAGACAGACACTTGGCCAGTTGTACTAATCTGAGGAAGAATGTTTACTTATGCAACTTAAAAGCTTTTAAATTTTCCAATGATAAATCACCACTCTAATTCAAGTTAGCCCTGTTACAGTTTTATATTAAATTTAAAATCAGAACTGTGTTTATTTAATTCCTAAGTGAGGCTCAGTTGTAATTTTAGCTGCCTGTTGTTTTAAACCCCCAGTGCATCCTAAGCCCTGTGAGGAAGCCGATGATCCCATAAGCAGACAACTTCAACTGCTCCAGTCAATTCACAGATTTAACAAGTAAGCAGAGAGGCTTGCTCAGAGTGTGTTTGTTGTTTCCCATAAGCAAAGGAGAAGTGCAGCTGCTAATAAAGCCCCAGAGTGGGTCAGGGGTGGTCACACATGACATGGTGGTGTGACAGGGGATGTTAATCCTGCAGGGCTGGCACGGTCACATCCCCAGGCAGATGTTCTGGGCATGACAAACTCACTGGGGTGCTGAGGGAGGGCTTGAGAATGTCTCTAAAATTGGGATTGCACTAATACTTGGTGTGCCATCAGTTAAGCCTTTCAGAGCCAGACTGCTTAAAAATACTGTAGTGGTGTTCACTCATTGGTTGGGTTTTGCTCATTATCTTTTTAAGCCTTAATGTACATTCCATAGTAAAATGCAGGATATATGAGTAGGCTGCAGTTGTGGGAAGGTGTTGTCAGGGAGCTGCCTGTCTCTGGTGAGACAGTTCCACCTTGTGGAGCTTCTGAGAGAGAGGATTTTATGAAAGGCTTATGTGAAGACATTTAATTTCTTTGATCTTCTTCAGAGAAAAACACTTACGGAGAACAATAACAAGAGATAAAAGTGTCCCAAATTTTGACTATCACTTACTGCACCAGGTAAGTGGAAATACTTGCTCAGATTATTATATTACAGCAAATATGTTTATTTGCTCTGCTACTACTCTGGGTACATGTAAAGAAGGTTTACTAGTGGTGGTGGTTGAATCACAAAAGTTCTGACCTGTTTGCCAAATTGCTCATTTCACCACTGTTCAAACTTTAGTGGTGCTTCTATGACACCTCCTAAAACACTTCATTCTTACTTTTAAACCTCTTAAGCCTCTTACTGCAGGCTTCATCTCTGTCTTGTTTTCTCTGTCCTGTCCAGCAAAACCTGGAACTGAAAAACTCTGCAGCTTCTTGGAGCTGTAGCTTGCTTTGGCAACAGAGACATTTTTCAGTAGATTGAAATTAGGATTTGCTTTAAGTGTGCTTGTAAGAGGAGACTGTTTGCAGGGGTGACAGCAAAGTGCATGTTGCACTGTCAGCTGTGACACAATTGTGTGCAATAGATTCACCTCTTTTTGGGGCACAGTAACACTCACACCATATGCTGGATGCTGCCTTCCCCAGAGCTCCTTCTGCCTCCTTTACACTGGCTTTGACTCTCATTGCATCTTCTGCTGAGCCATTTCAGAACACTAAATCAAGAGAAAAATTACCTGTCCAAAACAAAACCATTTTTACCAGGTTAGTCCAAGCAGCTGCCCATCATTAGACTGACACAGCCTTGGAAATGCAGACTCTGCTGCTCATGTCCTTGTGAAAAATGGGATACTCTTCCTTTTCCTACAGCCCTTAGAAGACTGAATATTTGCCAAAAGCCTTGAGAACACTAAATTAGTTCTATAAAGCTGTAATATTTTATTAATTCTTTTAAAATGATAGTACTTCACTACTTAACTCGGGATTTAGATTTGTAACTGTGGATCACTGAAGGCAGTATGTCATTTCAGTACACAAGTGTCAGAAAACTAATATGTGACCCTGATACAGAGCACTCCAGCCCTGTTCTGTGGTTGTGAGTTCACACAGCTGTGGTTGAACTAATTCATGAGTCCACACAGCTCTGAATTGTTAGTGGATTGAAATGTGCATAACCTCTGCCTGCAGCTTTTTCAAGATTGTTGACAATACTACTTCTGTAAAAAAGCTACTTTCTCCTCTAGTTCTTGTCTTAGAAGATCTGTCATTGGCATGCTTGGATTCTCTTTGTTTCTCCTGGTTATTTTAACATTTTGAGTGGCCAGTAATCCAGGACAGCCACCCACTCTGTACAGGAGAAACAGGAGCAGGTGTGGAAAAGGAAGATGTGAATAGCTGGAAGAACCAAAAAGAGGCACTAAGGGGGTGAGAGGGTTGGGGTCTCTTCCCTGCCAGGTGACCCCTGGAAGCAGGGAAAGCTGCCTTTGCCTTCAGCAGTACCTGGGTGACCCCTGTTACTACTTCCACTTTTCTTAACAGTTAATGAAATGGCAGTTAATTTCAAGTGCATTGAGATTTGCATTACAAAAAGTGTTTAGAAGAGTTGGGATGATGTTGAAACAGTGAGGTGAAAATAAGTTTTGGAATGCCTGTTTTCAGGTCTGGTACTGATGTGTGTGTAGCCTGGGGCAGGTTGGCCTCTTGTTTTCTCATATGTAGCCCAAATATGTAATTATTCCATTACAAAATGTGCTATTTTAAATCTTGGCTGTGTTCTCAGTGTCATGAAATTCATGTGATAATAATGTTCAATGTATTAGTTTTCCTTCTTAGTGAAGAAAGTAGATAATGCTTTTAACGTGGCATTTCTCTCTCCTCACAGATGGCTATTAAAAGCTTTGATAAAAGCAAATTAAGATCTGTTGCAATGCTGGAGCAGAGCAGGGGTCAGGTGACTGGCACGGGGTGCAGTGGTGAGTTTGGGGAAGATGATGCTGACACGGCAGCCCCTGCCAGGAGCAGATTAATGCAGCGCAGACACACGGTCAGTGTGGCACTGCCAGCAGAGCAGGGCAGTGACAATGGCCCAGCCAGCCCTGCAGAGCCAGGGCTGCCACAGGCACAGGACTGCCACGGCTCAGTGCCACGTCACTGACAGGGAACACAGGCACTGGACGCCTGAGGAAGTTGGTGGTGTGGGTTCAATAGCCCTTCACGGTGTGTCAGATGTGGGTGATGCTCACACAGATGTTCAGAGCACACACAGGCTCTGCAGCACAGCTGGAATGTTCTGACTCCTCTCTTCATGGTGACCACACAGCCAGACCATTCCTGATCTCACTAACAGGGACGTGATGAGATGAAGACAGCAAAATTACTTTCCTATTCTATTCAGCACTTATTAAAAAGTTCTATGTAACAGCAAACCAAATGAAACCCTGTATTGTATTTTTCAGCCACCCACTTTGTTTTAAAAATCTTTGAATAATTATTGCATTTTCAGTTTTTATCACTACATTCAGAATATAAATATATTTATATATATAAAATATATATATTGGATAACAAGGTATTTATTGCCAGAGGTAATTGAAATGTCTCTATTTTTATTGTAATGTTACAAACCATTATAGTATATATTTCTGTATATTTCACTAGCTGGGCAAACCATAGTCCCTAACATCTGCATTATTAATGTGAAGGGATGTAATCCTTGCTAATCTCTCAGCAATGCTCCCCTGTATTGGAGCTGCAGGATTGAGTTCTTACAGAGGAGCCAAGATACTGGGGAAAAGTGGAGAGTCCTTGACAAAGCTCAACTTTGGACTTGCTGTTCACAGCCGAATCAAAAAGCAGAAGCAAGCACAAGGTGCAAGGGCACACAAAATTAAGTTGCTTTTCCCCTTCTCTAAAGGAAGTATTGCAAAAATCCACAAGTATTCATGATTCTGAACCTGGGCAACATCCACAGACAAAACTGCTTTGGAGCCTGCTCTGAAAAAGGTGAAATTCCCCTTATGAAAGGTACTTCTCCCATCAGTGAGCATTGGCTGCAATAGCCAAATCCTGCCCCATTCCTAGGGGTGATCTCTGAGGAATTGAAAGCTCACAGGGAATTACCAAGTGGCTGCTCAGATCTGAAGTTCATTTTTTACTGTTTGGTTATGGGAGGAGAAGGTGTAAATAGCACAAGCCAGGTTTTGCAGTGCAGTATTTTTTTATTCTTGGCTCATCACATCCAGCTTGCATTTTATTTCATGAACTATTTGTATAGATAATTCTCTTTTCTTTTAACTGTGGTATTAGTAAACTACCTGGCAAAATACAAAGCTGGAAGATAGAGTGGTGGGTTTTTCAGACAACTTTTTAATCTAAGAGGTAAAATGTCAAATGACATTTGGATTTGAGGGTAATGTGTTTATTTTTCTAATAATTTATGAGTTCATCTGATTTTTCTGACGTGCCTTGGATTTGTGCCAAATGATGGAAAGAAAAAACTAGTAAAAGAACTCTTGAAAAAGCTGTTTTCTCTGAGTGCTTCTGTGCAAGCATTGAGTCTATTACAGATTTCCTTGCTTGGTTTTGTAGACATTTGAAGACTTTACCTTGTGTTTACCATTGGACTTCCCTTCTTCCTACATTTACAGGTAACTTTATTAGGTTGTGTGTTTTTAGATTTATGCAGAGGTGTCCAAAACAACTGTTAGTGAAAGTAAGCATTTTCACATAACCTCCTTTTCCAGCTCTACATTCACATTAAAAAAAAGGATGTTCAGCTATTATAAATCAAAAGACATAAAAGAAAAGAAATAAAACAGGTTTTTCCTTCTTGTGACACTATAAACATGACCCAGAGTAAGGCACTGGTCTTACCTGTAGCAAGAATAATCCAGATATTTAAGATCAAGTAGATTATTATAGATCTGATTTTCAAACTACAGAGTGAGAATTTTGCTCGTGTTTTAATTGTAGCATGCATTTAACTAAATTATTCTTCACATTTCTCAACTATATAGGTAAGAAAAATCAGTTCAGCACACTTTGGCTTCCAACTCAATAAGGGTGATTAGTCTGAAGAAATTTGGCACATGGTATCAACTAAAGCTGAGGCATCCTAATTACAAACACAGAGAGGCAAAATGCACAGTCTAAACCAAATGAAACAAAAATAACTGTTTCATATTTTTAACCACATTCAGACAAGATAAAAAACACACCCACTAGTGCTCACTTGAAACAAGTTTATTCTGTTCCAAAAAACACTGCAGCTGTTAAGTTATGTCAGATGAGGGGGCTGTGGTGGGAGAGTGTATCAGCACATTACAGTATTTATCCTACTGATTTCCATAACCATAGTCTTGAATAAAGGTACAGCACAAGTTCAGTTTTACTTTTTGCATGCAGGAGTTGCAGAGGTTAGGAAAATGTTTTTTGTTTTTTTTCCAGGTAAGAAACACTCCAGCCATTTGATAAAAGTGGAGGTAGTTGTAAGAATACATGATATACCAAGTGTCTGAACAGTGCTGTGTGTGACACAGTTAACTTGCTTTGTTTGGAGCCCAGGAACTCACAGGGAAAGGGTTCAGCTGTTTGCTGGAAACATTTCTTTATCCTGACAGGAATGCCATGATCCAAACACTATTGGGATACCTTCATTTTTCAATTCCAGTAAGGAATTTGAGAGCCAGTGACTGGCTGGACAGGAATCCTTCAGGGGCTCAGGGAATCTCCTTTCTAACATTTCTGTGGCAGAGCCTGTTCAGACTTTAAACTCTGAGTGGCTGTTCCTGTTTCTCACTTGGCTCCTGTGTCGGGTGTCTCCAATACCAGCAAGTTAAGTGTGTGCAGTGGCTGAAAGCAGAGCTTGCAGTGAGGAAGGGGCAACAAAACATTCATGCTAATGAAGCCACAGGGAACCCCACACTGCTTAGGCCTCTTATACTACAAAACTTGAAGTTATAAAATCCCCCTTCTCAGATTTATTTTACAAGTTTATTTGTTGGCCTTTTTAATAATAAAAAAAAAGAAGCGTAAACATTTTCAGATCTTGCCTTCTGCCTGCTAACAGCATTTTCCAGGCTATTGTTTGGCAGCCTTACAGTAGCAATTAATAATCATCCTCTTCGTCAGAATCCAAGACTTTCCTTCTGTTGAACTAAAATAAAATACATAAAGTGAAAATTGAAGGGTGATGGTAAATCCAGGCTGGCACAAACCTGTCCCAGTCCATGCAGGTGACAATGAAGGCAGAGGAGCCACCCCAGGCCCAGTGGGACAGGACAGAGCCAGGCCAGGCTGTCCCACACCACTCTGGCCCCAGGAGCTGCAAATGCTCTGATGGAACCCCAGCACCCAGCAAGGCAAGAGCTGCAAATACAAAACTCCACCCTGAGCTGTCCCACACCTGCAGTTCTGCTGCTCTACTTTACACCACATCACATCCAGGAAAGAAAACTCACCTTCACTGTTGTTTTCTTTTCTGTCTGCTGACTCACTTTTTCAAGTATTTCTATCAAACCTTGTTCTGATACCTGGGAAAGTCAAACAAAATGTGGATAAACACACTCAGAGATGCTTAGTATCAAACAACTGAATCACAACTTCCTTTCTTACAAAAGGTTTTTGATGGAATTATGTAATAGTCTTTAGGAGGTATTTACAGTTAATTTACCTTACATCTATTATAAACATTTTTTTTTAGAGTGAGTTGGTTTTAAAAATAAATATATGTGGGAAAGAATTAGGAAATACACTCACCTTTCCAGCTAGCTGTCCAAATCTTGCCATCTGTATAAGATAATTCTCTACTGCTTTTGCTTTGTCTGGTTTCACAAGTGCTAAATTGCTTACTGCAACAAAAACAGGCTCTGCTCATTTGGGTTTAAAACACTCTCCAATACCTCCACTAATAACAAAAAAGTGAGAAATGTCCCTAGGAAACAATCCTTCTCATGCCAGGGTCATGAAATAAATTGAAAAAGGCATTTTCATTTATGCCAGGTACAAGACAGTTACATTTCTTACTTTTAAATATTTGCTCCTGATTAAACAACTTTGACTCTCAGTACAATTCCTTCTACTAATTTAAATAAAACCCAAAACATTAACATAATTCAAATACCCATTAGCCTCTCCCTTCTAATCACTGATGTTGCCAACTGAAAAGCTGCAAGTTTTATCTTCTCAGCAACAACAGCATTTTTCTAGTGTGGCCTCTGTACAACACACTCTTTTGAGGAGTCACTTAGATGAGTATTTTTTTATTAGAAAGTTACTTGGATACTCACATCTTGCACGAGCTGCTTGATCAAGAACTTGAGCTAAAATAGTATTTCTTATCTCTGCTTCCCTGTAAGGAAAAGTGAACCACACTTAAAAAGTGGGATTTTAAACACTTAAAATAAAATGCAGAGAACAGCAAATTACAGAAGATTCATGGAAGTGGCTTCTTTAGGTCACTGCAAACCTTACATTTATATGGTATCTTTTATAGCATTTCCTGTCCTGGGCACTCTGTGTATGCTGGAGTTACACAGCTGGCAACATCCCCCAAGAAATCAAGGTGGAGTTTCATACTTACACCTCCTCACTGCTCATGATTACATTTTAAGAGACAAAAGCTGTGCTACCCTTTAGATCCTGCACTTATCCACGTGGAATTCACCCCAAGGCAGTGCATGGTGGGGTAGGCACAAGGAATTGTCCATGCAATTCCAAAACCAAACCAAAGCTCATTTAAGTATTTAGAACTTTTCACTAAGTCTCCATGTGTTTACAATATTTGATATAAGTACCTGCAAAACTGGAGCTTTAGTTTATGAAACTTTTAGTTTTTAGTTTTAGTTTATGGAACTTCAGTTAATACAAACTTGGATTGTGCAAAATCAGCTCTGCAAACACTTCTTTGCAATTGTCCCCTTAGCACAACACTGTTCCCACACTGAGCTTTGACAAAAGTCATTTTGCTTCATGTTTTTAACTGGAATAGATATCCCAGGAAAATCAAATCAGCTGGGAAAGGCTCTTCTCACTGCAGTAACAGCCAAACCCAACTCAAACTCACTGCTGACACAAAGCAGCAGTTTGGGAGGAGTTCTGCCAGCCTTCAAGACTTGGATCATGAACTCCTGCCAAGCCTGAGGAGCCAAGGATTCTGCCTTCCAGAGGCAGGTGACAGTGGGAGGGATGATGCTCCCCAGGTGTCTGAACTCAGACAATCCCCAGAGAAAAGGAGCTGCTGCTGCTGCCTTACCATGCCCTCCCACCCCAGCAGGCTCCAGGCAGTGTGCTCATGGCATGGGAGCCACACCTGCATCAAATCTTTGATCCACTTCAATTCCTTTGCTGGTAGTTTTCCCAGCAACAAAACAAATGTGGGGCAGCATTCCAAAGAAATTAAATACTAAAAAACAAAAGAGTAAATGGTTGAAAATCATTAGATGAAAGACCAAAACTCAACAGTCTCATTTTTACCTCTGTTTTGCCTCCTGTTGTGACGGATCGGCGGAAGGATCCTGAAGGAGGAGAGCAGAGCAAATATCACAACCCAGAATCATTCCACACAGGACACAAAGTTAAAATATTCCAGCAGAGTCCATGGAAGATAAACCTGCCTGCTAAACCAGCCTGCCCATGGATGAGACCCTGGAAAGGGGAATCTGCTGCCCCAGCAGATAAATGTGCCACCCTCTGCTTTCCTCACAGCACAGCCATGCCAGCAGTGGGTCAGTGCTGCTCCTGGTCTGTCCACAGGTCCCTGTGGCTTTGGGCAGGAAGAGACCTCCCCTTAGGCCTGGGATAACAGGCTTCCCCAGAGCCCAGCAAACTGACAAAAGCTTTATAAACCCATTAGAGTAAGTTCAGTAAAATGAAATGTAACACATTCTCAGCAGGGCAGCTGAAATCACAGAACCATGGAATATTCTGAGCTGGTAGGAACCCACAAGGATCATCAAGTCTAAGTCCTGAAACCAATGAAAAGTTAATGAGGAGGGTTCTACAAGAATTGGTTCCTGCATTAAACACTAATACATATGAAAAACAAAAGGGGGCAAACTTCCAAGTCATTATCACTGGTGACTATTTAGAAACAAGTAACAAAAAAAAAAGGAAAAAACCCTGAACTTTATATGGAATCAACAGCTCAGATTTTACAGGTAACATTTAAAAGTGTTAAAGAAGGATGGAAAACCACACAGACAGAAAATAGGGCTGGCTGGAGGTAGGGAAGATCCTTCACAGGAACAGCAAAATTACCACTTCAAATAAATCCATATATGGATTGTGTCAGAGGATGGTGTCCAACTCTTTTCAGTGGTGCCCAGCACAGGACAAGGAGCAATGACCATAAACAAAAACACAAGTTTCACCTCAACACGATGGAGAACTTGTTTCCATGGAGGATGGCAGAGCACTGGAGCAGCTGCCCAGGCAGGGTGTGGAGAGGAGTCTCATCTCTGGAGACATCCCAAACCCACCCGGACACGTTCCTGTGTCACCTGCTCCAGGTGACCCTGCCCTGGTGACAGGCTGGACCGGATGATTTCCAGAAGTTCCTTCCAGCCCTAACAACTCTGTGATTCTGTGATTCAGCTCTGAACACTGAGATGGCTGGAAAGGCTCGGAAAGTAATCCATGGAACAGTGAGTGGCCGGGGCGGGAACGCTCGTGGGCCGGACCTCCCCGGGCAGGAGCGGAGCGAGGCGGCGGCGGGGGCCGGGCTGCGCTCGGTGCCCTTTCCAGCCAAAGCTGCGGGCACGGCCGGGGCTATTCCCGCTCCCCCCCGGCCTCGGTCACGGAGATGCCTCCAGCGCCGAGAGGCGCCCAAAGCGCTTCGGGCGGAGGGTCGGGGGCTGCCTCACACCATGTCCGGCCCTCATCCCCCCAACACCTCCCCCCGTGCTCGGCCCGGATCTCCCCGTTCCTTCACCCCGTGCTCGGCCCTGATTCCCCCGTTCCCTCACCCCGTTCCCTCACCCCGTGCTCGGCCCGGATTGCCCCGTTCAGTCACCCCGTGCTCGGCCCGGACCTCCCCGTTCCCTCACCCCGTGCTCGGCCCTGATTCCCCCGTTCCCTCACCCCGTGCTCGGCCCGGATCGCCCCGTTCCCTCACCCCGTGCTCGGCCCGGATCTCCCCGTTCCCTCACCCCGTGCTCGGCCCGGATCTCCCCGTTCCCTCACCCCGTGCTCGGCCCGGATCTCCCCGTTCCCTCACCCCGTGCTCGGCCCGGATCTCCCCCAGCCGCCGCTGCCGCAGCGCCTCCAGCTCCTCGTCCGCCATGGCTGAGGCCGGCCGCGCCAGACACTGCCAATCCACCGCCGAGCGCTGCGCCGCCGCGCCGCACCCTGAGCAGGCGAGGCCAATCCACCGCCGATGCCTGAGACCCCTGACCGGGGCAGGGTCAGCTGGGCAGGGGACACAGGGACACGTCCGGGTGGTTTGGGATGTGTCCAGAGAAGGGGACTCCATACCTCCCTGGCAGCCCTGCCACCCGCAGTGTAAAGAAGTTCTAACTCATACTGATGTGGAATCTGTGTTTTAGATTCCGGCTATCGCTTCTCGCCCTGTCGCTGGGCACCACTGAACAGAGCCTGACACCCTCCTCTGGAGGTACTGGTATGGATTGATGAGATCCCTCTTACTCTTCTCCAGACCCAGGTCTCACAGTCCCTCCTCATCACAGAGATGCTGCAGACCCCTCATCATCTTTGTAGTTCTCTGCTGGACCCTCTCCAGCAGCTCCTTGACCTTCCTGAGCTCTTTTGGGAGCTGCCGGCGTGAGGAGCGGGACGGGACCCAGCCCGGAGTGCGCTCTGTGTGTGACTGTGAGGGCACGGCGGGACGGGACCGGCCCGGAGTGNNNNCGCTGTGTGTGACTGTGAGGGCACGGCGGGACGGGACCGGCCCGGAGTGCGCTGTGTGTGACTGTGAGGGCACGGCGGGACAGGACCGGCCCGGAGTGCGCTGTGTGTGACTGTGAGGGCACGGCGGGACGGGACCGGGCCGGAGTGCGCTGTGTGTGTGTGTGAGGGCACGGCGGGACGGGCCAGCCCGGAGTGCGCTGTGTGTGTGTGTGAGGGCACGGCGGGACGGGACCAGCACGGAGTGCGCTCTGTGTGTGTGTGTGTGTGTGAGGGCACGGCGGGACGGGACCGGCCCGGAGTGCGCTGTGTGTGTGTGTGTGAGTGTGAGGGCACGGCGGGACGGGCACGGTACCGCTGGGCTGATGGAACACCGAGGCTCTGCCGTGTCCCTTTGTGCCAGTGACCGCTACTAATGTCACCATGGACTGGTGGCCTGGGCTCTGTGTCTGCCACGGGCTCTCCCATTTCCTCTAAAAAGCAGCCGTGGGGACACGATTGGGTGGATCATCCCAGCGCTGCCCCCAGCTCTGCTCGCCTGGGGCTCCCCAAAATGCCTCCCTGTGCTGAGCCTCCCTGCTCCCCATTTCGGTGTACACTCCGCAAGGGGGACTAAAAGACATCCTGACCTTCAGCCACGGCCCTGTCTCTGGTATCAAATAGAAAAAAAACCCTAAACTCCCCCCAAAAGCTGACGAAGGTACTGGCCTTCATTAGAGTGGATACAAAGACACTCTAATAGCGTCAAAATAGCAATGCAATTATTACAAGCACACTCATTTAATAGTTTCCATCACGTTAGAAAAGTAACTTTGTCAAATTTCAGCCTTTATTGCTGGTCACTCACATTTCTTATTAAAGGCTGTAGGTTTTCCACTTGTACTTCAAGATTTAATTTAACCGAAGAAACAACCCCAAAAGCTGCTCTAGCAGGGTGAATAAGCCAACTCCCTTAAAGCAAGGGTAATAAAGATGTATTACCAAGTATTTCTGGTCTAGTTTTAAACAGTAACCAAATGAGTCAAGTGCTTGTTCCTTTAGCAACTCTGGCCGCGAATGCAGACAAAATTAGTGGAGTTAATTTTCTTTGGATCTTTCCCTGTTGCGCCCTCCAGATGAATCACAGGAGCCCATCCTTCGTGCCTGAAAACTTCCCATCCATCCTCGTGTTCTGAGAAGCGCGTTCAGACCGATGGAAAATCAGGGCCGTTTCAGGATCGCGTTTTTAGCGGCTCAGAGGCAGGATCTGGTTTGTCCTTCCCCGTGGGCAGCAGAGGGAGCCCTCGTTCTACACAAGAGTATTCGGCGCTCATCCTTAAACCAGAAAACAAAACAAAAAAATTATTGGTTTGATGGGAGTTTTTTCTTTGTTTGTTGAGGGTGGTTTTTTTGTGTTTTTTTTTGTTTGTTTCTTTTTTTTTTTTCCCGTGCAGTATGTTCTCCCAGATGAAGCTTTAATCTATATCGTACATCTCTGCTGCTGTAAATTCATGCTCCATTATACCACCATATGCTTGGCTTCGCTCAGAGAAAGCTGCAGTAATCCTAATACTTCATCTCGCTTTATAGATATTTCTGTGGCGGCTTTCACTGCATATTGTTTGCTCACACACTTAAAGGTTATGTCTCAATAAGTTGTTCTGGATGAGTTTATTAGCAGGGAGCTGCCAGTTGATGAGGTTTTGTGTTTTGAGAAGGTGCCGTAGTTATTGTCAATTACGAGATGAGGCTCAGGAAGCAAAAAGGGAGAGTTTGGTTCATTAAAGAAATCTGGAGACAACAGTGCTTTATGTTGTATATCATCTTTGCTTGTCAGCTGCCTGGTTTCTTTTTCAACTGCTCCAGGTATAGATAATTTCCTCTGTAAACTGGGCAGTTCTCAATGCAAAAGCATGAAAGGATGGACCAAGGTTTCTCAGAATCCTGAGAAGCCTTGGTCCATCCTTTCACACTTCTACATTTCATGCTTTTGCATTGGGTTTTGAGTTGTTTATACAGTTCAGAGCCTTTAGTTGTGATGCAGAAATAGTGGATTCCTGAAAGTTCTAGACACTTTTGATATATCCACAGAATTCTGTGTCTCATTTATATTGATGAAGGATGTTAAATAGAAAATAGATGTTTTAAAAAGACTGGTTTTTTTCTATTTTTTAAACTTATCCTCTGAATTCTTTAGGATTGTCAGCTGTCAAAAATGCTGAGTATGAATTAGTTTGCAAGTAATAATGCACTATGTGTACATTAGGAATTCAGCAGAGTTCTCAGGACTTCCTGAGATACGTAAAAATCTCCAGGAGATCCCCTTCAATATCCTTCACAAGCCCTTTGAGACTCAACTTCAAACACTAGAGGGCTCAAGAAAAGCTGCTGATTTTTTTCCCCAAGGTTTTAATCACTATAAAGGGTGTCTTTCTTTAAGTAATGCTCACATTGACCTCATTATCATCCTCAGAATGACACCGTATTAGAGTCATAACAATGCATGAAAAAATGCATGAACAAAACATCTCATTCCTCAAGCAATTGTAAATGAAACAAAATACTGATGGTTGTGACAACACTGCAAACTCTGTGTTTGGCACTTCTGCTTGGATGATACACTGGAAATCCTCACTTGATGAAATCCTTGCTTGATGAAATCCTTGCTTGGTCATCTCTGGCCTAAATTGAAATTTTTATAGAAATTAATCACAGAAATCACAGAAATTAATCACATTGCTATAAGAAATTGGCAAACATTGCAACACCTTGAAAACAAGCATTGCAAGATTTTTCCACCTTACAGAAGCTGAAGTAAGATGCTTTAGGAAAAGTAACATTAAAAAAAAAGGAAAACTGAAATGTGTTTGATGAGAAAGAAATTAAGAAAAATATAGTGTGAGAGTGGAAATGACAATCTTCTATAATTAACAATTAATTTTAAGCATCTAATTAGTAATTATACTATAACATTGTGCCTGTTTCAAAGCTTACTGAAGCCACAGAAGATTTCCCCTTTAATCTCCATTGTCCCATAAACAAACACACCAATGCAGACAAGGAGTATTTGCAATGCAACACATTGAATGGTGCCTCAGCAGTGGGCTCTAATAAATAAATAAATGTGTCATGACAAACACTGTCAGGCTGGGTCATGGCTTTACCAAGATTTGTATGTAATAATAACAAAATGCAGTAGAATAGATTTGGAAATGGAATGATGTCCATGTGTGACGAGATCTCAGATTGTAAAAGACAGGAGTGAGAAAAGGAAAAATATTGCTCTTTGTAGTTTTACTGCAAAGACTTTTTAATTGCATTTAATTTCAAAGACTAAATAGCAAATGTTTTATATGAACACAATCCATATAGTGCCCTCAGATGTAAGGAGCAAATTCAGATGATTGTGCTTGCTTTCTTTCTTTCTTTCTTTCTTTCTTTCTTTCTTTCTTTCTTTCTTTCTTTCTTTCTTTCTTTCTTTCTTTCTTTCTTTCTTTCTTTCTTTCTTTTTCTTTTCTTGTGGGATACAGAAGCTGTGATAGTATCTTACAGATTTCAGTAGGAACTGAATTGGGGTTTAAGTCCAACCTGCAAACTACTTGAGTTCATGTGTAATTTTCCATGCATTGAAATAACTATATACATATATGCATATTTCCTAATTTTTATTTATTTCCATCACTCATGGATTTGCTCTGCTACACAGGTATCCATAGTTATTTTAACCTGGCTGAAGCCATTAATGGGATTTTTATTACTATATATGTGCTCTTCTAGCTTATTTTTTAAAAACATCTGTGTTAAATGGTTTTTTGGGTTTTTTTCCATTATCAAGAAGTAGAGCATGCAAACCTTTGAGTTTTTTGGCTAAAATCTTACACTTCAGGTTGTTAATTCTCCTTCTGGGTGTTGTACTTGTGCCCATGGGAAGCAGCTGGGTGTAATGAGCTGGAGCACAGCAAAGCCCATAAAACAGGAACTCTGCATTATCAGCACATATATGAAGTGAGGGTGGATTGTGGCTTAAACTAATTCCTGTCTTTCTTTTGGAATTGGAATATTTTCCTCTGATAATATTTACTGTATTGTTAAATTTCTACAAGATTAAACACTTAGTCACTCATTTGTTGGTTTGGTTACTAAGGAATGCTGATTGTATTGTTTTACTGTCCCTACTTAAAGATTTTTTTCCATATTTCAGGTTCAGAGTAGGAATTAACTTGAATGGAACAACTGTATCAACAGTTTAGAGCCATTGCATTCAGCTGAGCAGGTTAAGCAGTGCCTGTAAGAGAAGATCAGGATTGTCCTTCCTTAGCTCTCCTTGCAGCTGAACATTGCTTGTTCTGAAACACATTTCCCAGCTCCCCAAAACAATCTGAACTGTGAGTTACAGGGAGTAGACAATTTAAAAATATCCCTCTAAGTTAAAAGGTAAGCTGTTGCAGTTGCCAGTAATATTGTTTTATTTAGTAAAATTAGATACTCTCACTTTTATAGAAGTGTTCATTTAGGAATTGTACAAATGTTGCTACATACAGATGTGGAAGTTTACCCTTGTTGTCCACCAGAATTACTTTTCCTTTAGAAAAAAATAAAACCAACCTGAAATAAACCCTTTGAACTTCAGACATTTGAAACATGGCTCTATTAAAAGATACTACTGTATAAAAAAGAGATGCATTAAGCCAGCAGTTCTCTCCTGAGTATGTACTTGCTTTAGTAACAAATATGAGCTGGTGCTGGTTTTTTACTTATTTTTGGAAATGACACAGGTATGAGAGGCACTAATTTTTTTTTTCATTGTTAAGTATTTATTGCATTCCAACTATTAAATTTTGCTGTAGCCTATGGAAAAATGTCTACTTTAAATGGTCTGGAATACTATTGGTTCTAATTATTTATTTAAGAGCCCATGGAATAAAAGATGCACATTAAAAATATTGAAGTTCCCTACTTTACCTCCCTGCCTGTTTCCCCTTTTGGCTGCTGTTTCACTGAGATGAAAACAGAGACAGAGGAACAAATGGAGGGCAGATTTCACAGTAAGCTACAGGGGGGTGATTGAAACACTAGAGCTGGGAGAGGAAAGGTGAGACTGGGGTAAAAAGTAGTTCTTGCTCATGTTTTGCTTCTGTCATTTGCCTTTGCTTAGGTCAAGGTGTGCTGAGAAGGCCTGAGCTGACCTGCAGAGCTTGGGCTGTTCCACACCCCTGGAGCTGTTCTAGGAGAGGGGAGAGGAGCAGGACAAAAGTGAATATCCCAACAGAATGGTGAGGAAAGCAGGGAATCTGCTGCCTGAGCAGTGCTTTACCTGCAGTTATTTCCAACAGAATTAAACAAGAGGTAGACTGACTGCCTTCAGCTTGTCTCACCACACTTTCATGGCACATGAAAGATTAATCCTTCACAGAGGTATCATTCCTCACTGATTCCTTGGGCTGTACAAACAGTATTTTCTCTGTATCCCCTGCGCAGCAGCCATAAGATTTGGTTTCCAAATTTCCAGCATTAATATGCTTGAGTATTTTTAACATGTAAGAGCACAAAATGTAAGTTAGATAAATCAGAGTATTAATTTAGGTTCATATCACTGTCGAGCTTCTTTAATTTTCAAAGACGAAGGCGAGATAAAGAATAATATACTACCAACAAGGGCAGAAATCACCTTTAAAGTAATTATCACTGACTAAACCAGAATATTTCTTATAATAACTGTTCTGATTGACACCCTTGCTAATTGTGATGTACAGTATAAGATACCTCAAATGAACCAGGCACCAGTGCATGGTACTGTCACACTGTTTGGAGTTATTTAAACAAAGGTTATTTTCAAAGGATTGTTGATAGAAACCTCCTGGAAGTACCTTTCTGTTAAATGTGCTGATGTGTGATACTTCAAAGTTTGCTTCCTTCTCCCTGGGAGCAAACTCCTGTCACACCAGGAGGTCTCTGTGGAAGAGTGTTGCACTGGACACTGGATCTAGGTCAGCCCATCTGTGGTTTTCAGAGCTCCTGACCTTGGCAGATGTGGGCTCCCTGATTTTGTGGCAGTTGTCTGCTCCAGACCCTGGGAGCCTTCACATCCCAAGCCATGGGGCTGCAGTCCAGTGATGTCCTTCCCAGAACTGGGGAATCTGGAAGACCAGGGCTCTCAGCAGCCCTTTAGGCCAGATGCTGGGCAGCTCACCAGGAGCCTGCCTGGCTTCTGCTGGAAGCTGGGCAGAATGGAATCAGATCCATTTTCTTTGCCAAATCTGGACATTCTGACAATGTAATTTGTTCTTCTGATTAGTTCTGCTGAGGTAAAAATAGTTTGGGTTTCACACACAGAGAAATGTGATGACCAAAACAAAAGATACAGAAGTTGTGGAGAATTATGCTATGGTGAATAGGGAAGACAAGCAAGAATGAGTGGGTTCTTTATGTTTATTGCATGTATAAAAATAATTGAAAAAAATTGGAACAAGGTTTACTAAGATTTAGTGTTGGGCATATGTCTTTGTTGTGTTTTATGTACTGAACGTGAGAACAGCAGTCTGCTTCTCATTTTATTAAGGCAGTATGGGATGGAACATAGTTTTGAGAAAAGTGAGTGTTTAGAGAGTAGGATAAAGTCATGCAAAAATCTTTATTAAAAAAAAAAAAGTTAAATTACCTTTTCCATGTCAGTCACATTTCAAAAAACTTCATCATGTGAAGACTTAGGGGCTTAAGAGAAGCTTTTCTGTAAAGGTTTTCAAACTGTTTAGGGACATCATTAATAATATGTTTCTATTGGTAAGCAGTAAGGCACCAGCCAGGGAAAACAGAGTATACCTTTAGAGTGTGATTCAGTGACAACTGATCGTGACTGTGTTGTCTGATTTCAGCACACCTCAGGTTTCCCTTTTTGATACAGCTGTGCAGCTGATTTAATTTGATTATAATGTAGGAGGTGTTTCCAGCTGCATAGGTATGTCCATTTAGGTACATATTTATAATTAAAAGATTTGCTCTAACATCCTTGGACTTGTATATAGCACACCATGCTTAAAAGCAGAAAGGGTCTTCCAGCTGGTTGAAATAAACTGGAAAGTAATTGTTATAAAATAATGAAAGATACTGAAAATGTCACTAGCTGTTCCCTTTTGGAGGAAGAATTCTGCTTTAAGCATGACAGAAGGTGTTTCTTGCACTCATTTCAGCACTAGATTCCAGGAAAAATTTGTGACTTATAGAGAGAAAACTGCATAAAGAACTAGCAAGGATTAGACAACAGCAGCTGTACTTCTGAATAATTTAGGTTTAATTTGCAAAATTATACAGGAAAGGATTATCACTTGTACTTGCATTTGAGAAAATGGAGCTACAAGTGTTGTTATGAAAAGTGACAATGTACAAACCATCTCAAATCACACCGGGGCTGTTGTGTCACTCTGGGCTGGATCCTGCAGAGCTGCTTGCCAAGACACTTGTGGAATCCTGAGTGGGGAATAAATAGTGTAGGAAGAGCTTCCTTTGTCTGGATATGCAGCTGAGCAGAGCCCTTCCTGAAAGTTTAAACTTGTGCTTGAGAGGAATATCAGGTGCACCTGGTGACACATACAACATCTGGCTCCAGAGGGGTCAATTAATTCTGTTATGATTATATATTTATAGTTATTTATAGTAAAAGATCTTAGGGGACTTCCAGCCCCTTTCTTCTCCTGGAAAGCCAGCTATTGAGTACGTGGCAGTCAGGAGCACTCACTGCTTCAGGCATATTTGCCTTTTGATCAAAAGCAAAGTTGATTGTCCCACTTTTCCCTAAGCCATCCTGCTCTTCAGCTACAAGGTATATGTAAACCAGGAAGAATGTCTTGTTCTTCTCTCCTGCCTCGATATTGACACTGCATTCCCATAAGGTTAAGGCAAGATTTTCCTCAGAATGTTTCCTGCTCATATTTCAGAGGAATTCTTATTTGTAACCTGCAAATTCTGCATCAAATGCTTGACGTGATGTTTCTGTAAAAAAAAATGTTTATATATAAATCACTAAGTTACAGACTGTTACAATTCAGTAATTTCCAAACATGAGTTCAAACACTGACAGAGATTCTGATTTTATCTTGGCCTTGCCATCACCTGGTCACACAGGTGAACCTCAGTAACCAGCAGGTTGATTTAGCCTGAGGCTGTGTGTGACCAGGAGATATCTGTGGTCATGTGGGATCTCTGGAAATGATGCTCACCTGCATTTCAGGCTTGCAAGAATCTGTGCAGACTGTGAGCCTGGGCAGGAAATTTACTGTCAGGTATGTAGGTGTACCCTGAGGGTTTTAAATCCTGGATTTTCCACAGAAAAGAGGGAAACTTCAAGTTACTGTAATAAAAGATGTGCACATGTAATTCAAGACAGGGCCGGAAAAAAAAAAAAAAAAAACCAACAACAACGATGTTGCAGTGCATGATGGAGGCTTTCAAAGTTTTATATGTATTTTATTTATTTTGTGTTGGTACGTTCCTTCCAAAATCCCTTCACCCATTCCCAAACTCACATGGTATCTCCCAGAGAGGAGCCCCTTGTCAATCACCGTGGTAGCTTGAGGGGAGATCATCTCCCGTTTGACCAGGTACTCCAACACCTGCCCCTTCAATTGTTCTGTTAAGTGCCCCTGTCCCAGACCAGCCACCCCCCTTTTCATCCATTGGCCGAATTCTCCTCTTGCCTCAGGTTGTGTCCTTGGGTACAAAAAGCAGAAGGACAGGCCAGACCGTGCTTTTTGCACGTGGAGCTGCACCGAATAAACATCTTCCAAACCCGCGGCAGAAGCCCACTCTTCATTTCCAGCCTTATCCACGCTCAGCCAGCTGATCTCAGGAACCCACACAAACTGTCTCGGTTGGTCTGGGGTTTACTGCTTGGCCAGTAAAGCAGCCCCCAAGGAGAAACCACCGCAAAAAATTCTTGATTTAATGCAAGAATTGGTGCATCTCGACAAATCCAAATTTAGAGGTAACAGAAAGAAAAGTTTTTGTAAATAGGAGAATGGTCTGGAACATTCAGAGAACCCTGATGAGACCTCAGAGAGTGCTGTTCTACAGTCAGGAAAAGGAAGCAAGTGATGTGTAAAGTTTATTATAGTCTAGATCTTAACAAACTTGTGAAGTAGAGGAGGAGTTTGTACTGTAAAGCCATGGTGGTCAGGATTTCTGGAGGTGGGCTGAAGTCAGAAGGATTCTGACTATACAATATCCTGGGCACCAATTCAGATTCCCTCTGATTTGCAGCGTTGGTAATAGGATTAGAGAGTCTCAAGTATTTCTCTATGATTACCATAGGGCAATGAATTATAAGACATCCTTTAATTTTTTTAATAAACAATACTATAAGGTCTCTATTTTTGTCTAAAAAACCCTTGTGCAATCTCCCAGTTTCCTGTCTACGTGCTGATTAGGATAATGTAGGTTGAGTTCTGCATTTGAAATTGAGAATGAAGCTGATCTTTAGTCTGTTAAAACCACCTGTGTGTTTAAATTACTTATCTGTTGAACTGATGATGCAAAAGTGAAAGGTAGTATTGTCCATCTGTCCTTGCAAAATACAGTATTGTTCCTGGTATGTTTTTACAGAGGGAAATCCTAGTGGATGTAGAAAACAGAACTCACTAAAATGCTCTCAAAATGGTTTGATCAAAATTTGACCAAATACCCATTGTAGATTCCTTGTAGTATCCTACTAATTAGGAAACTCTTGGGAAAAAAATCCTTTTATCTTGAAGCCACGTAAATCTCTGTGACCAAATTATATGTTCTTCCCATCCCATTCCTTATTGCCCTTTGCTCTGAACACATCCACAGAACTCACACATTTTCTATTTTAAGGCCAAAAACGAGCCCCCACAAAAGCACTGAAAAATAACATCCCATACAGGAGAGTGCTTTTATAGAGACATTTCAATGTGAGGTGTGAACGGAGAGAATAGATTCATGTGTGAAGTTGATGATTTGTATCTCCTTAATTGCTCACAGGATGAAATGGAGAAGGTCACTCCCCTCTGGTAATAGTAGAGGACTTGGATTTTTCCTTCTGAGTCTCCCATAGGCTTCCTACTTGATCCTGGACTGCCAAATCCCCAAAAAGATAACCAGTTTCTCTAAAATGCTTACAGGAAGGCACAATTTTGTGTCTAGGAACTTTTTCACAGCCTTGCGTGGCACACGTAAGGGAAATGCACTGTTTAGTATGAAATGTAAACGTTATTCAGTCTCATGAAATTTGAGTAATGTGACCAATATGGAGTATCTTTTATTATTTTGCTGTTCTTTAATCTTAAATGATTCATGTACTACATAAACAAGCCAATTCCCATTTTATATTGTGTTGGACTTTATTCTTGAAAGCACTGATCTGTTTTGAAGAGGAATTGCATAATCTAGTAACTTTTTCTACAACATCCCTGATTTATGTAGTCGTAACATGGCAAAATTTAGTTTTATTGGGTTTTTAGTTTTACTCCAAAAATCCAAACAGGCAAATAAATGTTGGATTATATTTCTCCCAGGTTATTACCAGAAACATTCTTTAGTCAAGCTACATTTCATCAAGAATTTTTTTTACCTTCACAAATCGGGAGGTATAAGGGGGCTGATTATGACCAAGGATGCGACTTTAGGTCGGTGACAGCGCTCCGGTACAAGCTGAGAGCAAAACTGGCATTTTGGACTAGGTGTCTAGCTGTCTAGAAATCAACGATTAAATGTTTTCAGGGGGCACCGGAGTGCTGCGAGAGCCTGTTTGACATGCGACAGACTGCAGGACGTCACCTGTGCGCTGATGCCCGCGGCGCCTGGACGAAGAACTCTACTGCTGGGGAAGGCGGCGGGCTGGAGGAGGTAAAGCGACGGTAGATTGTTACCTCAGCGGGATCGTTTGGGCATTTCGCCCAGTGGGGACATCCTACAGCGGGCGCGCGGGACGGTTCGCTCCGCGTACACCCGGAGCGGGGGGAAGGCAGGGCGGGGGCGGGAGCGGCCCCGAGTGCCCCGGCCCCTCCC
>JANPWX010000640.1:205699-265447 GCA_024734555.1 Trochalopteron elliotii
GGTTGGCGTTATCGGTGTCATTAGCCCGCCCGGGCACCCGCCTGGCCACCCTGGCCCCCGCGCGCTTCGCCTCCGCCTGGTTCGAGCTGCTGTCGCCGCCCGTCGAGGAGTCGCCGGTGAGCGTGGGGCGAGAGAGCGGAGAGGTGACGCTGCGCGCTGCCCTGGACAGGGAGGCGGTGCCCGCCTGGGAGCTCGTCGTCCGCGTCCAGGAGCGTCGAGGTGGGTGTTAGGCAAAGTCTTAGACCAAGTACTAGCGACAAGGTGTTGTTCCATCAGGGAGTCAGAGGTCGGTTTCCAGGTGACAACAAGCACCTCACAGTGGTTTAGCATCAGGTGTCACGTGCAGTGTTGTGGAACGTACTTTTGGTCTTTTAAATCTGTAAATTATTAGTATTAAAACCACTGGAAGTGGCAAGAGGCGCTATGTAGCTTAGGAAAAGTGGACTGTACAGTGAAAATGCTTGGAGCACTCAGGTGTTCAGCAGCATTTAAGTGTTTCACCGGTTAGAATTCTTAGTTGTTAGTGAATGGTTAAGGCACAGCATGTAAGATACAGCAAGCTTCTTACACACAGGTGTTTGTTATAGAAATGTTCCCTATAACTCTCATCCTCTCAGTGCCCAACTTGCAGCATGCAGCTGAAGCCATTGAGTTTTGAGTCATTATTAAAGTTGAGCGTGTTTGACTCACAAGCATGATGTGGGGTATGGCAGGACTGGAACCTTTGTGTTTAGGTAGCTGTTCTTTTTAAAAGATATCTCAGGAGTTCAATGTGCACCATTAAAATGGCATGCCTGTGACTAAAATTGTAATTTTTCACAAGCACTTTTACAAGTTAAATGGAATAGCTGCTTTCATTTACTGCTTTTTAAAATTCTCTTTTCCTTTTCAGTTGTCATCTTGGTTAATATTTTTTACTTATGAAAATACAGATTAGTTTAAGCATATTTTTAATTTATGAATGGTGGATATCTCTGCACATTCACCATGTCGTTTTTTTTTAATTATTATTTTTATGTTACTTGCGATTGTAACAAGGTTCCAACGATTGCCCAGAACGAGTATTCTGGAGAAAATCTTATCAGAAGAAATGAGTTGGTTGGCCTGATTTCATCTTGGAAAGGTTCAGGAAGGGTTTGATATGAGGGGGCTTGTGGTGGTTGTGAAAACGATTAAGTGCTCAGCGGTGCAGCTGCTCGCGGTGATTTCCCCCAGCCACAGAGCAGCGCAGGCGGGAGAGATGAAAAGCTTCCCACGCCATTCCTCTCCCTTATCTGTTTCATGAGGGGCAGCCCACAGGAGTGAGAGGCAGTTTATTCCTCGGTGTCTGTGCAATCCCTGAGGATGCCTGCAGGGCTCTAATTAGCGCTGACAATTTCAGTGACACGGGCACTTCCCCCTGTGAAGCATCAGCAGCTCCTTTCGCTGGCTCCTGAGGAGCAGCTCTCAGATCCCCCTCTCGATTCTCTGGGGTTTTGTCGTGCCTGTCGCTGTCGCGTGTTGGTGCCACTTTCACTGGCTTTGTGCTGTGTTCCAGCCGGAGCTTTGGCTGCAGACCAAGGGCTTGATAGACCAATTTCCAAAACACAGCCCTGTGCCAGGGCATTTCCACACCCAAGCAAATGATTCTATTTAAAGAAAAAAAGTTTCGGTTTACCTCTGGACATATAAAGAAACCAAATTAAAAAGTTCTGTGCCCTTCTCATCGGCATTGGCTCAGTGCCAGCACACGGACACTGGTTGAACTTTAAAAATGTTCCTCAAAACCTGTAGCTGTTTTTCTTGGCAGCAAGCCAGACTGTTCCTCCTTGATAGTTGTATACTTAAGAAAGACCTCAGAAGTGCTCAGTGCTTTCTGGGATTTTCTTAGTCAGGTGTCAGATGCTTCTCTGGCACCTGGACACAGCTTTTGTTCTTTAGTTTCTGTATTATTTGTTATTTTCTCTTTTACTAAAACCTTTGCTTTACAAAACACACCCGAGGAGCTGTCTCACAATATTATCAAGCCACTCTGGGAGGTTGCAAGGTCAACCCTCAGGCTTGATCCATCTTCAGGGGGCTCATGACACCCTGGCCAGGTGTAAGACTGTGTCACAGCACTTTGTGTGTCCTACTCTCCCTGCTCAGTCTGGAGCAAGGCTACCTGCCGAGGGGAATGTCACAGCTCCAGGGCAGTGACAGAATCCATCAGCTCAATGTGGCTGTGCACACCCACTCTGGCTCATAGCTCAAGTTCCAGCCCTTTGCTGGTGTCACAGTTCCCTCTGGCAGGATCGAGAGGATGTTGTTAGAGAAGTCGTAGCTAACCTTGCCCCTGGTTACTGCTGGTCTCACCTTTGTGATCATTTTTTCCCTTACCTTGTCTGAGTGTAGAAGTCTGAGACTGCCTGGAACAAAGCTTGTCACTCTGTCATGCCTGAGATTTCACTTCCAAGGCAATGCTTGCTAATGCAGCTTTAAAAAAAACTGAAACAACTTTTAACTTAATTTCAGGGGGTTTTTTAATTTTTTTTTTTTTACCATCATGTCGTTTCACTAAGTAGTTTGGAGCATTTCCACTAGCCTTGTGTATAACTGCTGGCAGTATGTAGTAGTAAGAGAATAAATCTCTAAGAAATATGTAGGACTAATTTCTGACTCTGAGATTAGGTAGACAGCAATTAATTGTGGACAGTCCAAATGCCATACTTTAGACAGTGGTGATTTTAAGTCTCTTGGTTTAAAGGAGACTAAATTCAGAATACATCTTATTAATACTATTGTTTTTCATCAATAAGGGTTAATAATGACTTGATACTTTCAAAACTCTTTCAAGTTGCAGAATGCTTTCATACTCCTTTTATCGGAGTTGAAATACATTTAACATAATACTTTGAAAGAGATTTAGAAAGTTCTGTTTATCTCCATACCTTACTCACAATCCAAACTGCAGTAATCTAAGAAAGGAAGACCAAAAGGAAGGGGTGGAAGAAAGATGTCTAGCATAACTATGTGTTTTACATAGTCTGACATAGATGCAGAATATTGCAAAAGCTCCAGGAGAAAACACAGTATTGACAGAAGTGAACTTTCAGGATGATTTAAAGTGTGGAGATGGCTACAGTGAATTTTGTTGTGAATAAAAGTGCAAGTTCAGATACTTCCTCCAGTTTATTTGCTTTGCTTTTAACATTTGTGGTCACTTATTTTACATTACACATAACCATAAGCATTTCAGTAGCTGTGGGTTTGTGGTATTAGAGGTTATTATATCAGATATGTATTCACTTTCAAGTGGTGTAAAGTTGTATTAATTACTTCAAAATTTTTTTTCTTCATTTTCTACTCTTCTTGCTGCTGGGTAACTGAGAACTGAAAATGAACTAATAATTAATTCTGTCATTACTCTCTTCTTCAACTCGGGCAATGATGTCAAGGATAAGACAAGGTGTTCAAATGCTTTAGCTTATAAAGTCTACTCTCTTTTCCTTTATCTTTTCAGTGTACTTTATTGTGGTTCATTTGTAAGGTGCACTTCATTACCTACAGCAGTAAAAAGTGCTTAAAGCATTGTGCCACAGGTGGTCCTAATGCATCTCTGGGCACAATAACTGGTTTTATTTATTTATTTTTACTGATGGAGCATTCTCAAAATAGTAGCAAGAAGGTGGGTATATGGCAATAAAGCAACATTGAGCAGTTTCTTCCTAGTTTGTGACAGCCCTCACTCTTTAGTTCATTAATGGGACTGTGTAAGAGATGTCCTTTGCCTGAATTAACTTTTCTTCAAGTGGCGTATAACAGGCTGTATGTTTGTTTGTTTTTTTTTTCCCTTCAGCTAAAACAGAATTTTGAATATTTTCCTGTTTACTTCCTCTCAATTCTGTCCTGGACAATCAGCCCAGCAGTGTGTGCAGGGCTGCTGTTCCAAATGCAGCCAAGACCTTCAGCATCTCAATATCCAGGTACCTCCCACATGTTGATGACAAGGAAGGGTTTTCTCTCTCTGAGTTAAATGAGCTCACTCCACTTGGCCTGCAACTACCTACCAATGTAACTCACTCATCACTGCCTGGAGTGCTTCTTAGTAGCCCACAGGCTTTGTGCTGGGGTGTGTTTCCCCCTGTCAGGGGTAGATTTGACGGGCTTTTGCAGAATGAAGAACTTTTCAGCATTCAGGGTAGAGGTTTTTTGGCAAAGCTGCAGTTGAGCTCTGATATTTTTGGTAGTGATGTGTACAAATCACTATTATTATCATTATCATTATCATTACCAGTGCATTACATGCTGTGATTGCTTTGTGACTGGACATATTTTGGTTATCAATGTCACGGTTTTATTTTAAAATGCCAAATATTTTTAGATGCCAAAACCAATCCTTTTTTTATCCTTTGAAATAACAATTTGGTCTATTTTACTGCTACAGTAAAATTAACTGCAATCTGTAGAGGAAACAGTATGTTACTAGTTCTGTTTATTTGTTGTGTATCTCTCTGTTTTTTTGACACTTTGTAGACTTAGTTTTTATCACACTTTCTGTTTTCTGGAGGCAGAAATTAGTCACTAGAAAGTAGCAACAGAAGAATCTGGACCTGCAGTGCTGGGTGCTTTTTTAATAGAATGGATTCTCCTGTGTGTGTGGAGGAGTTTCAGGGCCTGGACAAGAGAGGACAGTGCCTTGGTTGGTATTTCAGCTTCAGGTGAGCCTTCACCCAACCTGGACTGGAACACTGCCAGGCTGGGATCATCCACAGCCTCCCTGAGACATCCAGTCTCTCACCACCCTCACAGTAAAAGATTTCTTCCTAACACCCTAGCCTAAGTTTCCCCTCTTTTAATTTGTGCCCATTACTCCTTGTCACTGCAGTTCCTGACAAAGGGTGTCCCTCTGGCTTCCCTGCAGGCTCCTTCAGATACTGGAAGGTGCTGTGAGCTTCTGCCTTGACACTGGACAGAAAGATCAATCTTGAGAGCTGAAAACACTTGATATTGAAGTATGGCCTGGCAATCTTTACATTTTTCATAATTATTCATGATTTTATCCAAAAGAAAAGAAAAGAAAACACAAATTTTACAACCCCAAACCAAAAGGAAACACCAGGACAACCTTATGCATTAGTTTGTGCCATGAAATGCTAAAGAGAATGCCAGAATTGCAGTGCTTAACATGTTTTTTGGCACATGGTCCTTGAGGAGGAGTTTCCTCTAGTGACCCCACTGATCCCTCAGCCCTGGGTTATATTCTTCAGTTAACCCTGCCTGGAAGGACTGATGGTTATGCTCATGGTTTTTTGTGGCATTTCAGGATTTTATGCCATTCAATTCATTGGGACACAATTCATTCTTCATGAAAGCATAATGCTGTTTTAAGTTTTTACCCAGTGAGCAGAAGGTACAATGACTGTCATACACATTAATATTTCAACATGGGGTAGCATTTAATTTGAGAAGGAGCCATTATTATTCCATTAGTGCTTGGGGGAAGTGCATTAAAGATCCCTCCTCTCTAATCCTGCTGTCTCAAGCTCCCTTGACCTTACTTGATCCATGGCCATTAGCTTTGTAATCTCCTGTCATTCATTTTCTTTTTTTCTTATCAGTGGATTCACTGAGGGTGATGTTTGACTTGCCTTCCAACAGTTAACAGCATCACTTGTATTTTAAATATATTTATCCTGTTTAGATCAACATAGAGAGTGGAGATACCAATTTTAGTAATATTTTCACCTTGAAGGATTTCATGCTTGGAAGTCAAAGATCATCTGTTTTAATTTTATCTGAGGCCTTAGTCCCTTACTGGCTGTATTGATTCTGGGGGGATCATCCCTAAGAATTAAGTAGCTTCTGGGTGATGTTTTCCCTTTTACATTTCTTATTAGCTCTTTCATGAATTACAGCTGTCAGCAGTTACACTTCCAGCTGAGCTTAAGTTGAAATCATCATCTATTTTCCAGCATATGGGTTTCATTAAACTGCAGTGGGTTTCATGCAATTAAGTTAAAAAAAAAGTGTGTTCTGTGTGCATTCAGGACAGTTAGGGGTGTTTACAGGCTTTGAATGTTACTGATTTGTGGTAGAAAGGAATGTCTGAGGAAGCTGTGGAACACCATCTTGATGTTTGATCAGTCTGAATATTTTGAAATTTTCTACTTTCTATTCCAAGCAGATTAAAAATATCTTTCTGAGACTGCTATGACTTGAACACCAAAGCTGTTTAGATCTTCTGGCTGTTTATCATCTCAAACATTCAGTTTCTGCAAAAGAAATGAACTTCTTTTTTTCTCAAGATCTAACTAAATTTCTGCACAAATTTGACAATTTGCTAGAACTAATAAATTATAGAACATACAGGCCAGGTTGGATGGGCCTGGAGCAGCCTGGTCTGGTGGGAGGTGTCCCTGCCCATGGAGGGAGGCTGGAATGAGATGAGCTCCAAGGTCCTTTCCATCCCAAATCATTCTGTGATTCCATAATGATCCAAGGAAGTACAGCAGGCTCTGTTGGTGAAGCTACTGATTGTGGTGGCATTTTTACCTTTTTTTTTTTTTTTCCCTTTTTTTACCTCCTTGCCCATGAAAGACTACAGAGCAACAAGCTGGATTTTCCCCAAGAAATTCTAAGGACAATTTGAAGAGAACTTCCCATCTTACAGTGGCACAGTAGCTGCTCCTACTTTAGCCAAGTTCTCTACTTATGATAATGCTTTTTGGCAATCAATAGTAATTCACTGAGACACACGTTTTGTTATTTAAGGATGTCTGTTGTGATTATTAATTTGCAGTCATTATTTCACATCTGGGCATGCTTGGTTTCCCTGACTGCCACCCTCAGAAGATTGATGCCACATTGGGAAGTCCCTGATAATGTGGTCGTCACCTTAATGTCTTTTAATTGGTTATTTATGCTAATAGCCTTTCTGCCATGATCATTGAGCTCCTCTGATGCTTTACTTTACTTTTGTTTTCTGGTGTGCTTTAACTTCTGTTTTAAAAGCAGTATGATGGTAAGGAGCAGAGACATGCCAGGCTGTCATTATTCTGTCTGCAAAAAAGATGAGGCATATTAGGAGAGAATGTGGGCTGTCCCCAGCTTGAGCCCATCAAAGTTATCTCTTTAGAAGGTTTATGTTTTATGAATGAGCAAACTACTGTACTTAAAAGTAGCCCATCAGATACCTCAGGAATTTTCAGAAATGACAGTAGAGAAATGTTTGTGCATAATTGTCCTATTTTTTGAAGGATATACAGTAGGACTGGGTACAATAACCAGTAGCTTTTATCTCATGTTATGGTATGAAAATGGGAAAAGAGATTTCTCCTGATTGCAGCTTAGGGCATTAAGTTTTTTTTTTTTTTTCTGAAAATGTATCTTCCCAAACCCTGTGTCAGTAGGTATTTTACATGAAGACATATTATAGAGTGGGGTTTTAAAATAGCACTGTATGATATTTGGAGAGAGTCTTTGAAACTTCAATATCCTCTAAACCAACTCCAGACATTTGACTTGGAGTAACCCAAACAAAAACCCCCTAAGTTTTCCAAAATAATTGTCTAAGGTAAGAAGTGGGAGCAATCTAAAAAGAACCCCACAAGCCATAAAGAAAAATACCAGCTTGAATACTTAATTTGCTAATGAATTTAGGGCAGTATGTAATAGCAATAGTAACCTCAAGGCTTGCAAGACTTTTAACACTCTCATAATCTCCTTTTAAAAATAAATTGTAATGACCTGAAAATGCCAGGAGCAACCCAGCTTCTCACCCATTATTGTTTAATCATGATAATATAATACCTCTTCCCTCAGTACATTCAAGGAATGTATAATGTTTGTCCACAATTGCAGAGACATGTTCAGTCAACTACATATTCTCTATTGTCAGATTTTTTAAATCAGAATGTCTGGCATTGTCAGTTTTATCAATTACATTGATGCAGAGAAGCCTACATTTTTAATGAATATAAGGATTTTATTTTCAAGTCTCATCTTATGGAATTATCCATTGGATTTTTGAGAGAAAAGACAGTCATGTAATCCTAATGCAATCAGAAGTCTGAGAATACGTTGGATTTCACAGATTGACAGCATCTTTTAAAATCTGACATGGTGAAAAGACATGAGTTTAGAGGCAGCTCTGACCTCTGGTATTGGAGACTGCAGTCAGACTGTTTCAGCAGGCAGGATTTTCAAAGCTTGGTTTAACCAGAAGAGCCTTCAAAAGTTGCTGTTAACTGAATGATTAAGTATTGATTAAGTATTTGGTGTAACTTTATTGGTAGGTGGGGGAATATTTTTTTCTAGTTGCTGCATGAAATGACAGGATTTATCAGTTTGCAATATCTCTCTCCAAGCCAATGAACTTTTATAACCTGCTGCAATAGCAGGTTGGAGGAACTGGTTCGTGTTACTTTATGTTAAAATCCCTTCCCAGAAAATTAATGGTGACCATCACAGAAGAGATTTTTCAGATAAACCTGAATTCAGTAAAGATGTAAAGAACCTAAAGTGGAAGAGAACCATTATCCCATCAAGATACCTGATTGCTTTTTATAATTTTCAGTATGTTCTTCAATTTTGACAAGTCCTTAACTGGAACTGTCCCAAGAAGTTCATGATTTTAAGAGGGCTTTCCCTTCCTAAGTTCTTCTGTATATCTTAAATTTGATGTGAGAAGTGTAACCCAGTTTTCCTAGCATATGAGTATTAAGTCTTTTTCCTGTTTTCTTTGTTTAGTTGTTGCTATTGCTGTTTAAATTTTTTACAGACTTCTGCTATTTTTTTACTGACTCATTACCATTTATTTCCATTTTTACTATGCTTAAACTTCCCTGCAAGTTACTTAATTTTTTTTGTTTTGTGGTTTGTTTTTTTTTTTTTTTCCAAGGGATGAAAATTCTGAGTGATGACACATCATATATTTCCTGTGAGCAGAAATGTGGCCAGTTAGTGCATTACCTTACCTAACGTGGCTGGATTTCAGAGCAAGGCAGTATAATAAATCCTTCAGTTTACCAGTTTTCAACCACAGATAGGCATGAAAAATAAGCAATTATAGATAGATGCCTATGATGAGGTTTCAGCAGTGGATTATGAAGATCGATTTTGGTGATAGGGAATAAATTTCAGTGCTGCAGCTTTTGTCAGTAATATTAAGCTAAAAGGAAGTAATTCCAACTGGAGGGAATATCAGAGAGAAAAAAAGCAGACTTCAGGATGAGCTGCCCTAAGAAGGATTTTTGATGATACACGAGTTGACTCTAATAGGGAATTAAGCAGCTAAAGTAGGAAAAACCTCTGGACTAGAGTTTATAATTTTAGTTTTAGTTTTCTGTATAAATTGAAAAGAGAGCTGTGGAGGGGGCTTAGATTTAATACTGCAAAGGGCAAATAAGTGGTGTTTGCAAATATGTGGGAAAAGCAATCTGCTTACAGAACCTGTTTCCATTAGTTTCCATACTGAAGAAAAATAAGAGGAAAGATACTTTCTGATTAAATAAAAAGATGATTTTACCCTTCGGAATATGAAGTATTATTTTCTCTATGACTCTTTAAAAGTAGTCATTTTTGACATAAGATGTTGCAGTGTTATGTTACTGTCATGTCCATGATCAGCAAGGGCCATTTGGTGTTTTATCTCCTCTTGCTCAGTATCTGTGAGAAAGCAATTTAAATTTTTCTGTTGTCTGGAGCTAGGGAAGAAAATCTGTCAAATGCAAAATCTGTGTGTGGGCCAACAATCTAATTAGTAGAACCATTCTTTGACTAGGATTTCTTTTGAATGGATGACATTATGTAAGGTATCTATGGTGTGCCTGGCTAGAAAGTCAAACATGTAGCATTTAATATTGAGACAGTTGTAACTGGGATTGTGTTACACAACAGTTTGAAAATTCTTTTTGGGAAAATGAAGCCTGGGTCAGATTCCTGACTTAGGATGTCAGTAGTGCTTGGCTTGCAGTGCTGGATGTAGTGGCAGGTATTCTCCACTGCTTGTCAGGGCTTGGTATTGGGAACAGACAATTTCAGTAGAACCTCTCTGTGTGTTTGTGGGACTTAACCCAAATCCACAGAGGATTATCAGTTTTAAGCTGTTTCTGTTAAGATTTGAGTGGAATTGTAACATATTATTTTCTTTCATAATGTAGCAATATTACTGCACATATACTACTAATAAACTACTATTAATCATAATATATGAATGCAGATTCATGATCATGTACTGTTAGTATTAATATGCTGATGTACATATATAATTAATATATCTGTAAGGTACATATGGGGGATGTTTTGATGGACAGAGACATTAAGACACCCAAACTATAGAGAGGTGTATATTTCTAAAATTTCTATCCATCCACTGTCTTAAAGCACAGAAAATTTTCCTAAGTAAGGGAGAAAATTAATTTTTTGTACCTTATTCAAAGTAAGAAAATCTAGAAAATCTGGTTTAAGGTCTGTTCTGCAGGCAAGCAGCTGTGTCAGTTACAAAACACAAGAGACTGCCTTTTGTGTGTGTGGAGGTAATTACAGTAAAGCAAAAACTTGGAAATACTTGCTGTGCTAATTAGAATGTGGAGTTATGCTCAAAAAAAAATTATGTTCAGGAACATGTACTTTGAAATCCTTAATGCATAGTCCTGCTAGACATGCACATATTACACAGACATTATTGTTGCTGTCAGTCTCTTCATCACATTCGTTGTCCTCTGGCAAGTCCTTGTCCAGTCATGCTTCACTGGACACCCTTCCACAAGTTGTCAGGTCACATTTGTAGGTCCCTGCAGAGAAGTTCAGTCCTGTTTGGTGTTTCTGCTGTAGTTTTTCCTTTGATATATGGGATGCAGTCAAGGGAAAACTTACTTGCACTCATTTTCCTCCAGACTGCCTTTATCTGGGAGATCATGATGATTTATTCAGCATTTTTTCCCTATGAATCAGATTGTCTGGGGTTGATGGAAGAAGATAATACACCAATAAGATCTGTAGAGTCATATGCAGGGGAAATGGGTGCTGGTTAGGAGAGGCACTTAAATCCTGTCTCTTCCATTACCTGCACTGCAGTTCCTGCTGACTGTCCTGACAAAATCCTTAGGATTATTCCCATGTTTCAGAAGTAACCAACATATTGTTGAAAGCTTTGGCCATGCCAAGATGTCGGAATGACACTAAAGTCTCTTAAATGCTAAAATACAAGTAGCTGGAGGAATGTGCCCGAGTCCTTTGAGTTTTTGAGCTATAAAATTTGCTAGAGCATGTGACGATTGAGCTTGGTCCTTATTCACTTCTGCACAGTTTTCTTACAACTGTTTCTCTGTTACAAGTATGTTCTAAGTATCAGCATATTAATTTTCAGTGAATTGGCATTGGTTAAGTGGTGAAAGTGGTATCTGTAACCAGATTTATTACTACTTCTTCAATAAAAATGAATTCTTCTTAAATTGGGACTTACTTTTTGACAGTAATATACATAATAGGTGCATATTATGAACTCTAGCAGGACTTGAACCTAGAGTGAGTTCAGGGCTTGATTAAGAGAGTGATTTCCAGGCTCTGGAGAGACAAACATCAGTAACCTTTCTACTCCTAGCAGGGTTACCAAGGTAGCATTCAAATCCTCAATAGGTCTTGCTATTATAGGGGCAGATTTTCAAAGGTTCTTAACCCAGCTTCTAATTTAGTGCTGCTATTTAAGCCCACAGTATGTCCAGGCAAACTAGGCTAATAGTGGGTATTTACAAACTTGGGGCAGCTTCCACTGGAGCTGTTCTTTTGAGAAGAGACAGGCAGCTTTGACATTAACTTCTCCCTTTTGCAACTGCTCTGTTTGGACACCTTTTAATTAAAATCTTAGGAGTGTTCAAGCAGTCACTGGTTGTGTTTGACACTTCTCATTCAGAGCTCACCCTGGTGTGTGCTGCTGTGGTGTATTTGAACCTTGGATCAATGTCCAGCAAGTTCCTTCCTCTGCATTTTCTTCGAGTGTCTTGGACTGGCTGAGCTGGGACTTTTAGGACACACCTTCTGACATGAGAACACCTCTATTTAAACACATCTGGTGCTATTTTAGTATAGTAGTGAGAAGTAATACACATGCTGCTGCTTTTGACATATTTGGGGTTTTTTAAAGGTTTTTTCAGCTTCTTGTGTCTTTTTTTTTTTTTTTTTTTTTTTTTTGTGCTACGCAGAGGAGAAAGCAAAGCAGCTGCTTTCAGAGTGTGGCTGAATGCTGAAGGGAATTATACCTGGGTGACTACAAGGGAAGTGCAAGAGCAGAGTGGGCAGCTGTGCTCTCACCTCAGTGTCAGCTGTGTTTTGTGATGAGGCAGTTTGAGTTTGTCTTTGGAAACTTTGGCTTCACAGGCACTGTTTTAAAAAGGACACCTGTCTACAGAAGCTGAATTGAGCATCATTACACTGGGCCTCCCAACACTTCTGTCTGCAGAGGTGCAGTAACACACAAGGGGGTCTCAGTCAGAAAGGCTTAGTCAGATTTGGTAACTGGGAATTTTGCCGTGAAAATGTCAGAACATGTTGCATGTCTCCATATTTAATGGGCAAACCCAATACAGGTTCTTTTTCAGGAAACTGATCACTCCTGTAATTTACTGTTTGATAAATTAGATACTGGGTTTTGCTGTAGGCACTGGTTTTTTTATATGTGCTACTGCAAACTGATATTATATTCCCTGGAACGTTAGATTCTGGGTGCAGGGCATAATTACAAAGAAATTAATTTGGATTTAGCAAGTTACTGTCATACACTTTTTGTTGCTCTTTAGAGAAACAAAAAGAGGCCATGTACTCACATGTTTAAAATACAGATGAATTAATACAATTTTACAAGGTGAACTCAAGAGAGCCTCAGTGCTTATCCTGGGTGACTGCTGATTTTTTCTGTTAAGAGAATTTTCTGGGTAAAAATAGAATGTGCTCAAAGGTCATGATGGATTAAGTCTCAGGAATCTAAACTAAGAAACTTATATTTGACTTTGCCAGTCACAACACCAAGGAGTTTTCTTTACAACAATCCATGAGCTGGTGGTTCACAGGTTGCAGATTCTGATATGCTGAGCTAAACTTGTCATGTGCCAGCAGACAGGAACTTCTGAGTATGGAAAGCTGCAAGAGGTGGTGCTTCTGTGGGAGTGAAGGGATAACTTCTGTAAATGCACACCTCACCCAAAGGAACAGATTTCAGTTGGAATATGGATGGGTTTTGTAGTGGGATGTCATGCTGCAGTAGAGAGGGAGATAGGCTGAACTGCTGTACTCAAAGTGAACTTCCTGGGAGAACAGGCTTCCTTAGCAACATAGCACTGTCTACAAGACTGGATATTTTGGCAACACTTTCTACTTCCATATATACTTAAATATTTAAGGTCTTGGTATTTTTAATTAGATTCAAATTAAAACTGGTAGCTTTAGATGGTCCTTTTTGCACGTTGTTTCAATTCCTGTAGAGCTGATTTGAAAATAAATGCTTGTCTGTATGCTTTCATGCATGTATAAATAATAAATCAACAGTGAAATCAAGTATTAACACCATTAACTTTAAGAATTCTGACTTCACATCCATTATTAAGCTTGTGGATAAGTCATGCTGTAGGTGTAGATGGCTGGTTTTGCCTGAGCCACATTCCAGGCTGGAGCACAGTGCAGTGCCAGTGCAGTTGTGCTGCCTTTGGAGCCACATGGAGCTCACTTTCTGAAGCCAGAGGCATTAAATGTGGCTGCATTTAATTTAATTTAATTTAATTTAATTTAATTTAATTTAATTTAATTTAATTTAATTTAATTTAATTTAATTTAATTTAATTTAATTTAATTCAGTTTATTGGTCCCTGATATTACTTATAATGGTCAGTTAGATAAACCCCCTTCTCTCCATCCCTGTCTTGAGTGTCCTTTCTTCCACCTTTTCAGCAATACCTGGCTGATACTTGTTACTTTTTAGGAGCTCTGCTATTTCATGGGTTAATTTATTAATGGTAAAAGTATAATAAATATTTTACCTCAATTTTTAAAGATCTTATGCTGTTAATTTTTGGAAAATTGGATAGTTCCATTTTGTGGTGGTTTGTTCTTCTGGATTTTGATTGTATTTATTTAATAATATTTAAACTTAAATAGGAGTGAAAGCTATATTAGGATTTCAGTGAACTTTATAGACAGACAAATCACTGGTTAGGGTAGATTAGAATTTTTTGCCAACAAGTATTTAATTTTCAAAATTCCGAGTTGCCATAACTTTACATAAACAAAACATTTGATGCTTCTTTTTTTTCCTTATTCAGAAAAAAAACAAACACTTTTCAGAAAGCAGGTATTTAAAGTTGGAACATTTAAGAATGTGTGGTTTTTCCTAAGAAGAGATCTCAGAAGAATGTGATATGGGTGGACCCAATCTTGCAGTTCAGCAGTGCTTGTGCTGGTTATTTTTTCCCCACATTGTGTCTGATCCTGTTCATTCCAGAAGAGCTTTAGACTCGAGGTTTTTCTGGATTATGTGCCAGCAGTATTGCAGGCAGTGCACACTCAGGCCATGATGGGTTTCTGTTACTCTCAGTGCCATGGAGCAGCTGTCTAATGATTTCTCCCTTCTCCTGTGACCTTTAGGGAAGGATTGGTACTTGGTGCACGTGTCCCTGACTGTGACAGATGTGAATGACAATGTCCCTGAATGGGCCATGGAGCCCTTCCCCTTCCTGGCTGTGGTTTCCCCCGAGGCTGCAGGAGGGACTGAAGTGTACAAGCTGCTTGCTGTGGATGCAGATGAAGGGATCCATGGAACTGTAGAATATTTTCTCTTGGAAGGTAATTTTTAACCCTCCCATTCCCTGAGTTATGCCTCACTATTGTGACTTTTTTATCCTCAGCTTTATTTGCCCTTCCTCCTGTAAAGGTTCATAAACCTTCAGCTCTGTGTGTGAGAAAAATCAGCTTTTAGTGATGTATGGACAGATTTCTTTGCAAAGTTGAGTTCTTGCCCATATATATCCCTGGGGATGATGGGGGCTGGAGCAGTCAGTAATCCCAAGGCTTTGGCAAGGGGTGGCAATGGGGGCTGTATTTATGAGACAGTCTGTGGAGTAGTTTGTTGGGTGGAGAGGAGGGTTAATGTTCCTATCCCTCTTGGGAGTCATGCTTCTCGTTCATTTGTAACAAACTTTTAGTGGTCTGGGTTGTGCAAAGCTTGTACAAACTCAGTGGTAATAGTTTGTGTGTCTCCTTTTAAGAAATTTTAGTAATAGTTCAGAAGTGTCTGAGCAGGTGGGGAGCAACTATACCTTTCCAGTGGAGAATTTTCTGGTAAGGGATACTTGGGGTCAAGCAACAGCTTTTTATCCTCCTCCAGAAGTTTTGGAGGATAAAAGAAAGATGGAGAGAGACCATTCAGAAGAGCCTGGAGTGACAGGACAAGGGGGAATGGCTGTAAACTGACAGAGAGTAGGTTTAGGTGGGATATTGGGAATAAATCCTTCCCTGGCAGGGTGGGCAGGCCCTGGCACAGGGTGCCCAGAGAAGCTGTGGCTGCCCCTGGATCCCTGGCAGTGCCCAAGACCAGGTTGGAGCTTGGAGCAAGCTGGTCTCGTAGGAGGTGTCCCTGCCCATGGCAGGGGGTGGAATGAGATGAGCTTTGGGGTCCCTTCTAATCCAAACCATTTTATAATTCAGTAATAAAGAAGAGTGATAATTATCCAGAGAGTGAAATGGAATTTTGAAATGCAGTCATGAACGATGAATGTAATGCCTGATTTCTAAGTTCTAAACAAACTTTTGAACCTTAATGTGCATGCTGACCATAAGCCAAAGCCAACTTGGGAATTGACACTGTATTCCCTTCCTAATTTTAATCAAGTAAAAACGTTCTCACTGATGAGAGTTTGTGGACGTGTTCCTTTTAGGTGGTGAAGACAGATTTGAAGTTGAGAAGGACACTGGCTGGATTAGAACAACAGGTTTGCCATTGGTGAGGGACAAGGAGTATTTGCTGAGTGTGCTGGCTGCAGATAAACTCGGGAGCAGAGGGTCCCCAGCCTCCGTGTCTGTGATTGCTGGATTTCGGCCACCACAGTTCACCAACATGTCATACTTGGTGCATGTTCCTGAGAACACCCTGCCAGGAGAGCCGTGAGTAACAGCTCAGAATAGTGCACTGAGCCTGTGGTCCTGGTTCTGACTTGTGTTTGATCTCCACAGAGCCTTGGTGTTGTTTGTGGATCATAAATAAATACTGTGAGAAGCAATTTAGGTCTCTTAAAAGAAGTGATCCGAACACAGTTTGATGATGTGTTGTTTTAGTCATTCTTTTATGGGGAAAAGTGGTATTGAATAGTTGTGCTTTCTTACTTTTTGACATGATATGGAAAGGATTAGATGTTGATTGTTTCTTAATTTTCAGTCAAAATGCAGGATACAAATTATACTGTTACATCATGAAGAAAGACATCTTGTGTGAAAGGATGCATTAATTTTAGGTGTCAAATTTGGAGAAGTGCTTTCTCCTCCAAGTGAAAATTGGAAAAACCAAGATTCTTTTTCCTGTCTTCATCACAATGACAAATTGAGCTAAAATGAAGATGCCACAGAACTTATTTTATTTCTCCATCCCTTGTATAACCATGTCAATTGAAGTATCACAGAAAGTGTTAGTAACATAACTGCACCTGAATACTCAGTCCCTCCTTTTCCCCTGTTTTGTTCTTACAACAAATACTTTCTCTTCCACTTCAATTGAAAATACTTCTGTCCAGTCAATGTGTTCCTTCTGTGGCAGTTCAACTATTCTTCATATTATATTATCTGTGGTGTTAATGTTCAGTCTGTAACATTCAGTTTTACAGTGTCTAAATAACTAAGGACTGTTGAGATTTAAAAAAAAATATTAGTAGATAACAAGGTTTTTCTTTAAAACTGCAATAAAATTAAATTGCACAGGCATAAAAGAAATGGAATAACTGCAAAATACTGTAACATCTAACAGGTACCTGCTGTCTTAGGTTCAATAATATTTAGAATTAAAAATAAAATTATTCATAACTTTTTATTACTATTAGAAATAGGTCTGCACACCTTAGATGATAGTAGATTAGTCAGTTGATCAAGTGACTTGGTAATATCCAAAAGGAATGAAGTATTCTGTGTGGTTATTACATCTAAAAAGGTTTGAATATACACAATGAAAGTGTGAAAGTTGTTTCTGTAATGTATTGGGCAGAAACAGCCATGAAAATCCATTTAGAATCCTAAAGTTCTCATATTTAAATTAGACCAATTACCCAGGAATGCAGATGTAGTGGTTTTGGTTTGCCAGACCAGGAGAGAGTTGCTGTCATGCACTGGATTTCTGGGCTTAGGATTTCCTAATTAGAGCCTGATTTAAGGCTGCTGCTGAGCAGAGCAGCATTCCCAAATCTTTCCCTTCCTTTGGTCTGCCTTGTGACACCAATGAGCTACAGCTGCCTGGGCAGGCTGAGCCCAGGAGATGCAGAGACAAAAAAGGCAACAGAAAGTTTTTAGTTGGGTTGTTAAACGTGCTCCCAGCATGGCCTTGAGATTTTCAGTGCTGGCAGGAGAGGAGAGGTGGCTTGAACATGCAGCCAGGGCAGTGAGCTGGAAGGAGAGCAAAATCATTCCTGTTTGCAGGAATGTACTGGCTGAAACTGCCTGTGAGACCTCAGCACAGGAAAATAGAGCAGAAAACTGAAGTGAGATACTGACCTACAGCAGTGCACCAGAGGGAAGTGAGACACGGCAGTGTGGGAATTCATAGGGGGGAAAAGGAGTTTGCACAAAATGAGTTTGTGGTTTTATGACTGTAATTGCCACAGGATCATGTTGGTGTGCTCTCCTGGGAGATGGAATTCTTTTTCCTGAGAAACTTGCATGTTAAAGCAAGAGAACTTGAGGAATTAGTTTTCTGGTTTAAATCCTTTAAAAATATTTAGTTTTAAATTTCTTCTTTTACTTCTTACTGTGGGTGTTTCCACTTGAAGGCTTTAAACACATCGGACTTGAGTGGAAAAAAGATAGTGCCAGATGAGCTAAAAATATATGTCCAGTGTAAGCTGTAACACACACTGCTGTTAGGGCCTGGCTTTTATCCTTTTGCAGTTATCTATTGGAACTTTAGGATGGTATGACTGCAGCAAACTTACTGTGCTGCTATTAAAACAAATCTTTTTCATCTTGCTTTATCTTTTTAGTTTCCTGCCTGAAAACCATCACTACCATAGAAGGAAGCTGGAGTAGGCAAATTCAGTTGCAGCAAAAATTAAGTCCTCTGTTCCTGCATTTTTAATCCTTACTGTGTTCTGCTTCCAAGAATCCTGTCTTTATCTGTTTAACCCCAAGCTGATAGAACTACTGTGTAACAAAATGCTTGAATTTGGAGTTTAGCTACAGCTGTCACTGACTTCATTGAGGATACCTCTGAGCAGACCTGCAGGGTTGCACCATCATTTCTGATATGCATCGCTTTTGTCATATTTTTCAGACTGTTGTATTATGTCCTTGAGTCCTCTCTCTTTATTTTTTTTTTCAATGCAGCTTTCTTACAGTCACTGCTGTGTCATATCAAAAAAAATCCCTGAGCTACAGTTTGCTCACTAATCCTGGGGGTCTGTTCAGCATTGATCAGGCAACAGGAGAGATCAGCCTGACTCGGAGTGTGGATTATGAAGGTGACCCCCACCAGTACCTCCTTTTGGTCAGGGCAGAGGAGGATGAGGAGCAGTCCAGCACTGCTGCTGAGGTAGGTTTTTCCCTTCTGGCAGCCTGGCTGCATTTCCATTTCCCTTCATCTTTTTGAATTCTGCACAGATTCACCAGGAGCTCCCCTTTCCCCATGCTGGCCATTCTGCTGGCCATTTTAAAAGTCTTTCCATCAATGGCGAGATGTTGAGGAGTGGTTTAGGTACTCTTAGATTTCACTCTTGCAGGTGCTCTAAAGGCTGTTTCTGAGGGATCAATATGCCATCTCATCATAGATCCCAAACCTTATCTGGTAACACATGGAAATGGATGTGGCCAAGCCACATATGAGGTTTTGTCTTACTCTTCTTTCATCAAGTATGGGGTACATTTGAGATTATTCCACTCTAAAACAATGGCAGGACAAAGACTTATTTCTTTTGCATCCAGAACACAAAGTGAACTCAAAAAACAAGAAAGTAATAAAAATTCACTGATATTAAAAGCTGATGATTCGTGGTATTTTAGAAAGATGTTTGACAGCAAAAATATTTCTTAATATACTTATTACAGTTATTTGGATTCAGAGATTCACTGAGCTAGGAAAAGTGTACTACATGAGTTTGTTTCTGCTGCAGGAAATAGGATAAGGGAGGGAACTGGAGACAGGATTATTAGGATCAAGTGTGAGGACACAGAGAAACAGGAAGCAGTATGCTCTGCCAGTGGAGCAAACACTGGCTGGAGCACACCAGAGCCTGATGGTTTCTGTTCACCCTTGTGTACTACAAGATGCAGGATGGTAAAATATGACTCAAAAGAGGATTATGAGATGATTTTACAAATATGTTTAGCCTAGAGGTAGTTTAACTACCTGCTTTACACAGATACAACCTCAGTAGTTGAGAGAGCAGCTCTAGTTCATGCATATCTGCTCTGCAAGGCTCGTGGAATACACCTCTGCCTGGTGCTCTGTGATGCAGAATGCCTCAGCTAACTGCATGAGGGGCAGCAGCATGAACCACCAGAAAGGCTTCTTTACACACTCCTTTACTGTTGGGAGTGTAAACCATGCAACTATGGGCTCACATTTGACACAGGGATAAGATAACATTTGTAAAGGTGTTAGAGGCAAAATTGTCTCTCATACTTGGTTTAGCAGAACCACAGAATAATCTGAGTTGGGAGGGACCCACAAGGATGGAGTCCAACTCCTGGCCCTGCACAGACACCCCAACAATCCCACCCTGAGCCTCAGAGCATTGTCCAGGCACTCCTTGAGCTCTGTCAGGCTTGGGGCTGTGACCACTTCCCTGGAGATCAGTTCCACTTATATCTGATCTGTGCTGCTGTAATTGAATTCAGAACTTGGTCTCAGAGATTTATACTGCTAAAATGTAATATGCTTGGCAGTAGAGTTTTTAGTGTTACAAATCACAGAAGTGTTGCAAGATAAGATAATGGAAAAAGGGTGCTTGGCAAGCAGATGGTCCATTTTCCTTTAAATTAGTAATAAGGAATAATCAATGGAGATGCAGGGTGAGTGGGAAACATTGCTGCAGGGTCAGGGAATTGGCAATTGCTGGTATCTTGGAATGTCATATTTCAATGGCACTCAGCAGAAAAAGAACAGTGTAAGAAAAATGTCTTATCCTATAGCTGCTGAAGACTTCAAGGATGTTTTTGGGAAATTCTTGCATGTGATGTTTCCAGAGCAGTGAGGTTGTTCCCTTGATTCACTTTGCAGTGTAACATTCCCCTCTTCTCCATTAAGGTTTTGGTTGTAATCACAGATGTGAATGATTGTGCCCCTGAATTTCATCAGTCGATTTACAGCAAAGTTGGTGTTCCTGAGACAGTTCCTATGACAACTGCACTTCTCCAAGGTTAGTGCTCCTGAAGCCATTTATTACCTTCACTGTATTTTTCTCCCTTGCACTACTTGGAATTCAGTTCAGAAGGCAAAATTACCAGTTGCAGCTCTCTGAAGGCAAATGACACCTTGTCGATTCATGTCAGAGTTATTTACTACTGCCACAGCCCAAACAATTTTGGGGGACAGGAAGGCAAAGGAAACAGATTTTATTTGTGGAATTTTGAAGTAACAGAACTTTGTTGTGGTTGTTATTACAGCAGCAGGCTCGTAGTATAAGTCTTACTACATTTCTTGAAGGAAGAGAGTGATCCTGGATCAAGAGTTGTGGACACCTCAGCTCACCTTCTCTGCCTGTCCTGAGAGTCCTGTGTGGGATTGCTGTAGGAATTCTGCTCTCTTGCATTAAAAGCCTCTTGTACAGTTTAACTGTTCTGTGTGAGGTTTTGTTTGGATGCTTGACAAGAAGACTTTGCTTCTTCCCAGTGAGACCAAGAACTTGAGCTTTAGGTGGTGGTGCTCTAAAGTGCAGCAATAAAACAAATTTGTGTCAATTAAGCAGTTGTACAAGGGCCTTGTATTAGTCTTTAACCCTTACATAAACTTTCTCTAAATCTTGAGGGGGAAAAGAAAATTCAACTGCAGGAAAATTGCTTTTCCCTAGTAAATAGGATTTTATAACCTCCTACTGTTCTACTTAGTGATTTATTCTGTACTAATGGTAATTTATCAGTTGTCTGGTAACTGTGCTTTTAGCATAGATTTTTGTAGGTTATGAATAGGATCTGACAAACACATAATGGGCATCAGTGGGATAATACATGTAAATATTCTGTCTTTAATTGCACGGTGTGTGATCTGAGTGATTTTAAGTCAGCAATGTAGGTCAGGTGGACATGAGAATATACTTCTCTGTGTGGGAATATATTCTTGATGATACAGGATTCTTCAGCAAAGTCAAGATCTAGCATCTAAGTTCTCCCAGGGACTCCACTTTTGTTTTTTTTAATGTCTTATTTTTGTGTAAGGGTTAGTTCACTAAAAAGCACAAGGGACAGCAGAGTTCCCTGACTGATTTCAAGCACCACATGCCAAGGCAAGTCCTGCTACAGTAGTAGTAAATGTACTTACCATTCCCATTCACTAGCTTTGATCTACACAATGTCTTTCTCTTCTCTCCTAACAGTGACAGCCACTGACTGTGATTCAAAGGAGAATGCCCAGTTGCTGTATTACACTCTGAGCCAAGACTTCAGCATCACTTCTCATGGCACTATTTTTCCAGCAACACAGCTGGACTATGAGCGTCCCAACCACCTCTATGAGTTCATCATCATGGCTGTGGATCAAGGGGAAGAGCCCAGGACTGGGACAGCAACTGTGAGGATCCATGTCTCCAATGTGAATGATGAGGCACCTGAGTTTTCTCAGACAGTGTAAATACAACTTCTTCACACTCTGTTATCTTTCACTGTTGCTTTTTGTGTTTTGGTTGAAAGGCTGCTCACAGGATGGTAACTGGCTCTGGTTCAATCAGAGCTGAGAGCTGGACTGACAAATGTGGGCTGATATTTTGACTCTGAGCCTCCCAGTAAAAACAACAAAAAAAAGGGTATTATATAGACAATCTCTTTTTGATGGATCTTGCACTTTTATTTTTTCCAGTGTGTTCTGAAAGATGTGGTGCAGTAATTTCAGGTTATACAGTTCAGGAGCACCCCTCCACCACCAAAGGAAATCAGGCAGAAAAAACAAGCAACAGAGTTGTTGCCATCAGCCCTCATCCAGAGACATGGGGAAATTTTGCCTTTAATTAGGCAGTTTAAACTTAGCATCAGCAGTCTGCATCCTTGGTTAATAGCTGTCAAGGGAAAATGCTTAGATGACACAATCCTAAATGGCAACTGAATTACAAAACCCACAAGATAAATGCCATTAAGTGGAGTTCACTTAATTTCACTTAGTCCCATGCCCTACAAACTCTATGTATATTTTTTTTTTTTGCTAAATACATGTGAGCACTTTTCTTCCATAGCTGGGACTCAGAAGCATGCAAAGCAGTTCCAGAAGTACTGGAAACTTGCACTGATGTTAGGGACTTAGTAATGGAATTTCCAGTCAGCTTCTGCACCAACCTTCTACTTTTGACAGTAGGAGTTGCTCAGAACAAAACTGAGGCAAAGATTTCAGTGATGCTAAGCTTGGGGTTTAGCTGAACAAAACATCAAAGCTTTCTGACAGTCCTTGTTTTATGTGCAGATAACCTCTGGCTTCAAAATCTTGTGCCTTCCTTTCTTTTCTAAACATTGCTGAGGAGATATGGCTTGGAAAATTTGATCTTTTGTAATTTATTGTTGCATCTCTCTATATTTTCAAATACTAAACCAGGTTTCTCACTCTTCCACTGATGCCTATTTTTCATTTATTTATTTCTTCTACTATTCAGAGATATTGAATATTTATCTGCATCTGTTCCTAATATTTTAATCAGAAGCAAGTGATACTGTTTAAGATGCTCTAAACATCTCTAACAAATTGGAAACAGAAAACATAGTTTAAAAAAAATCCCTGCCAGCTCTTGTACTTAAGGTTTACTGAGGAATATGATTAAAATTAATATTATTTTAAATTACCAAACCTTCACGAGCAGCTTTTCTATTCTCTGTGCAATAGCAGGGAAATTACTGTTGTGTGTACATGTAGATAGGCATTGGAATTGAATCCATCTCCTGGAATACAAATTATCTCAAGTTTTTGGTTAACTAGGCTTTGATTTTGCTTTCTCTTTCCTGTTATGAAAAGAATCTTGAAACCAGAGGTAAATTTCAGACAGAACTTACTTGAAATGTTCCATGAAATAGAACCATTGTGAACACATGTAAATTGGGGCCTATTGAGAGACTGTTTGCAGTTAATGTTGTGCTCTGTGGCAGTCTAATACAAATCTAGGTGATGATATTGTCCTTCCAGCCCTTTATTTAAACAGATTTACAGCCCAGTATAAACTCATGATTCCTTGCCATGAGCTCTCTTTCATCACAGTTTTCTTTATCTCAGTTATGAAGTGCTTAAGGCTACCACTCTGTTTCATGTTGTCAGTTTTTACTTCCTCTTCTTTAAGAGCTCTCTTCTGAACTCCTCTCTTGCTGTATTTCATGTAAAAATTTATCAGAATTACTGTTCATTTGCCTTTGAGATGCACAGTTAAGACAGTGTCTTGAGGGCTGTGACTGAACTAAACCAGAGTGATTTACTTCTCTTACTTCATTGCATATGAAATTGGGGGAAGAAAAGCAGCTGTTTCTGTGGAGATTTCATAGAAAACACACATACCTCAATTATGAAAGTGAAGGAAAAGGTTTTCTGTGCATCCATTTTCTTTTCCTTTCAATGTTTTGCTGTTCTCAGCATGTGGCCAGTGTGTCCATCAGCACTGTAACCCAGTGGTGCATCTGTGTGAGGCTGGATTCAGGCAGCTGCAGTTCATTCTTCCAGCTGAGCTTTGGGATATCTGCTGTGGGCAGCCCTGGTGGATGCTTAGTCTGACACATGCTCAATCCACTCAGATAAAATAATAAATATTTGGGACTTTGCTAAAGCACGGGGCTTTTCTACTCTGGAGAGCATTAAGCTTAGGCTGATAATGCCTCTTAAGAGCTTACAGTGTCAGTGATGTGTCTGGACTTGAGCAGAGATTTCTGTAAAACTGACATTATGCACATATCCTCCACATCTCACTCTCATCTTAGTCCTGCTGGGGCAAGGACTGCACTGGAAGTCTTTTGAGGGCTTGTGTCAGAAAGTGCTGCAATGAGAACTGCATTAACTTAGCAAGTGTTTGCTTGGAGGCTGTGAATCAGGAAGCTCACTATTTTTTTTTTTTTAATGAATAAAACACCCAAGTGAATTCTGCATTTAGCTCAAGTCTTGTTGCCCAGCTTGTCTCCAAGGCTGCGATGCTGCTGGAAGTTTGGAGTGAGAATGTGGGGGTAACAACAGAAAGATATGGATAATTGGATAGATCATCAATGCTATCATTTCATTACTTAACCAAAAAGCATCATGTCAGTGTAATTATATTAGAAAATTACAAATTCCTGCAGTGCCCTTTGAACAGGTAGTTGGTAGGTGTTGTAAAGCTGAGTTCTCTGTATAATGTATCGTGGTTAAATTCATGAATGTGCTGTTGTCTGGGGTTTTTAACAGCTACAGGAGCTTTGTTTCTGAAGATGCAGGCCCAAACACTCTGATTGCCACAGTTAATGCTGTTGATCCTGATGGAGATGGTGTCACATATGATATTCTGTCTGGGAATCAGAAAGGGAACTTTGTTATCGACCCTAAGAAAGGTAATTATATATTAACTCTTTGCTGCTGTGGTCATAATGTTGATTGTGTTGTGATGCACCTTGAATTTGGTCCTGTTATCAAACTGAACAGCATACACTATCTTGGAAGTCTAATTTTAAAAAGTGCGTGGAAAGAATGCATATAATCTTTTGTAATATATAAAAAATGGTATCATTTCCTAGAATCTGTATATAATTGACTTCTCTTACCTGTTCAGTGTTTGCTTTCAGTCAGTAACTTAATAGAGGGCATAATTATAGATAACAGTTTAAGAGACAGTAACTTAATGGAGAATGTTATTATTGATAACAGGGTGACATTCCAAAATGTCAGACAAGTATCTGAATAGAATTTAATATGAGAAACTGGACATCTGGGATTTTCAATGAGGCTTTTCCCACCCCACGTTTGTGTCCTGATTATGCTGGTGAGAGCAAACATTTCTTGGCTGAACTTACCTGTGTTGTGCTGACACAAAATGATGTGTTTGTAGGTGGAATGAGACTACCACTGTTTTATTTCACTGAAGGTAAAAATATATAAAATCTCAACTAAAGAAGTATATTTTTCATTTAAGGCTAAAATCATTCACATGACCAGTGTTGTTTAGCCAAGAATATTGCATGCATGAGAAAAAAAGACATGTGGAGAATACTTTGCAGTTTAAGGCATTTTTTCTGAAATGCCAATTTATGTCTTTTTAAATTCTTTTCAATAGTCACATATTTTCAAAACATGAAAAGAAAAAAGGTTACCACTATATTGATGTCCTTATTAGAAAAAGAAATAAATAAAAAAGTGCACAAACACCAACATTTGAGTAGGCTGGCATATCTCTTTAAATTTAATAGGATTTATTTGCTGTTGATTGCTTGAAAAAACATTAGAGGATGTTTTGAGATTGAAACAGGCAAACAAATTGAAATCCCATTGAAGGATTGAAGTAACTTAATTAACTTCAGTTAAACTACTTTGTATTTTGAATCTGAACTTAGATTTTCCAAAGCAGAAGCATTGAATACATAGGAAGGAGTAAGCTGCCCTTGGTTATTCCTTCACTTTATTTCATAGAGTTCACTTAACATGAAATTTTAATTTCAATGCAATCATGGTTTTGCAATATTAATGTTAGATTCTGAAATGTTCCCAAAAATACTGCAGGTAACTTGCAAACATTGAATCATGACCCTGAGTTTACCATGAGCTCCTTTAATTGCTTTCTGACTTAAAAATAGAGTTGTAGGTTCCAAGAGTTAAATTTCTACAGATGCTTTGGCACCTGAAGAGGAACAAAGGTTTTGAAAATGTCTAAATGCTACAGCATTAATGTACCTGACAGTTCTGACTATCTTTTTTGTAAGGAACAGATTTTTTTGGTCAAAACGTTTTAACATTTGATTGATAGCATCTCTTGGGATTAGCTCCACAGTTTTAATATAGAAAATCACGTATAGGTACATTTATTTACACTTTTTTGCCAAGTAATTTTATAGTTTTGAGTATTTGAAACTTAACTTTAGGAACATTAGCCTTTTTTTCCAAAACACTTTTAGGTTTTTGTTGCTGAATAAACCAGTAAAAGTTTATACAGTGGCTTACAGCAGTTTCTTTCCAGGAATGATGTCAGGGGAATAGTCTGTACCCTCTTGAGGTAGAAATGTGGAGGTAAAGTGGAGAAGTGTCAAAGATAAGTGCTGCAGCTAAAACAATACACTTTCAAGGAAATTGAGTGACACTGATGCAGTAAAAGTACTCTGTTGTGATGACAATTGTGATTATTCCTGATGAATAACAGATGTGATGGATGGTGGAGGAAAAGAAAAGAATGACAGCCCCTCTCTGCAGGATCTCAGGCAGCTGTGGTTCCTTTTGCATTTGTAGCTCCTCTCTGCCAGTGCCTGTGTCCCACCCACAGGGTGTGTCCTGTGGGGAATTCTGAGAGTGGCAGGAAGGTTTCTCAGCCTCAGTGGCTCAGTGCTGCTGAGACTGAGCTGCAGGAAGGTAAACTCGAAGCAGTTTCAGCTGAGCTGTCCATGGCAGCTGCAGATGGATGAAAGCCATTATGTGCAGGTCAGGTGAGCTGTGGCTGTTGGCTCAGCTTGCTCTGTAGACAAACCTGTTGTGATGTCTTAATTTTGTTTTAACATGTGACTGCAGTAAAAACACCATAGTTAAATTAAATAGCCTTAGGGTTTATTAGGGAATAGGCAGGCCAGAATGCTTTGTTGCCATGCTTACTAGTGAGAAGAATAATGGGAATGGGTTAATGCAGCAAAACCCCACAACCTGTTGTCTTTACAGGGCTGGTTAGACTCCGTGCAAGCCCATTTCCTAAGCTGCAGGGGACAGAATATGTTCTGAATGTCACAGCTACTGATGATAATGCCTCTGGAGGGCCCCATCCTCTCACGAGTACTGCCCAGGTTGTTGTGAAAATTGATGATGTCAACAATAACAAACCTGTCTTTCAGAAGGTAAATATATGAGCCTCTGTCATTTGTACTGGACTATGTAAAAATGTTTTGACACTGTTGGCACTGCAGGTGTGGAGCAGATGAGCTGGTCAAGAGCTGCTCTGCTTTCCTCTGAGTCCTGTCTTCTCCCTCTTTTCCATCCCTCCCTAAGGCTTTCAGGGTTTGTTCTGCTCTTGTGGCAGAGCAGCTCTGTGAACTCCTGTCTGTTCCCTGAACCACCCCTCATCTCTGGCATTTCAGAGGGTGAGGCAAGTGAAAACCTTTTGGAGATGCCATGTGACACATGTGAGCAGGGACCCATGGGGATAGCTGTCTGTGCAGTGGGCTTGTTGCAGAATACCCCTCTAAATTACGTGGGCCTCCTTTGATGATTGCATGTCTGCAACTAATGAAAGAGAGAAGAATGAGTGTTTTAGCCTAAATAGTGAAGTTTTGTAAAAAATAAATGCTTGCATGTTAATTCATGTTAAAGATCAGTTGTCTAAAAGTATCAGGTGTGGTACTGATGGCTCAGATGTGGATGAGCAATGTTGCATATTTGGAAAAGTCAGCAACTATTCATGTCAGTCTTTGAAATTCTCAGTAACCTCTTCTTGACAAAGTTACTTTGTGTAGAAATCCCTTTTTGATCAAAACAATTCTGTGGTTTGGGCAAGGGTATGCCCTCTTTTTTATTAGACCTTTGCTAATATAGAAAAAATTTCCATTTGGAAGCAACTTGACCTTTTTCTCCAAGTATTTGTATTAGCTGGAGATGCTCAGTGGCCTCATGTTGTGTGTTGTTTGTATAACCACAGAATAGCAAGGGAAATTTAAATTAATCATGGTACAGATAAAGCTTTAACGACAAAGCATGGCAATGCAAGTGTAACTAAATATTTTTTTTCCCCTGTTAGTATATCTTTAAATCAAATGGCAAGGGAAGTCCTTGATATTTCCCTTTTATAATTTTTTTTCTTTCTTTTCCTCCCCTCTCTTAGTGCCAGTATTACCGGGAACACGCTTCTGTCCTGGAAAATCAGCCTTCAGGGACTGTTGTTCTGCAGGTTGAAGCCACTGATGCTGATGAAGGGGCCAATGGTGTAGTGAAATATGGCCTGATGCACAGAGATGGTGTCCTACCAGCATTTAGCATTCATCCTGACACAGGTAAAGCAAATGTCAGAACTGATAATGGCATGGAGAAACCACCTTGTAAGACTGTTGGAGAAAAGGCTTAGATAAAATCAGACTTCCTGCTTTTTCATTTAGTGTTTTGACAGCAGACCAAATATTAACTGTGGTTACTGCATGAACAAGTCCTCCATGAAACTAAGTTTCAAACATGTCCAGGACTGAACTAAAACTGATGTTTTTCTTGAAACCTGGAAGTTCTGCTTTGTGAAGAACCTTCTGTGCTTTTGTAACTGGATTTAAAAAACCCAAACAAACCTATTTTAAGTGCACATTATCTTCCAACATTGCTAATGGCAAATAAGTGATTTATCCAATTGACAGCAGTCTCAGAAACAGCAAAGGAACTAAATCTTAGAAGGCCAAAACTAAGTTCAGGCTGAATTTCTGGAGGATAAAAGATATGAAACATTCCTTTATCCTGTACATACAGCTTTTCAAAAGAAATATTTTTTTGAGGAACTCATTCTCTTAGTTTGTACTTACCTCCATTTTCTAAACTTAAATTGTAATTTAAGTTTATTTATTTAATTAATTAAATTAATTTTATTAGAAAATAAATTAATTTTCTAATTCAATTTCCTATTGTGTGTAGATGTAAGTATAACTAAAGTTTGAGTCTGCCTGAGCAGTACAATGTCAGCTGTTGCAATTGTTAAATCTCAGGGTTGGATCCTTGAACCTGAAGCTAATGTTCTAGGTGTACTTAACCTACTGCATTTCATCCCAATGGATTGACAGGAAAATAAACATCTGCATGTAGAATATTGCCAGATACACAGAATTTTAACTCTTTGCTATTTAATTTGTTTTCAGGAGTTCTGACAACTGTTCAGGTATTTGATCGAGAAAAGCAGAGGGAATATCCCATCACTGTGACAGCCACAGATCAGGCAGCGGAGCCACTCATTGGAATATGTCAGCTCAGTGTTGTCATCCTGGACCAAAATGACAATGACCCCAGATTTGAGAACACCCACTATGAATGTAATTGAGAGTCATTGGATAGAGTTTCAGTGCCCTGAGTGTGAGCGTACCCCATGTCTCAGATTTCTGGGGTTTTGCCTATCCCATGTCTCAGATTTTTGGGGTTTTGCCTATCCTGGCAGTAGAATATGTGACAAATTTGATGCATCCAGAGATGCACTTTGCTTATTTATTGCAGAGCTGTTACTCTGTGTAAGGTGTGATGTAACATGTACAGCCTTGGCTCATAGGCTTGCCTTATGGGAATGTTCCTTGAAACAATAGCCATGTCATTCATACAGAGCAATTATTCTCTGAGTTAAAATACAGTTAAAAGAAGTGTCTTATAAGGAATAAGAATTCCAGGTTATGAATGGGGTAATATAAAGTTCAGATATGATCTGTAGCTGTGGAGTGATAGCAGCCTTTTAAAATACTCTGTGTGGCCATTGTTCTAAGGAAGAGAAAATTCTACTAAAGTAATAATGTATGGCAGTTATTTCCTTATGACTTACTAAAATGTCCATGGTAGTTTAGCAAAATAATAATCAATTTGAAATATCCTTTCCTGACGTTAGATTTCCTCAGAGAGGACACAAGAGTTGGGACCAGCTTCCTGCGTGTTGCAGCCCGTGATGATGACTATGGCTCAAATGCTGCCATTACATATTCCATAGCAAGTGATGAACCAAATTATATACAGATTAATCCTACCACAGGCTGGGTGTTTGTGAACCAACCCATATCTCAGGTATGGTGCTTGCTTTCCTTTTTAAGCTGACTATATCAATATATCACAGGAGGGACTGAGGTCATGAGTTTGGTTGACCATGAGGTCAGGTTAAAGGATCAATACATCTACTTAAATTAAGCATGAGTCTAAAGCTTTTAGCTGTTGGGTTCATGGACTGTGAATTGCATAAGAGCTTTCAGCTGGGAAGCAGGAGCCACAGCACTGCCTCTGAGACTTGCTCTTCCCATTTCCCTGGCTTTGGCACGCTGGTCCCAAGGGCTGGAGGGCTGAGGTCATAAGGAGGGAGCAAAAACCCAAATGTAGGACTTCATTGTGCTGATAGACTATGGGTCAAGACACAAACCTGAATGGGAGCAAGTGTGAAATTTTGGTCCTGATACAGATTCCCAACTTGATCTGTGTCAGTGGTGGTGCATTAAGCATAGCTGTCCCTCAGGAAGGTGAAAGCATAATTCATGTATTTATCTAAAATTGATCAGTTTCAGCTATTTCTAAATACCTACACAAGCAGTTTGATATTTTCAGGTTTTAAAGTAATTTTTTTTTAAATGGATCTATTGTTGTAGACGTCAGTCTTCAAATATTTTTTTTTTAATACTGACATTTAACTTTTAAGTAACTGATGCACAAAAGTTTGGTGAAGGTGTATTCTTTTAATGTATTTTCATTAAGGAATCTAAGAACCCTACAGACCAAATACCAAGAACTGTTAATAGGAAAGCTTAAGAACTCAGGGCCTCCATGAAGTGGGTTTTTTGGTTCTGTTTGGTTTTAAATTTTGTGTGACATTTGCTTAGGTTTATTGAGACGTATAGCAAAATTTGCCAACCACCTTCAGTAAAAAAATATAAAATTTTCATCAAAGTTACTCCAAGCTCATATTTTGAGTTCAGCTTCAGATCTTTTTCTTCTGTGAAGGTTATTTTGAAGTGTACCTTTAATTTTGTGTATTCATTTATTTTGGAGGTCTGCTCAAAACCTTCTGTAACGAAACCTTTTTTACTCTACAGAAGTCATCTATAATTCGGGAGATTACTGCTACAGATGGAGGCAACAGGAGCAGTAAAGTTGAACTTGCTGTAACTATAACCAGTGCAAAAAACCAGCCTCCACAGTGGGAAAGAGACAGCTATGAAGTTGTTATTCCAGAGAACACAACACGGGATGCCTCAATATTGGTAAAGTTGTTTGTCTGTCTGTAGCTCTCAGGTTGCAGAGGAACTGAACACTGTTTATTTGCTTAAATGTAGTGAGCTTTTATATGAGTTTTGTGTTTTGTAGCTGAATATCTGGGAGAATCAAAACACAAAGTCTTTTAGAAACGTTGCTGTACTTACAGAAGAGTTGATTACACACACTTTTTGAACTGTGCAGACAATCAAAGCAACTTCTCCCCTTGGAGATCCCCGTGTCACTTACAACCTGGAAGAGGGGCTTGTCCCAGAGACCAACATGCCAGTTCGTTTCTATCTGACTCCAAACAGACACGATGGTTCTGCTTCAATCCTGGTGGCTGAGCCACTGGATTATGAGACAACAAAGAGCTTTCTGCTGCGGGTGCGAGCACAGAACGTGGCTGCAGTTCCTCTGGCAGCATTCACCACGGTCCATGTTAATGTCACAGGTGTGTGAGCTGTTCAGTGATGCCACAGTATCATCCTTTCACTTCTGTCCTTTAGAGTTTTATAGTTCTCTCTCTGTGTGCTCTGTTTGATGTTCTAGATGTCAATGACAACGTCCCATTCTTCACTTCATCCATTTATGAAGCCTCAGTAACAGAGGGAGCTGATGTGGGGACATTTGTCACTCAGGTGTCTGCCACTGACCTCGACCTTGGTCAGCACGGTGAGGTAAGAATGTGGGGACCTTCATCTCTCCTGATGAAAGCTGTGGAATAACTTCGGCATGAGCAATGGCTAAATAGTCTGAAAACCTTCAGTTTAGAAGAGGGATGACTAATAGGGGAATGTAGAATGAAATAAAGGAGTTAATTAAATACTTCTCTGTGTTGCCATGTGAAAAATGCAACTAAAACTAGTAGGTGTGAGGCAGAAAACAAAGAGGAAATATTTAAACAGCCTGTAGCTTAGTTGAAATGCTTGCTCTAAAATTCTCTTGTTTGGGAAAGTTCTACACAGACCTAAAATGAGATTGGATAAATGAATGGAAGAAAAGGTGTTTTAAAAGCTTCTGTGAATTGGAAACCATTGGCAGTACTGCGAACTGAATCCATACAAAGTATGGCAAGTTAATGCCCAAAGAGGATGTATTCCTTGCTGGTTAAAAAAATTGAAAACAGATACATCTTTAGAACAATAGTGCTAGCTGAAGTCAAGTCACAAAACCATGCATATAACAGAGGGTAGAACATGGTCTGTGATCCTGAGCAGGGTCAAATGCAGCTCACCTGGGGCTTTTGTAGAAATATTTGGGATCTAGTGAAATCGGGAGCTGATTAGGCAAATTATTTTCCTTTACAGCTCAGCAGTCAAGGAAGTTAATTGGCTTTAGACCAGATTGCTGAAGCTGCACTTTTACCCACCTTCCTTGGCCTGATGAAGTACTCAGACATGGACAGTTCTTCCTCTCTTTAAGTACTATTCTAGTTGTGAATTATTCAACAAAAGGAAGGTGTATATTAACAACTCCTTTTTAATCCTGTAGATAACTTACTCCCTGTTACATGACAGTGGCAGAGACTACACCCGTTTCCGCTTGGACCCGCAGACAGGCTCCATTTACACCACCTCGGTGTTTGACAGGGAGGAGAAGGGCTCCTACCTGCTGGAAGTCAGGTCAGTGGATGGCTCTGAATCAGCTCGACCTGGAAAGCATGGGAAGCCCAACTCTGGTAAGAGACAGATGGATAAGTGTGATATTACTTGGATTGTGTCTGAAAACACAAGCTCTGAAATACAAGATTAAATGGCAATTTTCTTTTTTTGTTTTCATGCCTTGTGAAAGAGTGTCTGTTGTTGTCGTTTCATGGTGGCTTTTTTACCATTCATCTGTGCAACAGTTGTGTCAGAGCTGAAAGATAAACTTTACATGATGATCAAGAAAGTTTTTTGTTCTGAAATAAAAAAAAAAAAACCACCAAACCCTATAGACCTTCATATTTAGGGTTTAGAGAGTGTTTTCTAGTTAGCAAAGATGTGCCTATTATCTGTAGGATGGAAATCTTTGGGCAGTGCAAGTGTTTCTCAAAGCACTGCATATGGTATGGTATTCAGTCAAAAGTAATTATGAAGCAGGAATATGCAGGATAGAAAATCCTTTTCTCAACTGATCACCCTGCTTAAATAAAAACTTAAAATTTTGTGGCTTCAGGACGAAAAGTTATGACTAAACACTCTACGACTGCCATATTAGACATCAGTTATTCAATTATTCATGTAGTATGTGTTTAAACAAATTGGATGTGACATTTATTTGACACCCAAGTGCTTTTGAGTAATGTCAGTGTCTACACAGTCCACAACCCCTAAGGGTTTGTTTCTGCATTGTCTGCACATTTGTCTCCGTTGAGCGTGCAGGCAGGCAGGTGAAGGGGCTGTGGCTGACAGCAGTGGCACAGCTGGGGTTGGTCTGTGGCTCCTTGTCTCCGCAGACACGGCCTACGTGCGCGTGTCCGTCAGCGACGTCAACGACAACCAGCCCGTCTTCGCCCAGGGCGTCTACCAGGTGAACGTGGACGAGGACCAGGACGTGGGATCCACCATCCTCACAGTCAGTGCTAATGATGAGGATGAAGGTAAAGCAGTCCCCCACTGCTCTGTCCAAATTATGAACCAGTTGATCTCAGCACACCAAGATGTATTTGGTGGTGTGAGAAATGGAAATGTCGTTCTGTCTCTAGATTTTGAAACTTACTTAAGTGTGCACTGATCAGGCATGAACATTAGTTTATAACGGAGCTGTGAGGCACAGTCTCTTACTTCAGGAGACATGTACTAATGTGGGATGATAGGAGATAATTTCTGTGCCTGCAGATACAAATTTTTTATAGATCAGATTGTTTTCTTACAAATGGGTGCCCATAAAAATGTCCTGGTTAACTAGAATAAGTCAGACTTGATTTCAGTGAGATTCGTTTGCTTTCATTATGATGGACAGTATAGTTTGTGCTTGTTTGTTTTGTTTGTTTTATTTGAATATAGACTTCCTAAATGCATGTGATGAATTTTAGCTACACTGTTTTATCTACAAATCAGCCAGAAATTCAGCCACTAATCATGTAAAAGTACATAACCAGTGCCCATAAAAGAGAGAAGGATCAGTACATGCTTCCATCTTCTGACCATGGAGCACTGCTAATTCAGCTTCACTGTATGGTGAAATACTGCTTTTTTTGTTGTTGCACAACTCCCACAAGTTGTTTTCTGTGTGTTTGTGAAGTGCAAAGAAATCCTGTCTGCACTGGATTCCTCCCACTCCACAGGAGGCTGAGGCAAATATGGTGAAAATGTACTGCAGAAGGATTTACCTACTCAAGGAGCTTCTAGTTTGGCACTTAGACTGCCTGTAAATCTGCTCTGTAGTTTTGCAAAGGGCACCTGACGTGATGGATATACAGCACTTTATTTCTACTCTAAATAAAGTAAAAACAAAATTATTACTTCATTACATAGGCACATTTTGTAGAGACAAACTACAATTGGACACACCAGAATTGAAAATTCTGCAAGTAATTTGATATAGCTGCATGTTTTAAAAAAAGAGAAATGATAAAATGAAAATAATACCACTAATCAGTTATTGTATCATTTGTACTTCATCTCACCATCAGTCTACTTCAAGAAATGTGTGTTTCCTGACACTGTTGGTAATTGACAGGAACAAATGCTAAACTACGGTATCAGATCACAGCTGGGAACACAGGAGGAGTGCTGGATGTGGATCCAGAAACAGGAGCCATTTTCATTGCCCAGCCACTGGACTATGAAGAAACAAAAATGTATGAGATCCACTTGTTGGCCTCTGATGGGAAATGGGAAGATTATGCAGTTGTCATCATCAACATAATGAATAAAAATGATGAGGCTCCAGTTTTTTCTATCAATGAATACTATGGCAGTATAATTGAGGAACTGGATGCCTTACCAGTCTTTGTACTTCAGGTAGTGTATGCAGTTCCACAGATTATAATATTTCAGTGAAAGAGCACAGATTGCTGTGGTACAATTATGTTAAAAATAACTCAGCACATATATATTAATAAAGATTAGTTTGACTAAGTTTTTTTTGTCACAGAAGAGAAGAAATGGACTTTTGTGGAAAAAATATAAATTACAGGGATCGTAAGTAGGATAAACAGGATGGATCATTTGTTGATCCTAAAAAGCAAATAATTGACAATTTAAAGTAGCTATCAGAATGTCATGTATAAATTACCTGTATGAATATGAAAAACATAGTATTATTTTAGTACTAAAATTGTTAACATTGTTAAAAAGGCATATTTGCCTGCTCCGAATTGTCCCTGGATTTGCTATTCCCTGGCATGCACATGTTAATACCATGTCATTTGCTTTTGCTTGGACTCCTTTAGACTGCAGCAGCACATAGGGTATGATGCACTCACTGCATATTTCATACTTTCTATGTTTGGTTTTTTTTCTAAACTTCTTAGGTTATGGCCAGTGATCCTGATAGTGGTGTTGATGGAGGAGATTTGAGATACTCCTTGCATGGGTATGGTGCAGCTGATATTTTCACAATAGATGAGAAGACAGGCAGCATTTACTCACACAAGAGGCTGGACCGGGAGGAGAGGGCACTGTGGAGATTCATCGTGTTGGCTACTGATGAAGGTGGAGGAGGCCTCACAGGGTTTGCTGATGTGATCATCAATGTGTGGGATATAAATGACAATGCACCCACCTTCACGTGTATGCCTGATGAGTGCAATGGGAATGTCTTTGAAAACTCTCCTGCAGACACCTTAGTCATGGAAATGGCTGCAGTGGATCGTGATGATCCCAGTGTTGGTCTGAATGCTGTCCTGACCTACAGGATAACCGAGAACGTGAAGAACGAGTTTGGTACTGACATGTTTAACATCAATCCCAATACTGGGACCATCCACGTGGCAGGGGGACTGCTGGACAGGGAGAGGACTGAAAGTTATTTTCTCACTGTTGAAGCAAGGGATGGGGGAGGACTAACAGGGACTGGCACTGCCACTGTCTGGGTTGCAGATGTCAATGACAACGTCCCGAAATTCAGCAAGATGCTGTGGCAGGCAGCAGTTCCTGAGAGCAGTGCCATCGACTCAGAAGTCCTGCAGGTGTGTGCCACGGATGCAGATGTTGGGGAAAATGCAGACTTAATGTTCAGTATCATCGGGGGAGACCCAGATGAGAAGTTTTATATCGAGAATGACAAAGAATGGCAATGTGGCACTGTTCGGCTGAAGAAAAAGTTGGATTTTGAGAATGCCCGTGAAAGACAGTTTAATCTTACTATTACTGTGGAAGATCTGGATTTTTCTAGTGTTGCAGTGTGCCTGATTGAAGTTGAAGACTCAAATGACCACAGCCCAGCTTTCCTTTCTCAGTTTATTCAGACAAACCCTGTATTTGAAGACGTGCCTGTAGGTACTACAGTAACCACAGTGAGGGCTACAGACAAGGACTCTGATTTAAATGGGAAGATTACCTATTCTATAAAGTCAGATTCAGATCCCATGAGACAGTTTGTGGTTGACCAGTTTGGCCATGTGGTTGTGGCAAAAGCGCTCGATCGTGAGGCCATTCAGAAATACACTTTAATTGTACAGGCTTCAGATCAGGGGACACCTGCCCGCACTGGGAGTGTTACAGTTTTAATTAACTTGCTTGATATTAATGACAATGGACCGAGGTTTGAGGCACCATACATGCCTGTAGTTTGGGAAAACACATTGAAGCCTGAAATAGTGCACATGAACCATACATCAAAGCTGCTCCATGCGTTTGATCCGGACGGTGAGGAGAACGGGCCACCCTTTACCTACTCATTGCCACCAGATTATCAGAATTCCTTGGATTTTTCTCTTACTGACAACAGAAATAACACAGCAACTATAACAGCTTTGAGGTCCTTTGACAGAGAAAAGCAGAAGGTGTTTCACCTGCCAATAGTTATAACAGACAGTGGGATTCCAGCTATGAGCTCCACAACCACCCTGACTATAACAGTTGGGGATAAGAATGACAACTGCCATGAGTCTGGTCACAAGGAGGTCTATGTGTACAGCTACAAAGGTAAGTGCTAGCTGGATGTTAGATTAGATCCTGAACATTATATCAGATTCATGAAATAGCAGGGCTTTACACTTTCTTTCTTGCAGTCTGTTAATCTATTTCTTTAATGATTTACATACTTCAAAACTGCAGCGCCTGTTCTGTAAACTACTAAGTAAAGTACTAAAGTAAAGTGAAATGAGAGAAATATATTTGTAAAACTTAGATCTTAGTGTGTAAAAGGTTATCTACCAAAAATACCTGTTAGCTGCAAGCAGGTATATCTTGAACTTTCAGAAAAAGCAGTATTTTTATAAACCCGTAAAATCTATTTTCCATTAATGAGTGTTCACTTAGGGAAGGTATTTTGCAATTACAATTTCTGAATTTGGCATGCCTAATCTAGAAAAAGATGTGACCAGGTCATACTGTGGAAATGAGAGAATGAAGCATCTAGATTGGCTTGGCTCCAGATTCAAACCTGAAAAATCTCCCATGTTGCTGAACTGGAGTGTGGATTTCAAAAGTCTTCCCTGGATTTGTTCCTCTTGCTGTTTTAGAAAAATTGATTGGATCTTCCTCTTCTGTGCCAACCCCCAAAGGCCTGGAAAAATCACCAAGACCTGGCCCAGCTTGGTGTCTTCTTGCCCTTTTCCTTTTTCCAGTCCCAGCTGTGCCCCATAAGATGCTCTCCCTCTTTTGCTGGATTCCATTTGTGTGTGCTCTTCAAAATAACAGAGTAGTAATGAAACATTTGCAATTTACTCCTGATATGGTGATTTTTAATTTTTCTTTTGTCTGAGAGTTTTTTAGAGAGTTGTATTTATGTATGATTCTGGTGTTGTTTTGTGTGTTTCCAGCTTTTCTTCTTTCATGTGACATCTCCAGTGTACTCACACTGCCAGAACTGGCAGAAATCATATGACAAGCTATGCATTGTTTTAAGAATCTTGGATGATAATCATCACTAAATTGAGCAAGAGTCTGAAAATAATAAATGCAGTAATGAATGTGACAGAATATAAAGTGCACTGAAAAGCAAAAATTAAATGCAGATTTATTATAATTTATCTCAACAGGAAAATGGTCAACAACAGTGCTTGGGGATGTGTTTGCACCAGATCAGGATGACTGGGACAATAAAACATTTCTCTCTGAAGGAAAACTGCTCAAGTGAGGATTGTATTTCTGTCAAAATGAGTAATATTTATGCTTCTATAATTATTTTGCTCACCGTGTATTTCTCTGTGTTCAGGATGTGCATAAAGCCAGGGTTATTGAGTGTATTAAGGGATGTACCTTTTGAATGCTCTTTTTCTTTTTCACTTGGGTTACCAGGTATTAGGAAATTATTGCATAAAATATTTTTTCCAAGACAATGCAGGATCATACCATGATGTTGATTTTTAGTCAGATGTCATTATTAATTTACTCAGAAATGTGCATTCTGTAAGCTCCAGTTTAAAAATAGGCAGAGTTTCTAACGCTTGCTCTCAGATGTCAGGGTTGATGGAATACAGATCCTGAATTTAAAAGCAAAGAATGGAGTAATTTCATCAAAAGTGGAAAGGAATTTGGTGCTTTCCTTTGATGGCTAAATTTACAATTGCATGTGAAAACCATGACTCAGATTAGTGAAGTTTTTTTTTTCTGTTAATTGAAATGTTGAATTGGACCCTTAATTCCTACTTAGACATTATATGTTCATATCATAAGGTGACATGGTTTATGGCATAACTATATGCTGTCTGAAAGGGAAAAAATGGATGTGAAAGTGAACGTGAATTTTAGTCTGTGCTGTGATTAAAAGTTTAAAAGCTTTTTGTAGCCCAGAATTAAAGACTTTCTGTCCATCAGCAGCCCCTGGGCCTGTTTCCATGCCAAGAGGTCACAGTTCCATAATAATGGTCATGGAATATTTCCATAATTGCTGATTACTGCCCCTTTGGGGTGTCCAATGAAGATCCTGTGAGAGATTTTTTTTTTTACAGACTTACCCTGTTCCAGAGAGAGATGTGAGAACATGGAATGATCACTGTGGGTTTGTCAGTCCCTATTACTGACCTCAGAGGCTTGCCCATGGTGACTGGGCTGAACCATGTGGTTCAGCTGCACACTGCTTTTGTTCACATCTGGGAAGGGCTGAGTGGCAGGAGCATCTCTTTATGAGGTCTGCAGACTGTCATTTCCCAGTTAAGGTGGTGGCTGAGGTGCCTTTCTGAGGTTGTTGGATAATTCCCCAAAGTTTTGGCCCTTTAACCTTCACAGTAACATTTAAGGCCTTCTGGATGGTGTTAATGAATAAAGTGAGTCCTCAACTTTGATTTGTTAAGATTTCCTAATTGAAAGTTTCTGTCTAGATCTTTCAGATTAAATCAGAGGACTGGGTCTTTGCTGATGGTGGATAACACTCCTCAGGGAATATACAACTTAAGAGTTAGAGTTTCTGATGGAGTTTGTCCTGATGTTATATCTACAGTACAAATCCATGTCAGAGACCTGGAAAATGAAGCCATACAAAACTCAGCCACTGTGCGTTTCTCAGGTTGGTTTGATTTGCTGGTGAGAGTTTAGATCAGCTGCTTCTCTAACTGAATGTTTATGTGGTGTAGGTATTATTGCATCAAGACTTGATTTGCTTGTCACTGTAGGGCACTTTGTGGTATGTTTCCATATAGTTAAATAAGAAATAAATGGAGAAGTTAACCTGTGAGCTCCCAGGTGTTCACGTTTATCTGTTTTTGAATCCCCTGAGCAGATGTGACAGCAGAGGAGTTCATAAGGAGAGATGAACATGGCAAAACCAGACATGGCGAGTTCAAGGAGTTCCTTGCAAAACTGCTACCTGCAAGGCTGAGTGATGTGATTGTCTTCAGTGTGATGAGCAGGGATGGAAAACAGACAGATGTGAGGTTTGCAGTCCATGCTGGCTCGGGCTATTTCAGACCTGAGAAGCTGCATGCAGAGATGGCAGCATATAAAACTGAGGTTGGTTCTCTGGGGTCACCTGTGGGACTCACCCAAACACTGAGTTTGCAGCGTGTATATCCCACACCTCAGTGGAAAAATACACTGCATCTACAGATAAGGGTTTTATTGCTTCACTCAGGACAAAAACACCTGTAAAACAAGTGTTTAATTCAAGCTTTCTCTCTTCTTTTGAGTGCCGTGCACACTGGTATTGTATGGTTGTACTAACTTCTGGTTCAATGAATAGTCACTGGAGAGCTGCAGAGGAATGGATCTGCATTGCTGTCATGGGTAGATACCTGTGTTTTCTCCAATCAGTGTTGCATTGTGTAATCCTCATAACTCCACATCAGCTTGTGTTTAGACACTTAGAGTGGAGGCTGGATGTCACCCCAACAGAAATTCTACAGTACAAGAAGGTGACACTTCAGAGGAAAAGTCTTGCTGGAAGGAACGTGTGAGTTAGGGAGCAGTTGCAATGGGGGAGATGAAGACAACCAGTCCTGTGGTTGCATTATCTCACCAAAGGACAGTTTCAAACAAAAAGTGACACCCTCCCCCAACTTCTTTACTGTTGTAAGGAGAAGATATTTTTTGGATGGAAGATGTTTTCCTCCCCTTCTTGGTGTCCCCTAAATGTGCTGCTCTCTAACTCGGTTCCATGGACAGAGTCTGTCTTGGCCACACCTGGATTTTTCTGTAGCCCTGCTCAAAGGCAAAGTGACACTGCTCAGCTTTTCACTTGCCCTGGCCACATTTGGATTTAATACATGGAACATCATACAGATGATTTTTCCAAAGGGAAATCAGCACTTCCCATTTGTGTGAATATGGTGGAGTGTGCCTGAGTCTAGGAACCAAACAGGGCTGTCTGAACTGACTATCTGGCTCCTTCTTGGTGTCCCTTGAATGGCTCTGTGGATTATGAGAGTCTTCACAGTGATCAAATTGGGAATGCCAGAGACAGAGAGTATTCATGAAGGGTAGTGACTGCTTCTTTTAAATATTTATTGAATTACTGCAACAGCAATATAGAAAATCCTATAGATTTCAAATATTCTCTGCCATAATACATGACACCTGAATTCATCAAAGTGGTAACAAGGGGATTGCTTCACGTGTTTTAATGAAAAAATATGGTTTTATTAATTATATACCACCTTTCAATATTTAATGAATAGCTCTAGTGAGTAATCACCAATAGTTAACAGAAAACCAATCAGAGCTAGAGAATTCCTCCAGTAGTTTTTCTATGTGTATAACTATAAATATAGAAAATAAGTAATTAGCACTGGAATTATTCATTGAATTGCTACATAAATAATATGTTTACATTAGCTCCTGGGGATATAGTTTTACAACAGCAATTTTTATTTAGCAGAAAAATAATCCATCCTAATACTTTAAAGGAGCCAAGGTTGTTTATATACAATTTTTCAATAACAGTATTACACAGATGTCTAAATGTGCATTACAGGCTCTTCACTGATGGTGATAAACATGGGCAGCAGACACAGACCTGCATTGACAGGATGTATTATGTCATTATAAAGTATACTCTATGCCTTTGGGGGCATAGACATCAATGCATGTTATGATATTTGAGAATATAGAGACAAAGGATTATGAAGATCAAAGTTCTTACAGTGGTGAACTGAGATGACTACACAAATGAGGAAAAAAATAGAAGTACTTTAGTATTTATGTATTTGTTTTGATCTTTTCAAAGCTTGTTTTTAAGATATTTGCCATGTTTTAACGTTTGGAAAAAACCCCCCATATTAAATACATAAAGCTCTAGTGTTGTTAGTTTTGCATTTTATACCTTATTCATTTGTGTACCCCTGTGAGAGTTGTGAGGTCTTTTGCCTCACCCACCCAAACTCAGGTTTGGGTACTAAATACACATTTCAGTGTATTTGAATCACCAAATACAGGTCAAATTCTGAAGCTTTACAACAGATACCTGTGCAAACTTCCCAGGTAAGTGGAAGGAACAAACTGTGATAATTCAGGTGTGCAGGCTGAAGGACAAAAAGCCAGGACTAATGGCAGCTCTGTTCCTACCTCACACTGTGAGCAGCTCCCTTCCCTCCCTTCCTGCCAGTGCTTCCTTGCTCCATTTGCAGTGGAAGTTGTGATCTCAGAGTCACTATTCCTATGTTACCAGACCTGTGGTTACAGTGAGGCTCTTTTTATTTGGTACTTGGGCTTTCGTGTGCAACCCCAATTACCAATAAAAACAGTGAGCTAGCAAAGATTAGTGTGGCATAGAATACAGCATCCAGTATGCTGAACTGACTGTGCTTTGTTGCAGACAGCTTGACATGAAATGTAAATTTATGGGGCACAAATCATTAGACTGAATCCAAGTTGCTACAAAGTTGTCTTGTCAGGTCACTGTGTGGACATGATTATTGAAAGCAGTTCAGCTCTGCATTTTCCTGTGTCTGTGTCCTTTTGTGTGAGAGAATGTAAGAAATAATACCTGGGTGTTACTGCTGAGGAAGGATTTATTCTGGCTTGAGCTGAAACACTCCTGTTGCTTTTGAAGTGCAGAGAGGTGTGATGCAGATGCTGCAGCTCAGAAGGTGGAGTGTCACTGCTCTCAGAGCTTTGGTCCTTGGAAATAATGTTATTAGGCCAGTACAGATTCAACATGTTCACAATCAGTCATGTCAATGATTAAGTTTTTAGGAAATGCTGCTGCTGTGATGTTTTAAGGAAATATTTCCTTAAATTTTCAAATTATCTTTCTTGCCTGTATGATCAGGGATGTTACTAAGTAATGCTCAAGAAACTAAACACTGCATTAAGTCTCTCTCTGATGGCTTTGGTCTGTCAGAATTGAGGTAAAAGCCTTTGTTAGGATGAGAGTGGTGATGTGTTGAACTGGCTTTTCTCTTAGATGCAGTCAGCTCTACAGCTGAACATTTCCCAGATTGATGTCGACGAGTGCAGGAGTGCCAACTGCAGTGAGGGCTGCACAAACCAGCTGGTTGTGAGTGACATCCCCACGGTGATGGACACGGGCAGCGTGTCCCTGGTGTCCCTCACCACCTCCAGCCGCGGGACCTGCGGCTGCTCTGCCCGCGAGCGCCTGCACCGGCCCTGCTCCTCCTACCCTGGGAGCCCCTGCCTCAACGGGGGGGTTTGTATGGACACTCTCAATGGCTACAGGTGGGGAAACCTCACTGCACGTTAGTTCTCCCCTCTCTTTTTCACGTGTTGAGTGGTGCTTACCAGGTACCGGTCTGAAATAGCCATAAATGTATTTCTGACAGGAGGAGAAACAATAAAACCCCACAAGTGCACTGGGGTGTAAACCTAATGGCAGCAGGGGCTTTCCTGATGACCCTAATGGGGCTGTGGTCCCAAAAAGTGCATGAGGATCAAAGAAAACCCTGGGGAACACATAACTAACACTTGCCATTTTTTAAGGTCACCTAATTCAGGATGAAGGCATGTGTGCCCTGGTTTTTTTCTTCTTTTGCAGGAGAGTAATAATAAAGGTGAATATCAGTGGTAGCAGCAGGGATGTGGGAGTGAAATGCAGTTCAAACAATGGGTAATAAGGAGCCTAAAAAGCATTAGATAGTAAACTTGCTTTATTACAGCATCACCTGGCATGCAGCAGTATTCCCCTAGTGAAATTAATTCCAGCTAGGAATTAACCTCCCAGAGTTTACTCTGTAATAAATTGATGTTTGGTGTTCTGTGTCATTTAGGAAAAAAGTTCATTGTTCTCAAAAACTTGGCCTCAAAAATACTTTTTTTTTGGAGGGAGTTAGTATAGGGAATAAAAATACTTTATACTCTTAGAGCATTTTAATAATTGCCAAACACCCCTAAGATTCTGCTAAAATCTTTGTTTTGCTGATTTCTTAACTGTGATTTAAGTTCTGTATTTGCTGCATGTAAAACAAAAAAAAAAAAGCTGAACATGGGGGAATTTTGACTATTTCTTTGTTTATGGTGTTTCAGATGTCTCTGTCCTGCTTCCTTTCATGGACCAGACTGCCAGCAGACTAAGCACAGTTTCCATGGAAATGGTTATGCATGGTTTCGTCCCATCAGACCTTGTTTTGAAAGCTCACTCTCTCTAGAGTTTATTACTGTGGTTCCAGATGGACTTTTACTATATAGTGGCCCTTTATCAAATCCAGAACCTGGGAGTACAGAAAACTTCATTGCAATAGGTACTTCTGCAAAAGGGTGTGGAAAAATTAAATGCCTTTTGGGAATGGATTGTTTGTGACCAGTGTAACAATTAGACTATGAATTCTGTCTTTTTTATTTAATGAGGCAACCTATTTTCTGGTGTAAAGTAATTTTGAAGCATTTCCTAACAAGTCTTTCTCCTTTGATGTCTATTTTTGTAGCCTGCACCTCTGGCTTTGGGTTCATCACAGAGTTGTAGAAATTAAGGGGAAAGCAAAACAGACAGATTGAGATATATATATATATATATATATATATATATATATATATATATATATAAAAATAACCTGCCTAGAAAAACTGTAGTTGTATAAAGGAATTTAGGTGCTTTGAAGATAGGTATTACATGAGTAGTGCAGTCTTAGTTGCATGTCATTCTTATCTGGTTTGGTGAGAAAAGAAATCCATTTAAACTCCCTTTGGTCTTGGGGCAATTTTGCACACTTTTTTAACAGGCAGTGATGTGGTGGATGAATCCAGCCCCACGTGCCATTGTGGGAAGATTCATCCACAAGTAGAACTCAATGCTTTATGTTGACACATATTTAAAGTTACTGCTGCTTATTTTTTGTGAATTAACATACAAGATGCACAGTATGGTTGGTGTTTTATATTCTCCTGATTAATTGAAAGGTAATGTGGTTGAATAGTTAATCATTTACCTCTTTTTTTGCCTTGCTTTGCAGTTACTTGTAAATTTGAGTAGAAGATGGGAAGGAAGAAACCTGCATGTATTAATTGTTTTAGAGCATCATAAAATTGCAGATTGCTTCTCAGGAATTAATTTCAGTGTTTTGACAGAGAAGGGGAATAATCTAAAGTTTATAAGTAAATAATATACTGAATGAGTACTTCTGCTTAATAGAAGACATAGGGTATAAATCTAGTTATTTCTGTAGTGTACTCCTGTATGTGACTAGCAATAACCATTAAATCAGTGCAGTCACTAACTGCTGAGATACCCAAAAGGGACATTTTGTAGCTGAATTTAATTGCTTGTTGATGTTGTATTAGAACTCTCTAGTGGTATTCCTGTGTTGAAGATGAGCCATGGCTCAGGTTCTGTGGTGCTGCGGTTTCCAAGTCATCTGAATGTAGCAGACAAGAAGTGGCATCGACTGGAAGTCAGAACCAATGGTCAGGTCAGTTATTGAATTTCTTTTTTTCCACATCAGGACATTAATATTTCTGAAAATATTTCCCTGTGCAGAGACAGGAGGGTAGAAGGAACAGCCTTTCAAAAAAGAATAAACAATATGTATTGTTATAATTGTTCGTGTAGGTTTGGTGAGTAATAGAAATTTTGGGACAACCTTATTGTGAATTCCAAATCCACTAATGTTGTAATCCATATTCTCCAATCTTTATCTTTTTTAAGCTCTGCTGCAGCACATGTAGAATGTGGCCACTGGAATCCATTACTTATGCACAAAAAGGAGATGCCTATTTACTTGCAATACAGTTACAGGTCTTATGCATGTGGTTAAAATACTCAGAAGCTTAAATAAAGTTGAGAACTGCCCACTTTTGCTAAATGGTTCCATTTTAGCTCTACTGGTTATTGCAAGATAAATAGAACACGGAACAACCCATCCCTTTTTGCTTAGTATGGAAGCAGTAAAAGCTGAGGCTGTGCTGTAGCAGGGTATTGGGCTGTGCAGCTCAGCTCAGCAGTGCTGTGCTCCGGTGCAGGACGTGCGCTTCACTCTGGACCAGTGCGGGGCGGCCGTGGTGTCCGAGATTGAGGGGGTTGGCCGCTGGCTCTCCACTGAGGACCGCACCAATTGTGAAGTCTTGGGCTCTGTTCCACGGAGAGCAAGGTACATTCCTGGAGATTCCCTGGCAGGCAGTGGGTTCTAAGGCTTGTGAGATTGAAGCCAAGTTGTTGATGGCTAGGAGTATAAAAAGCATTTCCTCTTTTCTCAGGCCTTCTAGGCCACGCCTGGACCTTACAGCACTAAAAAAAAATTTAAGGAACCAGTCTTCCTCTGAGTAGTGTTGATGCCTTGGAGAGGTTGACCTGGAACAGAGACTGGGCAGAGCAAAGAGAGTAAAGTAGATATTAAAAGGCCTTAAAGAATACATCTTGGGCAGGACAAGAGCCTGGCCAGGGCTACACCCAAGGTGGACCCAAAATGGTCCAAAAATGGACGACCGGTCACAAGGTCTTACGCTTTTATAAGTTTTGGTCCATTTGCATATTGGGGTTTAATTGTCCAATTGCAGCTTCAGATTATGAAGTCACATCCTTCTTGTTTTCTCTCTTCAGTCCACTGTTGTTTATGATTTTGGGCCTGAAAACTTGTACCAGTTGTCCTTGGTCTCCAGCAGGAAAAGGATTTGTTTTGTCTCCCTACTCTGTGAAGAGCTGCCTGATACTTCATATGAGGCTCAGAACTGCACCCCTGGGCAGCAGAGAATCTGAAAAACATGAAAGCTAAAACTTAAGGCATCAGTATTACAGTACTAAGTGACAACCCCAAAACTCTGTGGCTATTACTGGTGACTTCGTGGGTCCTGTGTACCATCCTCCACCCACAGGATTTCTCTCTGTTTATCAAGTCACTGTGAGCCTGCTCTTTAAAACCTCATGAATTTTGGCCAGTTGACATTGGAGTCCTGGGTCCAGTTTGTGCCCCACAGGGCAGGGTGGACAAGGAGCAGCTGGGTACAGTCCAGAGAGGAGCAATGACTGATCAGCTCACCCTGAAAGTGAAAATCAAGAATGAAGGAATTGAGGTCAGTTAGCGGAAAGAAGGGAGAACTAAGGAGAGATATGATAAGTCTTAGTGTGTATGAAAGAATGGTACAAAGAGGATTTAGACAATCTCTTCTGTACAGGCATAAAGTTATAGTGAGGAATATTCAGGTTATATTTTAGGGAAACCTTTGTACTAACAAAGATACTTCAGCTGTGGAATAGATAGTCCAGGCAAGCATTCTGATGAGCATTGGGATTAAGCCTTGTCCACAGCTGCTTGGAGCTCTCCTGGTCATGAAATGAGCACAAAAAAAGGGAAAGATATAAGGACAAATGAAAACAAAATAAATGAATTGATAACTCTGGGAAAAAGAAAGTATAAGGACTGAAGTACATGGAGTTCTTTGGCTTGGAGAGATGATTGGGAGACAGTGCAGAGCATGGACATGTTTACCAGGCCTTTTAGACCACATGGACCCAAATTTTAGACTTTTGATTTTTGTCATACACAGAACAGCCTTTGTTGTAGTATTCCTACAGCACAGGATGGCTGTGTACACACAGAGCACTTGAAGGAGAGTGAGATATCTAGACTATCACAGCTGTTTCTGACTTGAACACAAACATATCCAAATTGTAATAGTGTCCCACAATTACACTGCCAACAGGTTTCACTGTCATGGTTAAAAAATACCCTTTATTTTAAAGAGCTTTATTTCAGAGAGAGAAGATAAAGTAGTTGCATTCTACTGTTATGTTATAAAGCCTGTGTTATTTGGAAATGCAGTGTATTTATTTATTCATCCACCTGTTTGAAGGTAGATGCATGTCTGTTTTTATTATTTATATGATTTTTGAAGGTATTTGAATGTGAACCATGTTCTCCAGCTGGGTGGTGTGAAAGAGTCGTTACCATATTCCTACCCACAACTGGTGCACAAACATTTTTCTGGTTGCTTGCGCAATTTCATCTTGGATACTCAGGTAAGAGCAGAGAAACGTTTGCTTTAGCAGAGAAGAAAACTTCATTATTTAATTTTTGCGACATTTGTATTAGACATGAAACTTCTGCTCCCATCAATGTACTCAGTGCCCACATGCATCAGTATAAAATACAAGAAAATTCTGGGGTTTTCTGTGATAATTAGAGTAAGTATCCTGAAAAGTTATTTCTCAGTAGAAGGAGATGTATTAATGAGGCAGGAACTGTGTTTTTGCTTATCCCCTGCTTCATGCAGCTGTTTTCCAAGCTTCTTTGTGCATTCAGGGAACTTCTGAATGGCAATTGTATAACGCTTTATTTATGCCAGCTGTCTGCTTTGTTAGGAAGTATTAGGGGTTTTTTTTTGCTTTCATAGTCAGTTGAGTTTATTCAAAGGCAAAATACATTCTTGATAAAATCAGCTGAAGTCTGAATGTCAAAAAGCAAACTTAGTAACTGAAGCAGTGCAGATGAGGAGCAGACAGTGAAGTGGTGCAGCTATTTCTGTTTAAACATGAAATTTGTTTCTCGAATAGTATTTTTGTGTCATGAATTGTCTCTTGAAGGTGTACGACCTTCAGTCTCCTGCAGAGTCCCTGAACAGCTTCCCTGGCTGCACGCTGACGGACGGGAGCTGTGAGACCATGGGCTCCTCCTCCTGTGGTATCCATGGGCGGTGCCTGGGGGACTGGGGCTCCTTTGCGTGTCACTGTTTGCCGGGATACCACGGCTATCGATGTGACAAAGGTGAACCCTGCTTTTCTGTTTCATTAGTGTAGGCTGCTCAATTTTACAGTGCAGAAAACTTCAAATATTTGCAGGTAATCATTGCTGAGGTGATTTTACGTTACATTATGTAAAGCCATGTTGCAGTGTAGTTGTCTGTGATTGTTAACAATTTCTTTTCTAATTCCCTTTGAGAAATTGCTTTCTCAGTACAGGATCATTTCTTTAATCCTGAGGGTGTTTGTGCAGTGACTGTATAATGACACGACTGCATGAGAAAAAAATTCTGAAAAAGGTATTTTATTCTATTACAGTTGTTTGATTTGCATCTGTTTACACTTTCAGAAATATCTAATAACCTAAAAAATATGAGTGTGCCAGTACCACTTTCTGTGCAGAATTAGAACCATACAACTGGAATTAGAAATCACTGCTCCTTTAGTGTCAGGAAGAGACTGCTGGCTTAAGGAGCTATGCTTTAGGAAATGTAGGATCTTTAGCTCTCATGGAGCCAAAAGTTTGCAGCCGAAAGACAACTATAAAACAGCAGGTTGTGAAATTTGATTGTGGTACTTACTACTTGGTCTGCAGTCTCTTGTCTTGGTCAGAGGTGCTGCTTCCCTGCTGTCACCCCATGTGAGCATTGTAAGAAGGAGCATTAGCAGGATCAAGGTGGGTAGGAGAACACCTCTTTACAGAAGAAAATGCAGCGTAAGAGTGACTCGAGAAGCTGTGGAAATAAATACAGGAGTATATCCCAAATTGTCTCACAGATCCATGCTGTGCATCACAATTGCTTCCTTTTACTTTCAGCTCTTATTAGGACGTTAAAGGCAATAATTGTCGCTAGATGGACACAAAAAGAAGGACACTCACACAGTCGGTGTCAGAGCTAAAAAGAAGGATGTTTATTTGGGATTTTGATTTAGGTAGTTTTTGGGGTTTGATCAGGGATTGGAGGATGAGGTTGCCACCTCTCTGACCCCACTGGTCAAACTAGAAGTCCATCACCTGTCATTCCTCCAGAGAGGAATGTACGGTTTACAAAACATTACTTTTGTTGACATGAAAAACCGTGGGAAACTCCATCTACAAAAATGCAAACATCAGAAGGCTGAAAAAGATCAGGGTGACAAATAATAACATTTCCCTCTCCTCAGGAGATGGCTGAAAGGTGTCTCTCCCTTGCAGTGGCCAAGGAGTACAGGTTTGAGGCAGGCAGCCACCTCCGTTACCAGCTGCCCGTCAGTGTGTCCGCCCGCAGGACGGTGCTGCAGGCGCTGGTGCGCACGCGGCAGCCCGACAGCGTCATCGCCTCCGTGCGCTCCCGGGGCCGGGACGAGCACATCACCCTGCAGGTGAGGGCACCATGGCCACACACAGCTCACAGAAATGCAACTGGAACCTTCTGCTGAGCAACGAGACTCTAGAGTTTGTTTTGTGGATAGGTACATCTGATCCTTTGCTTGACATATTGGCCACTCGGCTGTGGGATCCCATTGGATTTCCATGCCAGTTGCAGAGAAATACAGGTTCTATACAGAACAGGATGAATAGGGTGTGTACGTGGTGTCCTTTTGAACCATGTGGCCAGTTCTGCTTAGTTCAGGCTCTGCCAAGCAAGGTGCCTGTGGCAGTTCTAATGATGTCAGACTCTCAAAGTGACAGCCTTCTTTTTTTATACACACCACTGAACAAGTCACCTCTTCAGCCAAGTCAGTCTGAGCTGCCACTGTAGCTATGATACACCAGATGCTCAACTATTTGAAGAACCCCATAAATTTGTGCATAAAATTACCCCATAAAATTACTCCTAAGGTGACTTAGATACTACTGTGAGTATATTACTGCCACATTTAGGTTGCCTAGTTCAGTTGCACCTGAAGTATTTTTATATTACACTAAATGTGCAGTGTACACATACCCTAATTTTAAAGAAATGCTGTAAGGTTGAAGTTACAGGTCAATACAAAATGCCAGACAATGACTTTTCTTTCTTGCTATTTGTTAATTGTCCACAAGGTTGTTCAGGGACTCTTAGTGGTCTCATACAATCTGGGTGATGGAAACTATTCTGTAAGCCTTCCCTCCTACCACATTGATAATGGTGAATGGCATCCCATCACACTGGAGAGAAATGAAAATGAATTTACTCTTCGCCTTTATGAAGGAGGTGGGAAGAGAGAGATTACTAAAGCAGCAGGAATCTACAAAGAGATTGTCATTGACCCCAGCAGCTTGGTCCTTGGAAACACCTACCCATTCAATCAAAACAAGAGTTTTCAAGGTAGGACTTCTTGATCTCACTGTTCATAATAGGGATCTGTAAACATAAAGGCATAGTGCAGGAAACTTTCTTGTTTATGTAGAGTCCAAACTACACAGATTTCCTGCATGACACTTTGCAACAGGGACAGATAAGGTGGTCTGACCAGGAGAAGGTACAGCAGGGAGTTGCCTGCAAATACACTTGGCTACTGGACCTGGAACAATGATGGTCACCTCTTGCCTTGGCTGCAGAGAGTTTGTACCTGGAGATGCAGAAGCTTCTCCCAGCTGGACTGTGCATGGCTCCCTGCCTTGGACAGACAGAGCTGGTTCAGTGCATGGTTCTGTCCAGTTTGTTTGGCAGCTCTCCTTCCCTCCCAAACATACTGTTCCTATGCTAAAAGGATTTTTTCCATTTTATATGTACATTGCATAGCACTCACCAAACCCTGGTTTATTACCTCAGTATTACTGGATTTTACACTCAGTCAAAGCATTAACTAAAATTAGAAATGGTTTATTGAATTAGAGCTAAAAATCTGAATTTTTAGCAACTGAGTGGATAAGGTCACAGTGTCTGTTGAAAGCAAATCAGTTTCCAGCCTGGAAATTGAATAGTTCCACAAAGGAGAAATATAAAAACTGGAAGTTTGGGATCTCCATGGCAGCTCTTTGCCCTGAGCTCAGCTGGAAGTTTGGCCTTTGCCTAAACCCACAGTGTAAGTAAAGCAAATCAGCAGAGCTTTTCTTGCCAAGGAACACACATCCCTGCTGGTTAAACCTGCCTGGTGTCTCTAGGTCACCTCTCTCCCATGTCCTTCACCTCTTTAGCAGGCCCTAGCAAATCCATTCAAAGCAAGCTGTTCATCTTTGCACCAAGCAGAAGTACTTCAGTGAGTAATGCAAAAGTGCCTGGAGAGAAATTAAATAGAGTAATAATTTACAACTTAAGTGTATGACAAATTATTTAGAAAAAGACTGTTTTCTATTGCTTTACCAGAAGTACTCCAATAAATAAAGTTTATGATGTGAATTAGGGAGCGTATTTTGAATTTTTTATTTATGGGAGTGATAGTGTTTGTTTTTAAGTAAATAAAGAAGTCAAATGGTTGCATGAAGATCATTTTAATTAGGACTATTAATGTTGCTGCTAAGTAGCTGAAACTTTAAGGACTTCAAAGTCATAAAATGTACTTAATTAATCAAAGTATATGTTTTCATGCTGAGGCATCTCGTGCATACAAAGTTAGTGTCACACATCTTCAGTACAAATTTTCTGTCCCTGATTGATGACTCTCTCACCATTATTTGTGGTTTGCTCTTCATATAAAGGTAAGCCATAAGCTACAATTTAAAATCAGCCAGACACAATTTTTACTGGTACATTGAAAAATAGAACAGGTTATCCACATGTAATGTTTCTCCACAATATTTGGACTTTTCTATGGAAATCACAGTGGGGGGGTACATATTCCACTGAGTACCTTAGCCAAATAGAGGCCCTGTCATGGTTTAATCTCAGCCAGCCTCCAGCCCCTCACAGCTGCTCACTCAGTCCCTGCCAGCAGGATCAGGGAGGGAATCATGGGAGTAAAAGCTGGAAAACCCCTGGGGTAAGATAAAAAGAGTTTAATAGTAAAGCAAAAGCCATGCACACAAGCACAGCAAAACATGGAATGAATTCCCTGCTTCCCAAGGGAATCCCTGTTCAGTTATCTCCAGGAGAGCAGGACCACATCCCCTGGAATGGTGACCTGGGATGACAAACACCTTCTCCCCAAACACCTCCCCTTCCTCCTTCTTCCCTCACTGCATATCCTGAGCACGACATCCCATGGTCTGGAACATCCCTTGGGTCACTTGGGGTCACCTGTCCTGGCTGTGTCCCTTCCAAGCCTCAGGCAGCCCCAGCCCCTCCCCAGCACAGCCCTACAAAGAGCAGGAGAGGCCTTGGCTCTGTGTGACCCTGCTCAGCAAGGACAGAAACATCTCCATGTTATCAGCCCTGTGTTCAGCACAGATCCAAAACAGCCCCACACCAGCCCCTGGAAAGGGAATTAAGTCTGCCCCAGCCATAACCAGCACAGGCCTCCAGCAGCACTTGATTCTTTTGGAAAACACTGGGAATCTTGATCTAAAATTTCAGCAAATTCTGTCCAAAAATGAAGGACAGTGCTATGAAAGTTTAAGTGAATTCAGTGGTGGATTTAAACTTTGATAGCCTGTGTCCTTCGTTAAGCATAAACTGTCAAATCTTACAGCTGCTTCAAATGATTCTTGCTGAATGGTTTTTAAAACTGTCTCTTTGTGCCTTGCTGTAGGATGCATGAAGGATGTCAGATTTAACAACTACAGAATCCCTCTGGACACTCATGGGAAGGAGCTGGTGTCAGTATTGAGTGCCCAAGGCATCAAAGAAGGCTGTTCTTCGGAGGCCTGTCGGAATAACCCTTGCAACCAGGAATTTATTTGTATTGATTTGTGGATGATGCATGAATGCAGGTAATTGGTGGAAATAGAGGCACAAAACCCTTCAGAATGAGTGGGAAATGGTGGATGTTGAAGTGTGCAGCTTGAAGGCTGGCACTGGCAATCTCATCAAATCCCTGGAACCACAGTGGCACACAAAGCTGGACACCTGCACAGGGAGCAGGTTCCTGTGTCTTTAGGGACTACCACAGCTGATGGAAATCAGCCTGGCTCCAGGGATTCTGGAGCAAGTTCAGCTGCCTGTCTAGTGGAAAGCATTTAAAGAGTAGCAGCAAATCCAGAATGCTTGTAAATCCCAGAACCAGGGCAGGAGCGACACAGTTGCCTGGCTGTGCTGTGAAGCTTGTGCTGTGCAGTGTCAAAACTTTCCCCTGTGAGGGTCTGATTTCTTACACTGCCCCAGGCTGTCACCTCTGTCCCCTCCCTGGCTCCTCCAGCTGCTTTAGGAACACCACACTATAGAGCTCAGATTCTTGTGTTTGTGGCTGGGGTCAGGACAACACTAATTCCTGTTGGTTGTGCTGCAAAATGAGCACTTTACTACTTACACACACTTTAATGTTTGCACACACTGCCACTGTCCACACAAATGGAGTTCTCTAATTCTGGAAACTCAAAGAACATAGCACAGCTTGTCCTGCTTAGCCAGAACTGCAGGTACCAAGCTAGCTGGTTGTCACAAGGATAATCTTGCAGAAGGCAGTGGAACTACCTGAGTTCTGAAAGCCCCAGACATAAGGGTCTGAAGTTGTGGAGCTCATGCTATGCCTGCCTCAGGAAAGGCTATGACCTGTCGTGATTTCACATAACTTACTCCCAGTAGCTGCTTCAGGAACCGTGCAAAAAGTGTCACCAAAGTGTGTTTTAAAATGTTCAGTGCTGCCTGTGGTGGCTGTTTTCTCCCAGTCTAACAGCCCTGTTCTGCCCTGGTGTGTGTGTGTGCAGCTGCCCTGCGGGACACCTGCTCCTGGAGAACGCCTCGGGCCGGCAGTGCGTGTACACGGCGTGTGCGGAGCAGCCCTGCAACTACGGCACCTGCGTGGCCCTGTCCCCCAGCGCCTTCCAGTGCCACTGCCCCGACGGCTACGCCGGGCGCCGCTGCGAGGTCACCCTGGCCATCTTCCACAGGGACACGGGCCTCAGCTTCACCTCCCTCTTCGCCATCTGCGTCTGCTTCCTGGCGCTCCTAGGTAGCTACGGCAACTACGTCTTGTATTACCTGTGGTGAGCACACGTGTCCGCCTGTCCCGAGCAACCATCGCCTCATCTCCTGCCCAGAACTCCTCAGGGAGACTCAGCTCTGCCTTTGTTCCTTTGCCGTGGTCCCATCACTGATTCCTCATCCCTCTGTGCATCCATCGCTCAGTGAATCAACATTTGTGAGCTGTGGGAGGTCTCTCTGGCAGTTTTATTTTCTTCACATTTTCACGTCATTGTTGAGGAACTGTTCAGATGTGTAACTGGAAGCAAATGCAATTGAACAGCAAGAGTGGAAATTGCTAACAGATAAGCAATGTTTAATGCTTATCACTGCTGAGCATGAAACAGAATTTTGAGTCTAGGAGAAACTTTGTCTGATAAGGATACACCGGCCAGGCAGGAGCAGACTTTGCATCTTGCCAGTTGTGTCCCAGCTCCCAAACAGCTGATTTTGTCTTCCTCAGTCATTTTCAGGCTTAGGCATTGGATCTCCAAGAGGAAAACCAGAAGGATCTTACTAGTGAGGAAGGATCATCTCTTGAAGTCTTGTTTATTCAAATGTCATGGAAGTTTGCCTGAGTAAAGACATAGGATTTTTCTCCTGGCTGTTAGTGTTAATGCAGTTTCCTTCAGAAGTTGTAGTAAGAGTATGGAAATACCATAATTTTCCCCAACTCTGCTAGATACTATGTTTGCCATGCAAATATGAGCAACAAATTCATGGGAAGCTAAGTGGTATCACAGCTCTTGGAATCCCAGATAGCTGAGGCTGATAATAGATCTTTATGTTAGAGAGTGCAGAGCATGAGCTCTGTGTACCCCACTTTCAGTCCCAAGGTCATTTAGATGCTGCTCCACAGAACTGCTGCCATGTAGATATTCTGTAAGAGATTCAGGTTTCTTTGGTTCACTGCACTAGTAATTTATGGTATACAGTGCTTTGAGGTCTTACTCTGAGCTTCTATTGATTTTTATAGAGTTGGTAGCACAGTGAGGCACAAGTTTCTATTTATAGAATGTTCAGTATTGGATGTTGAAACTTGTCAATTGTGTAAATGCACTTCAGCATTTAAGAAAAATGTTTATAAATTAATGAATGCTAAGGCAAAATGTGCCTGATTCTTGTTTTCTAGTAAAACATCTAAAAGTAATTTCCTCTTCTGTCCTGTGTCTTCTTGTGTTTCATTTGTGTGTAATTGTGTCTTATTACTGTCAGCATGTTATTGCTTCTTTGTCCCCCTGCGTAATGCATTTTCTGTGACAAATTCAACTCCCCACAGGACAGAGACGGGTCAGAGACACCACCTGGTCTTTAACCAACTTCGAGTTGGGCTTTAAAGGGCGTTGCAAAATGCTCTTTAAAGGCTTTTCTTCTTCTGCGGTTGACGTCCACCACGCTGGACAGTGCAAACCCCCGAGATTTGCTGAGCAGCCCAGCGTGCTGGCCCTGCTGTGCCCGGGCTTGGCTGGTGGCTGCCTCAGCTGTGCTGTGCTCCTGTGTCCCCACAGCTCTGCTCAGCGCCGGCCTCCTCTGGGCCCACTGCCGGACGCGCAAGGCTCTGCACGGCAGCGCCTACCACGGAGCCGCTCACCCCCACGACCTGGAGGACGTCAGGGAGAACATCCTCAACTACAACGAAGAAGGGGGTGGGGAGCAAGATGAAGTAAGGATGGCTGTTATCTTACAATTAAGAGGTGACTTGTGCCTCACCACGCTAAGGAAAAATGCATTTTGTGCTTTGTCCTCAGCCTGCCTTCTGCTGATTCAGCCCTGCAATTGGCAGATGAATTATTTGGAAGGGTCTGTACATGTTTCCTAAGCAGAGATAAGTGCCTATCCATTTTTAATTTGTCTTAGAGCCAGTGATCCTGAGTGCATGTTGAAAGGAGCCTGTAGGGTGAGTTTAGCAGTAGGGAACTAACAGCTGCTGGGTTTGGTTTCAGGGGACACTGAGGTTCTCAGGGCTCATTTCTGCTGGAGCTCCAGGGGCTTGGAAGAGCTTGGTGTGACTGTGCCTCATGGCCAGGCTTTTCCAGAGACTTTCCCAGCAGGTGTTCACATCTCCCTTGTTGGGAAGGGGAGGGGCTGAATTGGCTCCTCTGAGGCCCTGGGGAATGTGGTGGGTGTGGAAGAACCTCTCTGCATTTTGTGTTTTGGAGATAAATACACCAGTGAACACAAGCTGTTTATACTTAGAGCAGAGCAGATCATACCCAAAGCAGGTATTATTAACATTTCTGCTGGCTGTTCTAAGGTTTTCATGTGTTAGTGAAAGGCAGAGCTTTGAAGGAAAACTGTGGATATTATAAACAAGTACTCTTAATAGATTATTTACTGACCTGCAGATCCTTTCTATGTTTATAAGAGGCAAGAAACTCCATTGCCAACTGTTCATTTCATGGATTGAAGGGGTGGTGTGACTCTGCAGAGGTGGCAATAGTCATGGTGCCAGTGTGATGGGCCAAAAAAAGCCAGTGATTTCAAAATACTCCTACTTGTAGAGTATCCTTATTTTCTTGGTGAATTACTGGGAACATAATAAACACAGACATTCCCCATGTGATAACATAGACAGCTATAAATCCTGTTTTCCTTAATCAGATTAACTTCCTCTGCAATATTTTGCAATTTTACACCCAGAAGGTCTCTTTGAGGAAATCTACAGTTACTGTATGACATGTTTAATTACTTTTGGAGAGTTCTTAAAATACACTCCTTATTTTAAGCAGTGGAATCAAATTAGTGACTTGATGATCTTCATCTGAGAGATTACTCTGCCTGAAGAAACAGTGCTTGGAGTGAAGCCTCTCTGGATTCTGTGTACTCTTAAATTACTCAGATTTAACAGTTGCTGGGATTGCAGCTGAAACTTTTTAAGCTAAAACCTAGTTGTTTGTCTAGATTTAAAAAACCCAAACAAACAAACCAGCCCCCAAAATACCTAGAATTATACCACCTTAATTGTGTCCTAATGTTACCTCAACAAAAGGATCATGAGGTTGCTTGGATAAGAGAGTTTGATTTTTGTAATGTTTGTAGTTGGGAGGGCAGTGGGCACAAGAGGTTGTCATATGAAGGAGTTTTTTTATCTGAAATAAATAAAAATTTCCCCCAGAGAAATCAGGAGCTCATAAAAATTGCAGGAGGTCAGTGCATAGTTGAGTACACACTGAACTCAACTGCCCACCAGATGTTAAAAGCCAGCTCTGGACTAGAAGGCAGGGCTTGAGTTGGGTTTGTGGATGGCCAGCCAAGAAGAGTTTATTATCAGAAGAAATGTGTCATTCTAATGAACAATTAGTAGCAGTAAAGGATGCTTTTAATATCCCCAGTTCAGTGAAGGGATGATCCTCAAGTCTGTATTGGAACAAGCTCCCATTTAACTTGTGTTTAATGAAAGGTTGCTCCATGCCACAGATTCTCCATGCTCAGAGTGGGGCTGGACTGGGGCTTGCACTGATTTAGGATGTGCCTAAGGCAGGGATCTGGGCTGCAGGTCTGATTGGTGTTCATCACCAACACTCCTCAGTGTCTGGAGGAAGCAGCTCCTGACCCAAACCCCCATCCTACAATTTAGGCAGCTTCTTGATTGCAGGTGGGGGAATTTAAGTTGTTCTCTGCCTCCAGGGGAAATTCAGCAAAACTCACTGAGATTACCTCGGTTAATCTCTTACAACGTGGTTATGCACTATGCCACATGCAGGCAAACTAAAGAAATCTTTTGGCAAGTGCTGATTCTGTCACTGATGGCTCCTGTTCCCACGAACAGTATTAGCAATACAAAGAATTATTTGTTTGCTCTAATGAACTCTGTCTCCCACCACCTGTCAACGTTCTTCTTTGCCCTGTAAATCAGTCCAGGGACACAGCCTTTGGGTTGTAGGGAGGTGAAGGGTGCTGGGGACAGGAGTTCTTCATTGCAGGTGGCACAAAGGTTCTGATCAGTGTTTAACTAACTGTTGGCATTGGCAGCTTTGTGCCGGAGGTTGTGGCACAATTCCCAGACAGCCTTTACTGTGCCTGAGCTGGGAGGGAATTAGTGACTTTTTTGGGAGTAGATAGTTTTACTTGGCTTTGACAATTGTGCCACTGCCATGTAACATAATTAGCCATTATTCCAGAAACTGGCAAAATTTTATCAGAAATCACAATAGATTTTTGAACTACTACTGCAGAAAGGTTTCTTTAACATGCTGTTTGTGACTACCCTTTCTCACCTCTTCTGCCACGCTTGTGGTATCAGTGTCCAGTGATGATAAGACACTCAGATCTGAATTTCAGAACAACCATTGGGGCATTTCTGTCAGGTTTATTTAGCTTTTGGTGTGAAATCAGACTCGATTCTGACCGCAGCAGTGCAGTGTGCACAGGTGTTCCTCACAGGCTTTCTCAGTGCACTGCAGGCGGCAGAGTCGGCAGAACACCCAACCCTTCATGTGCTCACCGCGGGCCGACTGACTCGGGATCACTCCTTTATTCCCACCAGAACGTGAGCTTTTGCGACTCACAGACTATTAATTCCATCTGCCCGATTTTTCCCTGCAGGACGCCTACAACATGGCAGAGCTGCAGGTGTCCATGCAGGGCAGCCCGGCCTATTCCCTGCACAGGAGGAAGGAGGCCCCGGCGCGGCGGGCGGGCGCGCTGAGGGCGGCGGCGGGCGCGGAGCTGGGCCGGGCGATAGGAGCGAAGTTAGAGTGTGGA
>JANPWX010000640.1:265781-303937 GCA_024734555.1 Trochalopteron elliotii
ATGAGCTGCTAAAATGAGCCTAAACCAGCCTGAACTGTGCCATTTGCATCTACAATTCTGTCGCTCATGTTTTGTTAAATCTCCTTTGATAGAAGCATTGCAGGACATATCTGGAGACAGAGAAACACAGGGAAAATAACAGCAGTGGCAGGGGGTGGAATATTATGCTCTAAATTAATCAGTCCCTTTTCCATACTGTTTAATGTCCAGCTACTATGCTGGATTTTCCTTAAACTTGACAGTATTTGAAAGAGAGAAGGTGCCACTAAATTAATTTTGATTTTTTTTTAAATTGAGACCACTTGTACAGATTAATGCAGTACAGTGCAGCAACCCCAAAATTTTAAGCTGTGCCATTTCTTCTATGTATCATATGTAAATTATATCTATTATAATATGTAAACTATATGTAATATGTACATTATATATTATGAGCTAATAATATGAATATGTCCTAGTTTCTCATAATTTGTTTCATTAAAACAAAGCATGAAAACATGTATTGTAGCAGACATTAAAACTGCTTTGCCCACAGTAGCTTGTTTTAGGAGGTCTGGCTTTTATTTATATACATCTATTAAAACCCCTAAGTAGGTGACTGCTGTCTGCAGGCCAGCTCAGTTTGCACATTTCCCAAATGAGAAATGTTCACACAGTACCTTGTTCTCATGTGCATTTGTGCCACCCTCTGGAAAATCCTGAGTGCACCATTGAGCACTGGTTACACACTGCAGGTGCTGGGCACTGTCCTCTGGAAAACCCAAATCCTGTTTTTACTCACACCCAATGGTTTTGGTTCACAGACAGTACAGTGTTTGTGGTTTTGTGATTTTACTGACACGGTTATTTGCCTGGGAGAAAACCTGGGCTGAAACACCTTGCAATGTTCACCAGTCCAGTGTGCCAGCTCCTGTGTTCCATGATCTCAGCAGTCACAGACAGGACATGGAAAATGAACTAAATATACATTATGCACAAAAATCTGTTCCTTCCTGAAACAGCAGTAATTTTGGCTACATCCCTTGTGTTCTTCCCATACCTATGGACATGCTGTTGCTTTGGCTGGTTTTAATTTAATTTAGCCTGTAAGCTCCTTGGGGCCAGCACTGTCTTTATTTGCCTGTGAAGTGTCCTGCCCTTCCCAGGCACCATATAAATAATAAACCAGCCTTCTGTCCCGGGTGTCTGTGCCTTGTTTGTGTTTAAGGATGGCTGCAGGGTGGACTCTGTTGAATTATTTCTCTCAGTTTTGATCAGATGCTTCCACAGAGGTGAGTCACGGGTGCTGTGCTGCCTGAAAAGCTTCTGCGGGTGGGCTCAGGATCCAGTTACCCACCCAAAGAACACGTTGGGGTTTCCCCAGGGGAACAAGGCCTTGTCAAAGCTCTTCCTCCACCCCTGAGGAGCTGGGCTGCTCCCTGGGTGAGAGTGACAACAAGGACAAGCACAGGTGGTGCCCAGGAACCCTGTGGGTGACAAACATGGGTCACACGGAGCTGCTGATGTTGTCTCAGTGCTGTTCCAAATGCTGCTGCCCTGCTGCTGCTCCCTTCCCTTGCAGCTGTGGCCCTGCTTTGTAACCAAACATGAACACAACTGCCCCAGAGCCCGGGAGCTGCCTCTGCCCTCACAGTGAGCCCCACCTTGTATGGAACAGACAGATACAACCAAAGGGCAGGAAACATCTCCAAACTGCTCCTGGAGCTCGTGTCCATACAATCTCACTAATAGGACACACTCATTTGCAGCTGTCATGCCCTATTAAAGCCTACTCTTCCTCTTTCCAGAGATTACTAATTAGTTCACTTAATTTATCTCTTTTAATTTGCATGCTGCTCTTTAATTACTGTGGAGTTGCTGAAATCATATCCTCACTTGTTCAGCATTCACACAGACACACAGAAATATTTCAGTGCCTCTACAGAAAGGCTTAGCCCAGCACTGCCATGGCTCCCAGGGAGAACAGCTGGCTTTCCACAGAAAGCTGTGCCATGGGTCAAGGGGGGGGGGGGAAGGAAAAATATTGAATAAAAAAAGCCATTGGGTCCCTAGGTAGTGGGATTTTCAGTAATCTAGTACTTTTATTAATCTTCTTCCACGTTCTTTACAGACTTTAAACATATAGTAAGAACATTTTATTCAGCATAAAATGTTTGTAAAGGTCTGGAATTTAAATAATCGTGTGGATATTACTATTTAATCTGGTTGCCTGTCAACTACATTAATCTTTGTGGTCTTCCCCTGTTAAAATAACATTCCAAGTACATAACATGGGAAAGCTGATTGTCCTTAGGTCTGACCTACAGACCAGCAGGTCTAGGAGGGAAAACAGGGCTGTAAAGAGGCAGGATTAGGTGGGCAGAAGAAAGTTAAGCATTTTCTTAATTACAAGAATGCCAAAACCCATGGCCATCATCTCCTGGGGATTTAAAGGAGGAGGTTCCCTGGAGCCCAGAATCCCCTCTATGCAAACACCACGTGGCTCACATCCCATCAATTACATTAATCCCTAATTAATGCTGGTGACAAACTCCCCCCATCCCCCTTCAGACCAGTCCTACACATGGGCAGTTTTATCTCCAGCTCTGCACATCCTGCAGCTTCTGCCACAAGAGTCACATCAGGACATCCCACTGCACATACAGCCCTTGAAATGAGCCTCTTCACTCCCAAAAAATGCACCTTTCTGTTCACTGAAAATACTAAACTTGAGCTACAATGTGGAAACAAGCAGGTGCCTGCCTGTTGGTCAAAGCATTTAATATATGATTTTATATATATATAATACACTTTATAATAAATAAAGAAGCAGTATTTATTTAAATGGATATACTGCCTCAGTCTATTGGCCTTACTGGAGTTGACATGCACAGGGTGATGATTGATGAAAATCATGGCTGGAACCTTTAGCTTCTAACAAGGGAAGCCCAGAGAGCTGTTAAAACACAAAAGTCAAAGTGATTCCAATTCTAAAAGTCAGTGCTATACACAATATAATGAGCTTGAAAAGACAAAACTTCCTCATGAAAAATATTTTGCTTTCCTCCATATGGACTGAAACAAAGCTGATTCCCTAACCAGGTCTTTCTCAACCCATCCCAACATAAAAACAAGCAAAAAAAGTGACTTTCAAATGACACAATTTATTTAGTATACAATAGTCATTACATCTCTTTACAACAACATATTATAAAATAACTATGTTAGATCCCACCAGCAGAACACTGAAACAAGAAATGAAAATACACTTATGGATCTCAAAGGCTTTTCTCTCCTAAAAAAGTCCTGGCTCCATGATACCATTTTGTCTCTGCAGTCTAAAAAAAAGTGATTTACACCACAATCCCACTGCTGCCATGCATCACCAAGTCCTTGTGGCACACAGGAGTCCCTGTCCCTGCCCTTCCCAGAGCTGGTCACCAGTCAGGGTTGGTACCTCCAATGGGAGGTGCAGCCCTTCTCCCCAGCCCCTCCCAGGCCTGTCCCAAACAGGGGCAGGGAGGAGCTGCTCCTCTGAGCTGGGAGCTGCTTGTGGCCCTCAGAACTTGGGTTTACTGTTTGAAGCAGGGTGGTGTCTGAATGCTGCAGTCCTTGCAATGTCCCTCAGTGTTCAACCTTTCTGATAATCCCTCATAATACATCCTTCTGCTTAAAAAACCCCAAACAAACCAGTTTGCACTTGGTAGTTTCAAAGTTTAAATGTCTCCTTTGGCAATATCAGAGACTGCATTTTTGAAATAAGTCTGTTTAAAAAGAGTTACTGTTCCAGTCAGGATTTCTTAGTCTCAGCTGTTACCTACAAGTAAATTCTGAAGACAAAAGGCTATCACTGGGCCTGGGAATCCCTCCCCTCCACCAAAGGGAAGTCACTGCACCTTTCCAGCAAGATCCAATTGCATTCCAGAACAAGCCATACAGCCCAGACATCTTTTACCTTTTGTGTGCTTGTTTTCAATTACTGAAGGCACTCACTGAGGGATTCACTGACCCAGGCTTGCAGCAAGAACCACCATGCATCATTACAGGCCTAATTAAAGTTTTAATACTGATTAAAATGTTTTATTATTGTATTACATTAAACTGCAGTGGTCTCCAACCTCATTAAAGGATACAGGCTCGGAATTACTCAGGAGTTTCAGCTGCTCAGAGTAACAACCCAGCTCCTGTCAGCCTGTGATTTAACACAGCCTGCCCACAGCACAGCCTTCTGTGCCAGGGAGAAAGGCAGGAGGATGTTGAACATTGTTTAATGAGTATTTACTGAATATAAAATTGTTTGAGCATGTGACATAACCATCTCCATCTCCTCGGTAATTTACCTTCGTGCAACTGAAAGAGGGAAAACACTTAAATCATCTGGAATTGGAGCCCAGCTCAGTTGTGACAGCTAATCTCATTACACATCTTGATTAAATTAAATGTGGAGTTTACTATCTGCAGCACTTTTAAGTTTCCCATCATTAGAAATTAATTGCAGTGGTAATTACTATAACTGAGTTATTTGCATAGGCCACAAACACTCTTATAGGTGTTCAAATGTTAATTCAACCTGGGCCTAGAGGCACTTGATTATTACAATTCCGTTTTTCTTAAGAAACACATGAGCCTAGTGGATGTCTAATTCAAGATGGAGAGTACTGTGAGGCTTCCAAATTTGATTTCTGATTTCAGTCTAAAACCAAAGCAGTGCTAAAAACATAGCAAAAGCCATGTAGCACCTTCATAACGTTTAGAAATCCGATACAAATCACAAAGTTCAGGCTGGTAAAAAGACAAAGGGTACAAACAAATCACAAAATTCTTAGCATTGAGGTCTGGCTTCACTTAATCCTCCATGTCATTTTAAAATACTGGCAGTCTCTGTTTTAGGCTAAAGAACAAGGACACAACTTTGTGCTAAAATACAGAGCTTTGTGTCTGAAATAATACAAACCAAAGCTCTACTGTCTGAATGTATTTGAAACACTGTTTTCCTGCTGATTTAGAGATGAGTTTTTCTTTTGTCCAATTTTGCTATCCTAGTGGGATTCAAACAAGGAGAAAAAGGATCCCCTGTAGTTCAGAAAGTATATACAGAAAAGTGTTGTGAGAATCCAAACTGAGAAATTTGGATTTTTGTTTGTTCTGAGCATTTTACAAGGATACAAACATGCAACATGTATCAAGCATGCTCCAGCCTTTTTTCTCACTAGAAATACGTAACACTCCATCATTAAACACTTAATGTTACAAACCAGTTTGTTTCTGATCACTAAAAATGCTGGACCAAAGATTAAAGTTTCTTTTCTTCAAAATTCCTTGCTTAATCCACACTCACTGATTCCGCAATCACACTCACAAGATTGGAAACTCATATCCACATACATTCCCAAAGAATTGAAAAAAGAGGCACTGAAAGAGCACAAAGATCTGCCAAAAAGGATCAGACTGTAAGACAAAACTTCATTTTGTTTTTAAGATTCAAAAAGGCAATGCTTACTCAGGGCAGGAGCAGCATGGGCTGCTTTCACTGAATTTCTCCCATCTGAGAGGAAAATCTGAACTGCTGAGCAGATTCACAGGCTGGCACTCAGCAGTGCTCCCACAGGCTGCTGCCTTTGCCTTCCAATCAGTTGAAACTGGAAAACAATTACCAACCTTAGTATTCTGAGGGTCAGAATTTATCATCAAAATGGTCCCTGCTAGCATTTATTTATGAATTTATGAAAATTTTGGCAACATCAATAACGTTATCAAAATTAAACTGTCTAAGAAAAAAGGAATCACAGTAATTAAGCAAGAAACCATCGGTGTAAAATGTCTTACAAATGTAACCTGTTTGTAAACTTCATCTGCATTTCCTAATGTGGGTCCTAGCAGTGAAATACTGAACATGAAGTCAGGGTTGGAAACGTTATTTATGCTTGGCAAGTTTGTAAACATGGAATGTTTTGTTTTGAAACACCCTGGTGAAGTGCATGGTGTAAGAAGGAAGGTTTTTTTTTATTTCCTCACAGAAGCGAGGATACACTGAAGGTTTCAAATCAGGTTCGTTCTCTCCCAAGCCATCCATGATCTGCAATGAAATGGAACAGATGTGTGAGATTTCTTTAGCCAATTCACATTTACAGGCAATAACAAGTTCATGACAACCTCCACAATACATTCACTGGATCAGGCTGGCCAGGTTTGTTCACAGTATGAAACAAGTGGGAGGAAAAAAACAGCTTTAAACCAGTAAGAGTTAGAGTACTGTCCCTCAATGGACAAAGTGATTTGTCAGAGGTCCATATCTCCCTGGCCTTGTGCAGCCTGCTCTGGCTCCACCTCAGCCCCAGAAATCCCTGAGAACTGCCCTGATGCAGCGTGGCAACAACCACACTGTGCCTGAGGGACCGAAGCTCTGAAGTGATTCACACCTGGGAGGGAACTCTGCTTGTGTGCCCCTAACCTGGAGCTCATCAGGTAGTGTTTACTTACCCTGCCCAGGCTGAAACTCCCCCTTTTTTATTCTCAAATACCTTTAAAAGCAAGCAGTGTTAATTTGGCCATTCTGAGAATGTCTAAAGGCTCCAGTAGGCTTTCCTACCCACAGTGCAAATACACTGAGCTACCCCAGAAGTCAGTAACTGTGTTTCAGAGTGAACACAGTGTATCTTGTCCCTGATCCCGTGTGTAACACTCACGTGGCCGTTGGCGACATCGAGCAGGTCGCGCAGGCGGCAGCCGCGGCTGTGCCTCCTCTCGTAGCAGATGCTGTCCTCCAGGATCACGTAGTCGGCGCCGAAGGAGCGCAGGATCCCGTGCACCTCGCCCGGAGAGCGCTTGGCGTAGATCTGGTAAATCTGCAGAGCAAGGACACTGAGCCCCAACACACCCCACAGCACCCCTCACTGCTGCTGTGTCTGCTCTGTCAGGACTCCTCTGCCTTGAGCCAAAGAACTGAGAAACCATGTGAATTCAGTATTATAGAAACAATCTCTAAGTGCTTCATTCAGTAGCCATGTGGAGATGTGTGTTATGGTGAGGATGCTGCTGGCTACATAACACTGCATGGTGCTGTCAGGCTGTGAGAATGTCTTGAGTCCAGAGAAGGGTGAGTGAAAACAGTCTCCCCAGTTCTGTGTGCAGTTTCTCAGGGTGGGTTCTGTATCCAATGCTGTGTGCTGCTCTGGCAACTGAAGGGAGTATCAGGGAATGCTCCATGTGGGTTTAACAGCCCAGATGGGCACCAGGAGCTACTGAAGCCACAGTAGCCAAAGCAGTGCCCTTGGGACTAGCACAGGCACAGAGCTGCTCAGACACTCAGCAGCTGCCACAAGTGAGTCAGGAGGTCCCAAAGTAGTTAAACCCTGGGCCTGTGCCATCACTAAGTTACTCCTTGAGTAAAGGACATGATGCCTTGTGCAGTGTGCCATTAGGACATTACTGTTTTCTGGAGTGGAGTCAGTGACACGGGCAAGGATTGTTTTAAAAAATCAGAACTGTCTTACCTGCTTTGTTCTCTCTCTCAGGTTCTTGTCCTCATAGTGGGGATGGTTGGTCAAGGTCCGTCCAGTGCACAGTTTGACTCCTGCCAACAGCTGCATGCTCCCAGCAAACACTGCTGTGCTTGGAGTGTTTGACCTAAACAAACGTTGATAAGTCTGAGGAATTCTCTGCAGGGGCATTTTTGCAATGCTTGTGACAGATCAGAAGGAAAAAAAAGACTGCAAACGTATTTTTCTGCTTCTCCTCTATTCAGGGAGCAAACTGTTCAAGCAACTGTGTTTTCTTCAAATGCCAAGTGGATAAATTACAATAATACTCAACTGCAAATAAAAAATTTACTAAGCACTATGAGGAAATCTAAGGAAAACGTGATCTTGACAATTTCAAACTATTTCTATATTTCATCTATTTCTCAGGTTCATAAAGCCTCTGAATATTTATAGGTTTCTAATTTCTAATTTTTAATATTTCAAGAAATTTATTGTGACTTAGGTTTGTGTCTGATACGTATAAGGTACTTTATATAAAATGAATTATTTAATATGAATGGTAAAACCTTCTGCTCCTGTCCTGGCACTTGCCACACATTTGGAACAAAAACTTTATTCCATGAGACATTAATCTTCCTATTCTGACAACTGTGGGAGAGAAATTATGGAAAAAGACACCCCAGTTGCCAAAAGCTGGGGCAGGAGGATGCAGAAGATGCCAGAATAATGCTGTCACTTATTGTTACTGTGATCTTTGAAATTCCACATAGCAGTCCTGGTATTGCACGATCATGCACGTATCACTAATGAAAAAATTAGTTTTGCTCACCTTCTTCCCAACATGTTTACAATCTAAGATATTTGCAAAGACACAACAGAAGGGCAGAGCAAAAGGAAAAGAGTAAAAATGTCAGGCAATGGGCTCTCCCATAATCAGGCTAATTGGAACTGGCCATAGAATGCTGAAGTGTTTCCTAGTGCTTAGTAGAGACATAACCATGGAAGGGTCTGTGAAGACTAAACCAACAGAAAGCAGCACACATTAAATCAACTAAAATGGAATTAGAATGTGAATAGTGCCTAACATCCCCATGCATACACTAAAGTACTCCAGCAGCTGTGCCACTTTGGGGTGCACTTTAGGGAGCCCTTGGAAACTGCAGCTACACACTCAGTCATCTTTAAGCTCCATGATCAGCTTGAAAATGTTGAGAGACAAGTATTAAATTTTACTATCGCCTTTCAAGAGATTATGCTTAGCAAATGAATTAATAAGTACAAACCCTTCCTAAAAAATCTTGTACTGGTACATTAATCTCATCTAGGAAGGCCAGAGATAGTATTTTTAGAAAGCCAGTTTAACTTTATTGATAGACTAGTCCTTCAGCACTTTATAAAACCAGTTGCATTTTAAAGTCTGAAAATATTTAATCTCTTAAGAAATTATTTATTACCTAAAATATTCAAAGCCACAAGTGTCCTGAAGTACAAGTTCCATTAAAAGAAATTAATTCCTGTTAGAATTTAGTACTATGCAAATGGGATGGCCCTGACAGGCTGTCAGCCAGGACTTATCCCTGGAGCTGTGGGAAAGCACAAGTCTGCAGGACTAAGCTGCAAAGGACATGGGTTGGACTCACAGAGGGACTGGGGAGAGCTTAGACACCCAAATAAAAATGATGACTCTTAAAGCATCTTCAACATGTTTCTGTGTTTATGCCTGGGCCAGGCAACTTCTAATGTGACAAGTTGGTTTCTGTGCTTGTTCAAGATTAGTTCAAATTTTAAAACCTGGCTGGTATTACCAAGGCAACCCTGCTCTTCTGACTGCAGATTTGCATTATAATGGGCTCTGTAACAGACTCAAACTTGCTTAAACCCACTCACACAGCCCCTCCCAACAAGTACCAAAGGCAAAACCATAAGGAAAAAAGCCAACAAACAAAGAAGCCAGACCAGCCTGCAGGGTCTTTCCTTTAAAAAGAAAGCTAAAGGGTGATAGTGCCCTTTATCAATAACTTACTGGTAGAAATGCTTGTCAAAAATGTAGAATCACAGGATACACTGAGTTGGAAGGGACCTCACAGGTCCAGTCCAGCCCCTGTCCCTGCCCAGACCCCCCAACAATCCCCCTGTGCCCCCCTGGCAGTGCTGTCCAAAGGCTCCTGGAGCTGTGGCAGCCTCGGGGCCGTGCCCATTCCCTGGGGAGCCTGGGCAGTGCCAGCACCCTCTGGGGGAAGCAGAACCTTTCCCTGATCTCCTAACCCTGCTCTGGTCACAGGGAGCAAAGACTAGAACTGCAGCCCTCAGTGACTCTCCCCTCAGCAAATGGATCGTGCAGAAGATTCAGGGTTCCATTCCTCCCCTTTCCAAAAGCATTCCCTCCTGCCCAGAAGGGGTGAAGTACAGCTGAGCTGCATTCTTTATTCTTTACCAGACAGAAAGAGTTTCACCAGCACTTCCTGCTCTCCCTATCCCTTAAGACAATCTAGTGACCTTTGCTGGTTTTTCAAACAACTGCCTTAAGTGCTTTGGTCCGGGGTGGAGTTTAAAATCTGGTGCTGCAGGTAAAGGCAGATGTTTCCCTGAGATTTACAGGTTTGATGCCCTGGGAAATGACTGGGACTGAAACGTGTCCTTCAGACACATCACTGTCCATATTTCAGTGGCCAGCTCACATGTTCCCAGACCAGCAGGAGCTACTGGAATCCCTCCTTCCCTGTGCTGCACTGGCAGTGCCAGGAGCACAAGTGCTGCATTCCAGTGCCCTGGGCAGAGAGCTGGGAGGTGGTGACACTGGGAGGTGACACTGGGAGGTGACACAGAGCCCCAGGCAGTGTCTGCCCTCTCCAATTCCCTCCCCAGGAGCTCCTGTGGGTGCCACTGCTGAGCTCTGGGGACACAGGAGCACGGAGGAGCATTCCCAGGCCAGGATGGTTCCTGTACCCCAGGGATGCTCCTGCTCATGCTCTGCAGCCAGGGCACCTCCTGTGCTGCAAACCCTGAATGACACTTCTCTATTACACAAAAACCAAGCCATTTTTACAACTGTCTCAGCAAATGATGGATAAAATGAAAGGATAATTTGTTTTTATAGCTCTCTGCCAAGTTCCATACCACACTGCCCAACCTGCAAACAATTTATTCTCCAGGAAATGTCACTAAATAATGACAAGGACTTACAGGTCAAACTGATTTACATTATATAATTTAAATGCCATTCCAAGCAGACCTGATGGCATTTTGAACAAATAATCTCATTTATTTTTGAAGCTCTAAGCTTTCAACAAGTTAATTACAGCTGAGCTAATGGGCAAACTAAGCACTATATTACACTCCAGGAACCTTTTCTTTACCTTACACTTAAGAATTTAGAGAATTATATAAATACTAAAGAATAACTCATTAAAAATAAAAGGGTTTTACAGGAAGTACTTGCACAGCCTCTGAAAGGAGTAGTAATTCTTTCTTTTAAACTGCTAAAGAATTATTGTGAGCTGGTTTTAGGAAGCACTAAGGAAGAAATGGCCAACATTGCAATTACAGGTTACATCATTAGAAATAAAATGGCTATTTCTAGTAAAAGTTCTCCACAGTTGAACCCTGTAGTTGGCTTTCAAAGCCATAAAATCTGACAACTCTCAGATTATTCCTTTACTAGTGCCAGAGTACGGTATGAATCAACAAAGCAAAAGGATTTGAGAAAAGGAGATTCTGAGGAATAATGCCATGATAGATTTTTTTTTTCTTTAAAAGAAAATCTTTTTATTTGCAGAATGCAATATTAAAATATCACCCATTTAGCTGCAGATGACAGGCAGTAAAGCATATTCAGTCACACTGTCATGGTTCTTTTTTTTCCCTCTGGTTTGGAAAGACTGAAAATTGCAAAAATGGAAAACGACAGCCACAGAGAAAGAACAACAAGATGGGTTTTTGTGAGTCCCAGCTTCAGTTTTATGCATGCAGATTATGCTCACATAAAGGAGTGCACCTATTGGTATAAACCTACTTCTCAGGCAAGCTCAAGTTCATGCCTGAGATTTACTCACATGTCTGTCCAACAAAAGCCCAAGAATTTAAGAACATCAATTTAAAAAAAAAAAAGTGTAACATTGCCTTTAAAGTCTGGAACATGTGTTGATTTCAGTGTGATAACCCTTGAAAATCAGGAATGTAGGTAATAAACTTTAAAGCTGGTTTGAAATTAAAATGCAGCCATTAATATAAATTACTAAAGGAAAGCACCACCACTGAAACATGGGTGTTTCATTTGCATAATCTTAGGAGCTTTTTGGAAATTTGTGGGGTTTCCACTAATACACAAATTTGCCTGCTTGTCCCCACACCTGGTTCAGGTACAGTTGACATCCAACAATGCTCTGCTGAATCTCAATCTCAGTGAACTTTTCCATTGTTTTGGCTGTTGCCCAAGAGTTCTAAGAACTTCTTTTTGTGAGTTTTGGCAACTGCTATTGAAATATTCCACAACTGTAGACAGATTTCCCCTTTAAAGGCAGAAGACATTGCTTCTTTAACACTTACCAGGAGTAAACAGAGTAGGGAAGTTCACTCTATTGATTTGCTCATTCTACTGATATTCTTCCCCATCTCACAAATGAGCATGTTGTTCCTGTTGTCTTAGGGAGAAAGACCAAAACTAAGAATTTTAATGTACCTCCCAGCTGGGAACAGAGCTGTGAACTATCCCTGGAGCACTGAATTCTTGACTTTTTTGTTGGAAAAAAGCTAAGAAAATGACATGGTGGGTAGGAAAAAAAGCAGAAGACTGGGATATGCAAGGTCATTCTGTAAAAAATTGTGCTCTGCTATTGTACAGATACAAACCAGTAGATCTTCCTGAAAATGCTATGGCAATTTTAGTGAGGGGAAGAGTAAGAAATGCATCTGCAGACACTTCACAGGGGACAGACTAATAGTTGGCCATTATTCAGATTGTGTATTTGGACAATTTAATATGCATTTAGAGCTCAGCGGACAGAAGGGTTTTCTTGTTGTGGAGAGATTGCAAGACAGATGAGTTATTCCTAATTCACTGCTATACATGACAAATTAGAGCTTTTCATACTGAGTTTTAATAATGAATGATTAGTTCCTGACACCAGCCTTGACAGGTCATTAACTACAGCACAACCATCAAGTGTTAGTATAGTAAAAGTGTTCTCTTACACAGCAAACTTAAGAAAATCTGTCCCACTTTGAGAAACTTACCATAAATTTTGTTGACTGCTATTTAAAGCATAGATAATTAACTCTTCTTCACAGGAATAATATTTCTAAATACAATAAATTCTAAGTTAAAAAAATGCCCCTCTGTAATTGTCTATCATGACTTGGAATGAAGAGATGACAAGCACCAGTTTAGCATTCTCAGCACTAAGAACAGATGAAAAATTATTCTCATTGGAGCCAGTCAAATCCAGTTCATGGCTGGGAATAACTTCACATGCATATTTTATGTATAAATCTATATATAACTCTATATATTGCACACAGGAGACCTGAACTATCAGACATTTACCATCTTTTAATAAAACAGTAGTGCTAAATGGAACTGGCTGGTAAACATTAGTCACAAAAACATGTCAATAAGGCTGCAGAGATCCTAAATGATGGAAAAAATCATGGCCTGCTTTCAAAATAAGTCAGTGAAGGCTTGTAATATATTTTACTTCTAAATTACTCTTTCTGCTTTATGGATTAAAGAAATACAACATTATGGAGTGCAAATATGTTGCTATGGGGAGAACAGGATGGGTGACTGGTTTCACTGAAGTTCATTGCATATGAAGGAAATACTCCAAGGAAATACTTCAAACAGTTCAATATTTAATGTTGTATATTCAGATTTACTTTCAGAATGTTTTCCTCCATAACATGAAACCAATTTTCTTTTTTTTAAATCATTGCCAGAGTTGCAAATAAATAAAAGTCCCAGGAATCTCCCTGTTCAGAAACTTAACCTGAAAGTTTTTAGTGGTTACTCTGTGTTAACAGAGAATGTACCCCTTCAGTGCACAGCCCTCCAGAGAACATCCTACCTGGCCTTTTCTCTCAGCATCTTCTACATGCAGTATTCCAAACTGTTTCCACCTAAAAAATACCTTCCTATGCTCTGTGAGAAAGCAGAAGTGATGAGGTGGGGTTGGAATGATTAACTCACACTCCTGAAAGACTGCACCTATGCTTAGCTGTGACAAGTTCAATTACAAATATTTTGCTTGCAGTTTGAACACATGTTGGGGTTAATTCTAACAAGCAGAAACAACTTAGATTGTTTTAAAGTCCAACAAACAGACTGCAGAGTATGAATTTTCCAGAATTACATCCAAGCTTTTTAACTTTATAGAGTTGGGAAGAACATTAGGTTTGGGGGGAGGAAATAGAATTATTTCACTGCAGAGGTCTATAAATGTAAAGAAGTAGGTATAATAGGATGAGAGAAGCTTGACACCTCCAAATTTACCTCTTTTGGCTGGGAAAAGTGTGTCCTTATGGGAGCAAAGGGATCAGCTGGCTCCCTGATGCACATGGAACACAGCAGGGATACTGAACCTGGGCATGGAGCTGCTCACACCCAACCTCCTGTAACCCACCCACCCTCACTCTCTCTCCTCAGGGGTCACCAGAGTTCACTGCTGAGCTGTGACAAATAAGGAGAAGGCTATAACTAAGAACATTAGATCTACACAAATAGCATTTAACTGAAATAGAGAAAAAATCCTCTTACTTAATCCAGTTCATCAGCTCCACAGTGTCTGGGTCATAGAATTCTCTCAGCTCTGATAGTTCATCCATTATTCCTGGCCAGAACTAAAATGGAAACAAAACAGAACAACCTGAAGACAGAATGAACAAAACAAGTTCTGGATGCAGAAATGAAAGCTAGACTTCCTCTGGTCCAGCTCATGGGCAAACTGCAAGACACGAATTTATCTATCTACCCTTCCTAGAAAGGAGAGGAGGTTACTGCAGGATGAACACACAATTTCAGAGTTTGAGATCTGCAGCTCCTGCCAGATGACCAGAAATGCCCATTGTCACTGGTGACAAGAGAAGGAAAGGCCCAAGGAATTAACATTAAGTTTGGAAAGGAAACACAAAACTAAATTCAAAAAGGTAGGAAATCTGTAATGATCAAGTAATGGAAAGGAAAGTAAATCAAAAGGAAAGTAAAGGAAATCAAGTAATGATCCTTAGATGTCCTGCAGATGCTATTAATGGTATTTCAGAAGTTTGAATTACAAGGGAGCCACTAACAGCAAAAATAAAACTGTGACTGAATGACAACAACCAACAGACCATTGGAAGAAAGCATTTCAAAATTTACTACAGACAAAGAATACATAAATCAAATGTGGAGGAGAGAAAAAAGGATTGAAACCGATTCTGAAAAGCTTAACCCTCCTGTCCAAAAAGCTAAAGGAACAATGATTTATTTAAGGGTTTATTGTTTAAGCCAGTGAATATTCCAGGGAAGAAGAGAGCAATTAAGGAAGATAATGACAATGCTAATGACAGATTGCTGTGCATCAGTCTTTACTACAGAGGACGTTATGGTGAAACCTATTCCAAACCTGCTTTCTTTAGATAATGAGGACTGCTGGCTTGAAAATTGAAATGCTACAGGAAAAAGCCTAAGAAAACCCACCTGATAATCTAAAAAGCCATTAATCATCCCATTTATATAATGCTCATCCAAGAGTTCAGAAGGAATTCAAATGTGGTGCTGCTGAGCCCCCCAGCAAACACAGGCATCCCTTCACTCAGACTGTAATTATGTGGCAGGACTGGGGGCAGGAGCTGAAACTGGGCCAAGGAAGATTCTCCCCAGTGTAGCTGCTCACTTAAACACTTGTCCAAGTACTCCTGGCATCTCCCAGGTGGAGCCATGGCAGCATCACAACCCTGGGGAAGCTTTGGGAAGCACAGCAGTACAACAGATGTATTTCTGCTCTTCAGAAGCTCTCCTGGAGATTAGTAAACTCAGCTGTTGTGAAAGGAGATTGTGGAGTCTCATAATGAACCAAACTTCCCTCTCTTCATTGCTTAACTGCCCTGGATAGCTTCACATTCTGAGAGCTTGGAGTCCTTCAGGGTGGAGACAGAGGGAATGGGCTCTGCTTTGCTTTTCATTCAGTACAGCCTGCCCTGTAACCTCCTGAGGAAGCAGTGGCACAGCTCCCTGCTCAATTCTGGGGCTATTCCATGGCATTCACTTCATAAAGGTTTTTTAACTCACAGTACTGCAAGTTTTCAGTGAGTACAAGCAGATTGCACTGGAGGAACATTTTGGTCATGGGGCTTGCTATTACTGAATTGAAAAATTTCCAGGTAGCACTTCATTTGATTAGTAGAACCGAGATAAAACTAAGGTACTTCAGGAGTTACAAATACAAGAGAATGACAAATAGAAAGTAAAGCATATGAAAACAGGAACTAATAACACTGCCAAAACTTTGTCTTGTAAATATGTCAGATTGAGAAAAAGTCTGGTGACACCAGGAGAGGATAAAAAAGAACAGATGGAGCACATCAGAGATGTAACACACTGCTCAGAAGAGTGAGGGAAATGTGAAAAGAGGTTTCCAACTTGTAACAGTGCTTGTCTCTGGGGTCAGAGTCCTCAGGAAAAGAAACCAGTTGTCAAGTGGCTTAAATTAGCCCTGAACTGAAGCTGTTCAGTACAGCCAAAGACTGCTCAGATCATGGTTATGTGCTACAATATGTGCTGTAATAAATATCCATGTTTGGAGCCAAAGGACTTGGCCATGATGAAGATAAAAATGCAGTTGGAGAAATCAAGATTATTTGGCAATCCTTGGAATTAGAATGCTCAAGCTCAGGAGCTCACCTTAAGTACCAACAATTTATTCAGGAATTATTGACATGCAAACACAAATTGATGGCATTATTGTGAAGTTAAAATACAATGAACACATAAAAAGGTGAAATCTACCTACAAAGTGTAAGAAGTGAAACATAAATATTACTTGCTACTGCTTTATGTATGTGTTGTGTTATCTGCAGCTCAGCTAAAGTAGGCATAGAAATACTTCAGCATTTTCACTTTATCTGCAAGATGTTTGTTTGCACTGTAATAATGAAGAACACATGTAAAATACAAATGTCTTACAGGTCTCAAAATCGTGCACCTGAAATCTGAAAGCAAGCCAGCATTGCAGCTGCATCTGCATCTCAATAAATTATTGTTCAAGTGATGTGTTTGGGGCTGTAGGAACCACATGCCTCAAAAGAGGCTTTCATTAGCTTATTCAGGATTAGGTTAATAATCCCATAAAAGTCCTATTTTGAGGAACTGCACTAAAGAATAGTTCTGAGAAATGTAACAGATAATGGAAGAACAAACTGCCCTCCTACAAATTCAAGAAAACCAGCTCTCATGGGAAGTTAACTTTGTGGTGTACAGAGAAACTGCCCTGCAATCTGAGCAGTCAGTGACTGAACAGATACACTCTTGCAGGAAAAGAGCAAGGCAAGTAAGTCTCTGTTCCAAAAATCTCCTTCCACTGTCTGTTTATAAGGTTTTAGAGGGAGAATATTAAAGCACATTCTCACAGAAGCAATGGGTGCTTTCTGGATCTCTCTGTAAGAGTTCTCATCTGACCACTGCCAGGACAAGAGCCTTGTGGGTCCCTTCCAGCTCAGAATATTCTGTGATTCCCTCAGGCTTCTCATCAACTCTTTCAAGCTTTGCAGGAAAGACCCACAGAGAGATCCACTCTTCTGGCAGCTCAGCTGCAAGAGCTGACTCAGGACAAAGAACCACTGAGAGGTGATGAATTTCTCATTCCTACTGAGAGATTTGAAAAACTGTATTTTTAATGTCAATAAAAATTATTTCCTCTGTTTAGAAGAAACACAAAAATGATGCTTTTCAGGCAGACTGAGCACAACTAATGACTGCTCTAAAGCCCATGAAATCAGTGGTTTCTGCTGACTTCAGAATTGAATCTGACAGGATTTAGGAACTTTACATCTGCTCATGAAGAGTGGGAGGAAAATTATTCCAGTGACCTGTCACATTAGACTATCAGAATGTCATGCTCTTGGTATCCCCCACGTCAAAAGAAATGGCATTGCCTCTGTCATATTCAGAGATGATGAAAATGGTAAATGACTTCCTAACCATCACATCAGTGGACAAAAAAAGTCCTCTAACAGAACAATAAGACAATTTAAGTGGAAAACAGTATTTTTTTGGTTTTTGTTTCAGCTTTAGAGGAGGGAACACAATACAGGAGTGAACTCTATTAGCAGTTTTTTTAACTGCTTCACTACTGCCTTTTGAACTGTAACAATGAAATTAATCCTGTGTTTTTCTGAAGGGAATTATTGAACAGACATATTTTCATCTCAGACTCGTTATTGCAGAAACAACTTCTCCATCAAAGCAGACTGAATTTTTTCTCTTTGTGACTACAGATTAAAAGAATGGTTTGCCCATTAAATCAGTGTTCTAAATCTCACTGCTATGACAGACTGATAAACTTGTACATGTTATTGATTTAGGTATGTTTTATGCATTTACATTGAAGTGTTTGACAATAATAATATTCTGTTTCTGGAACAGACAGAACTTGACCATTCAATAATTCTGTACTTTAAAACATATGAGATGAGGCACAGCAGTAGAGATTATGATTATTTCTGCTCCTACAATAAATCATTACACAATGTGACAATCTGCATATTATCCACAACTTAGTTAAAAAAAAGACACAACTCCCATTCCCATAAAAATATGCATTTAAATAACACCTGCTGCTTATACATACAATCAGATAAATATTTATATCTCTGAACAACTATGGATCAAATAAGCCTGACTGATCCTTCACAGACAATTTCATAGGCACAGCTTATCCTCACTTCTAAAATTCAATTACAATTCTTGTATGTAGTTGCTAACAAGACAACACCCTTCTAAGAGAAAGGAAAAATTTCATGCAACTAAAAAATGCCAAAACATTGAGAAAAAAAATTCTTACCTTAAATGAAATGTACAGTAATGTAATTATTGGTATAGAATACTTAATCACCTGTGTCTATGAGAAATTGAAAGAAAAATTGGTTAGTTTGATGAAACATTTAATAGATTTAATTTTTAATGTATTGGTATCTGAAATATTTAACATGTAGTGGAATTTAAGAGATGGAATTTTAAGCCCATATTCTGATTTTATTTTCAAGTAAAACCCTAATTACAGACCCATCACAACAGATGGATTTATATCTCTAAATCTATATTCTACAAGGTGAAAAACACTGTCATTCAGTATAATTGACTGCAAAGGTCTTCTCAGACTGCTGATGATTGCTTAATATGGAGACTTTTTTAGTAAAATTGTGGTTATTTTTCATAGCCACATCTATATTGCCATCTAGTGTATTCCAATGGAATTGTTTAATATGGAAACCAGAAAATCCATTTCATTACTAAATTTATACAAATGCACAGCAGAGATACCAGGTTTGAGAGAACTACAAACAACACCCTGAGCCCTGACTTGGCTGAGACAGCCCAGAGCCCAGGGATGATGAAATGCTGTGAGTGCAGTGCTCACCCTCTGGGAAGTGTAGAGATGGAGACACTTGAGGAGGAGTTTCCAAACCTCTGCACTGCACAGCCCAAAGGATGCAAACACACACATGTGGGATGTCCACAGGTACTTCATCCTGCAGGAACACAAACTTTTCAGGATCAGCTGGGGCTCTGCAAAGCTGCTTGTCAGAGCATTAACATCTAGAGAAATTCTGAACAGAATTTTCTTGGACTTTCAGGCCTCTGAAATAACTGATTACAGGGCTGACACTGCACTTTGCTACGTGCTCTTGAGAACATCTCTGTTCCCAAACTTCCATTTTGTGGCAGAATTTTGGGAAATGCCTCAGTCTGCAAGCAGAAACACACCAGGGAGAGAAACAAGGTTCATGGCCCTATCAGTTTGTGGTCAACATATTTTATACTCTTATAAAACTGTTCTCAATCATCTAAACAAGTCCTTAGTAGAATCAAAAAAAAATATACCTCATTGTGCTTAATGCCAGACATCCAAAAAGAACTGTGTGAACTAAGCTGTAGGCAGCATCAGGCTTCAGTGTCACTGTGTATTCTTCCATTTTTTCCTTTGACTGGGCCTGATTTGAACCACTAATTGAAGAAAAAAGCAGTGTTACATTAAGTTCTGTACCATATTTCATATAATTATCTGCATTTTAAAAAGCACCAAATCTTTTTGAGGCCAGAGACAACAACCATTGCTATGAGTTCACAATCTTCTATTGCATCCATGATATTATTTAGCCTGATGCCACCAACTTGATGCAGCATCAGGTTATTTCCTTTCAGGTGCAGTTTTCTGGAAATGCAATGGGTGTAAAGGAGCTGGATTAGAATGAGATAGAATAGTTTACAGCAAGGCAAGTTTGGTTTCTTGTTTGAAGCAGCTCCTCCCATGTTCAGAGGGCTTGTGATGAGAGTGAAGAATTGAACTGTGATTTGTGGGGTTGTGCTGGTCTATCTGGATGTTACTGGAGGCACAGACTGGAAGCAGAGTTAGGGAAAATGAGCCCTGAAAGGAGTGGTTATTGCTTCAGGTGTCCAGCCTTGTGAATATATGTGGAGGGCCCTTCAAAAAACCAAAAGAAGCTGCTTCAGTGTGTGGAGTTTTCCCATTTTTTGCAGGGCAGGGGATAAGTGAGATAAATGCATTAAAAATTAGGGATATGTTTAGGATTACATCTAGGGTTGCAGAAAATAAGAGCTGCAGAATCTTTATTTTTAAAACTGATGCAGTAAGTTTATAAAGAGGCTGGTTGAATAGTACCAAAATTATTTAGAGATGACTGACATTTGACAATTACTATTGTAATATGTAATTGTCATCACACAGTTTTGGAATGTCTTGGACAATCTCCATTTCCCTTGCTCTCTCTCCTTTTTATCCAGTCTTCCCTAAAATCTATGATAGCAACACTAATCAGGTGACACTCCTTGAATTTTTGCTTAATCAAGTTTTACATGATCCCTTCTACCTTCTGCCATGTAAAACTGAGAGCTCTGCAATGAACCACTTTGTGTCAATAGCAGCTCTGTCTGATTTTCTTCTGTGCTCTGTAGATACCTCAGAATCCCCCCAGATTAGCTCTGGGAACTGCCAGCACTGATGCACAGTTCCAGTTCCAGCTCCTGCTCCTTCACACAGATCATAAAGTTCAGCACTGACTATTCCAGCTCATTTCTGGGCAGTTTGAGGGTAACACCTGGGAAATCTGTGATTTGGAGTGCTTTGCACAGGGAAAATGGGATGAACTAAAGAAACTAACATTGTTTTAGATTAAGACATCCTACCCCTTCTTTCCCTCATCCCAAAAAACCCAACCAACATTATATATGCAGCAAAACTTCAACAGCAAAGAGCTGGACTGAATTTAGGGAAAGATGTTTCTTTGTTTACATTTTTAGCTTCAATAGAAAGTTACTTATTCTGCCTGATTTCTCTATCCTACACCCCACTCCTCAGCAGCTGTGCAAAGCAATCCTGTACTTGCTGCTGTGTTCACCTGTCAGTTCCTCAGCCAGCTGAAGAAAATTGATAAAAATGTGAATGATGTTAAAATTGTATTTACCTGAGGTTCCGAAAGGCAACAACTACAGCTGCCACTGTCAGGAGGAAGAGAACAAACCCATAGACATAAAAAAGTAATGTACTGGAGAGTCTTGAAAAAGTATTTAAAGGTAGTAAACCAAAGGCTTCTTCACAAAGATACAGCTTAGCATCAAAATCTCTAAAAAAAAAAAATAAACATCTTTGTCCATCATGTATTTCATAACTTGATGTCAAAAAGGATAAGTTTACTTTTTTCCCAAGAAATTATGAAGTCGCAGTTGTGCAGACTATTCTTAGGGCAAGTGTGACATAAACATGAGGTAAAAGTCAGATTTATTGCACACATTTGGAATAAGAACAACTCGAAGGCTTCAATTAAAGAAGTCAAACAAAAAAGCAAAACTGCAGCTAAATCATACCTTGTCGCTCCAAATCCAAATTTTGCTTTCAGGAATTTGAATATATGCTCATCTGACTCAAGATTAAGACTTTTCTACAAAGTGGGGAAAGAGAAAGGAAATTATATTTTAAACATGAAAAGTGTTGCACAGTAAACAGCTTTTTTTGTCAGTTACATTTAACTTTTAAAAGCATTTAAAAGCAACACAGGCTTACTAAGATGGGTGCTTTGCAATCAAAGAAGCATTCACTTTTAACTGCATTCATTGCAAAGAAAATTCAGGGAAAAAGTTTGCAAATGCTCACCAGTATAGATCTACAACTGATATAAAACTACAGGTGAGCTTCAAGTTAACACCAATTATTTGGTGCTAATTTGTGAAGTTTTCAAATCCATATATCAAAGATTAGCAAAATGAGCTTTAATTTCTAAAATGCAGTTTCTGAGATGCAGAGAAATCTCACTGCAGCTTTTATTTAATGATATTCCTGCAGATGGTCAACAAATAGCTTTTAACACAATATGACATGTAAATTTTGATATTAAAAATTATTTGCCTACCTTAATGAATTTATTTATTAGAAGAGTCAAGCACAAGACTAGTAGAACATGGAGGATAAGTTTCCCAAGCCTATTAAGCAAGCCACCCTTTTTTAGATTTTTCTACAAAGAAGAAAATATTCGTATTTCAATCCTTTTTTATATATTTGGAACAAAAGCATCACAGGCTATTTGAAACAGCTGATCTGCTAGTCCTGAGCAGCACAAAATCTGTATTAGGGTAATGTAAGCAAAAATGGATACAGAACCAAGAATAAAGATCTACTGCTTGCACAAAACTGAAGGGACAATGTCATAAAATCTTCGCTCTGGCAGAGTTTTGGAAGCAGCCCAACAGCCTTTCTTTGGCAGCAGCCCTTATTGTACTTACAGAACTTATTCTCTAATTTCCATAATTCTGTGTGCCTTCTGAAACACCTCCTCATTACACCTTCCACCTAAACATGGCAAAGGGATCTTCTGCCTCTGACAGTTGATAGGATTTTGAGCAATTTTCCAGTTCCAAGCTCCAGATGCAGATGAGCTGCTCTGCTCACAGGCAATAGGACAATATTGTGCAGACAACAGGAATGGCCCTGTAAACTCCTTTATTGTGGTCATGGGCTGTCACCAATGCCAGAATCAGAAAAAAGAGAACTGTAACTACACCAAAACCCCCCTAATCCTTAAAAGAAACAATGGATTTCAGGAAGCTGAACTTGACATGAGCCTAGTTGTCCTAGTTGTTACAGATCCATAAATTCAAGCCAAGTCCTGCTGAACCAGGTGTAAAGTCCATTTAAGCAATTTTTTTTTTCAGGATATAAACTGCAGCTTGCACAATCATTAGTGTTAATAGCAATCATGGAATTATGATGTCTGATGTGCTTGGTTAAGCTGCAGTTAGAGTAATGGAATTCATTATTTGATCAGGCAATATTTGGGTTGCTGTATGCTTTAGTAATTCCTCTAATTAGTATTAGTAAATGAAAATTATAATGAATCTAAATTACTCATTCACACACACACACACACATATATATATATAAATACTCTTTATTTAGTACTACAGACATATTTTGGTACCTACCTGGATTGCTCTTGCTAGTAAGACAGAAACATTAAAACTTATAAGTAATGATCCAAGAATCATAGAATTGAAGAACTGTAGGACACAGACCAGCAGTAATCCAGAAATCTGAATGATATAGAGCCATGTAACCTGTAACAATAATGAGATTTTTATGTCTACAAAACTTTACAGTCATAGCTGCTTTTCTCTGAATATGCTTTATAATTTATTTCAACATCAATTATTTTTGCAAAGAATATATCATCTTGCAGTAAATCATTGCATTTAAAGCCATTACTGTACCCTTTTTATATTTATGTCCTGAACTACTTACATTAATATTTTATGCCCATTTTATACTTAAGGAAGCCTGATCCTATAATCAAGCAGATAACTGCAGTGTGAGGAAAACATTAATTCCTTAATATTTGGAAGATGTTTTTATTTTCTTTAGTTCAAGAAGTGTTCCTGTAGCCTCGGTGATATCTTTATGACTTAAGAGTTATGGCTCAGTGCAGTGCAGCAACCAAACACCCCCTGCCTTCTCAAACTGCTCACTAAGAGTTCAGTATAATCCCTTTTGGATTATGCTAAACTATGATCAGTGTTCAGCTCAATCTAAACACTAAACTCCAGCTGATTTTCTGACACTGGCAGAAAAAAGATACATTTTACCTCACACAAAGATCCCAAGTTCAGTCTTCTATTACTACAGCAGTGGTGTAAATCAGTATCAAAGAGCCCAACAAACTCCAACAGTTCTAAGTGGTGCTTTTTTGAAAATGAGTACAGACACAGTGGTGTGGTGAGCCTGTTTTGGAGTAACTCAGGATGAAGCTGGTAATTTGCTGACTTTTAAGGCAGCTGACCAGTCACATTAAATGTTGACTTCAGCTTGCAGTTGCAGATATAATGAAGAGTTCAGAAACTTAAGCCACATTTATCTTGATAGGCAGGCACCATACTCATTTTCAGTTAAATGAATACAATCGGTAAAGTTCAAGTCTGCTTCAAATTTAAAATGAATTTACATGAATTACTCTTCATCCTCCTGTAACCTTTCTTAAAGTCAGAACCTTTTTCAACCACTGCAAGTTTTCACCATGCCTAAAATGATCTTGGTAGAATTTCACAGCAAGGCTAATGTCAAAGACAGTGTTTTCATTTCCCAGAGTAAATTTCTGTTTTGTAAGATTGACTGTCAATGATCCCTGACCTTCTTAGTAAAACTGGTTTTATTTTCTGGCTTATCCAGCTCAGCAACACAGCAGGGGCAGTGCTGTTATTTTGTGGTGAATGTCAGTGCAGGCAAGACAACTGCTTCTCCCCAGCAACCTGGTGTTCTGCATCCTCCTCCTGTGTGCAGAGCCTGGCCCTGACTGCCAGGGGAGAGGATGCACAATGCCTGAGGCAAAACTCACACACTGCTTTGACTGCAGCTCACACAAAGATTTCCTGTGGTACTTTTTAATTCTGGCAACTTTGAGAGGCCATGCTAAAGCTGTGGTATCAGATCAACTGTTGGGATGGTGTTTGGAAGTGTCAAACAGTGTCTAAACAGAAGTATACAAAAATTAAATAGACACGAACTATGTTAAAGTGAACAAAACCCAGAAATGTGTTGTTTTCATCGTTCACTTTTACTCTTGCAGGGTATATACACTGTAATCACTTCAAAGCACAAGGCACACTGGATAATCTGAATTACTCTGGGCATCCAGGCCACTGGTTAGGAAAGCATCTTCCCAGCTGTTGGCTTTGTGAAGGCAAAGAAACCCAAGTAGGTTATTTCCACAGAAAGTTACCTTTGCTGTGGGGAGCATGTCCAAGCAGTCCAGTATGAATAATGCCAATGCTTGTATCAGCATCATAAACTGGTTAAATTGCCAAGTCAGGCTAAAGAGAAATGTTGCTATGAATACAGCCATGAGTGTGAGCCTCTGGAAGGAGGGAAGAAAGTTTTATTTTACCTTATAGTTTCCTTTGTTAAAACACAAAAAATCAAGCAAAAAAGAAACCCCAACAAACCCAACCAAAGCCCACCTTAATCTCGTTTTATTTTAAAACCACTTTTAAAACACTGAATTTTCTAACTGCAGTAACAGCTTGGAGGATAACAAACGTTTTATCAGAGTTACAAATTCTTGACTTATGCCTGTGTTTTATCACTGTAATACCATTTGCAAGAACACAGTGAGATCTCAGATAGTTTCAGCCCCCAGATTAAAATGCAATATCTGTTTTACTATGGTATAAATAGCAGTTACTTCATCAAAATGAGGAGCAGTAACTTAAGAACTGTTGGTCAAAGAAACTGTGTCACCCACTTGCTTTAATTCTTGCAGATCAGGAGAGTTTTCTGTTACTAAGTTTATTGTGTCACACTTGTCAGAAACACTCACTTGTTGAGCAGGCTGTAAATGGGTTCTGAGCAGGTATGTGATGGCTGCTATCTGAACAGCAAAGAATGGCAGAGCCCAGTTCTCCCTTAAAGGAATGGTGAATTCTACCCTTGTAGTATCTACTCTGTACAAAACAGAGAGTTGTACAAATTTAAAATCAAGCAAACACTTGGTGACAGAGAGCTTGCAATGACAGGCATCTTTGTGCTGTTCTAACTCCTTATTTATAAAAATGGAGGCTCTACATTCCAGTTCCTTCAACACACCTGGCTCTGCAAATAAATCACTGTGAAGGTTCTGCAAGTTATCCATTGTTTCTGCATCTCAAATGATGCACTTCAGCTTCACTAACTGAAAAAAAAATATACTGTGGATTACATTTTACTTATGAAGCACAGCTTGGATAATTTCGAAATGACAAATACACCCCAAACTAAAAGCACTCCTAAAATCCAGCTTGTGGATTTCCACACCTCAGGTCATTTTACTTCATTTTTTGGTTTGCAAATGCACATATAAGAATACGAACAGAATATAATTTTCACTGTGATCTCAATGACTTGAGCTTGAACACTGCTTAATTGCTTATGAGCTTTTGGTTATTTTTTGAAGCTTTTAAACATAAGAAGTATGTGATGGAAGAATTCCCCAAAGAACAGTCATATGCAAAGCCTGATTTAAAAGTTAAAAACAAAGAATAATTCTTCTTTTCCTGGTGTAGAGAAAGTATTTGCTAAAAAGGCAAGTAAGCAACATATCTGAGACATGCTTAGCTGGAGGAGGAACGTGTCTAAATGGAGTTAGTAGCCTCAGAAGTAATTCATCTGGGCAGAAAGTCTCTATCCAAATCCTGTCCATGCACTTATTACACAAAGAAAACAAGTTTTCATTGTTCAACAATTATTAGAAAGATGGACAAATTTGCTCCAAATATTCTGTAAATGGAAAAGATGACCTTGTGAAAAAAATGTGTGAAATACTGTACATTGCACGTGGCTTTTAATTACTTTTATATTTGGAGAAAGGAACATCTTGCCTCCGTACACCTGTAATTATTCTGTGGTGGATGTGCTTGCAGATAAATTCCTTTAGAGCTGCTCATTAACATATCAAACGTTCCTGGTAGAACCAAGACTGTACTTTTATTTTCTTGAGTAATTTACAGGTAACAGCCAATGTCACCAGTCTGAGCTTCATGCCAGCAGCTTAATTCTGGCATAAAGCCAGTTCTTAGGTTTTTATCTCTTTAAGTGATAAAGCACTAGAACAGCTCAATTACCACATTTTTTTCTCTGAGGCTTAGGGCAGGAGAATGCTACAGGAACAAGGGGAGAGAGGAGCTGAACTCCAGATGAGATTGTGGAAGGAACCCCTGGAGGCAGGTGTGGGGCAGTGAGGAGACACCTGAAGGGTGTCTTTAGGTCATGCAGATGTCTCTAACATCTGAGAGATCCCAGCCTGGAGAAGACAGGGTACATCATCTGGAGCTCCAGACACATCTGAAAGATGTAGTCTACTTTCAGAGACCAATTTAAGACAAAATTTTCTACTCAAACTTCCTGAACCTTTAAAAACCCAGTCTGATACACCAGCTCATTTCTGATTATTTTCTAATTATTTTTTGTTATTCAAACATTTTTTCCATTTTCTGGCTAATTGGAGAGAGGTCTTATAGCTTCATGCTTTGTCCAATTAATCATACAGTTAAAGCTTTAATGCCTTACCTTTAAAACTAGCTACAATTTTTGAAAGATTGAATGTTTAATCTCACTTACCTGTTTGTAATATACCAGCAAGCTGCCAACAACCCTGAAAGCCATGTTCCACTAAGAAGCCAGCTTGTTACATACAGAGCAATGACATAAACTGCCTGAAGTCCAAACAAAGTGTAGATATAAAAATAAACAGGCTCTAGGTATTGCTGCAAAACACAAGAATACTGATGTTGATATTAAAGCACTCACAGGGGGGGATTATACTTAGTATGAATTAGGTTTTGCTTTCACAAATTAAAAAGGCATCAGGAATATTTCTAATTAGAAAATATCTACAAAGGGGAGCTATGATTCACTTGGCAATCTTCATAATGCACTTACAATCTAAAGCCATAAATAAATGCCTACCTGAATTGGAAGAATCCTATACAGAATGCTGAGAAACACCTCCTGGTAAACATTCATTCTTTCAAGTATGTTAATTGTCCTCACAGATTCAGTTTTATTGTCATATACTAAACCATGTAAACCTTAATGATAAAGAGAAATTGAAATAGGAGATTGTCATTTTCCCCCTCCATCTTCATTTGAACAGTGAATAACTTTTTCAAAGGTATTTTAGGATCTCTCATCAGAAACTGCAAACTTTGAGTCAACGATTCAGAACATTTTACCTCTGAATCAACATGACCTTCTGAGGTCTTCAGCTTCCCTGCTTCAAATGTGACTCACTGTGCTAATTCAAGTACTATATATTTAGTAGTGTATAAAACATTTATTTTTATACTTCCATCCCCAGCATAGAATCTGTGGTACATTCTGGATCCTGAGAATTGTTCTTGGCACTACTTTAATCACACGTGAAGTTAATATTGAAGAATGTGTAGCATACACAAAATTGCAAGGGAGCAATAGTTAAATAGCTAGAAAACATGAGACTGCCTGAGAAAGCCCCACCACTGTACAGAACTTCCTTGGAAGCTGCTCCTTGTGTCACTTACTGTCCAGGAACACAGCAAAAAACATTGCCCCTTCCCAGAAATAGCTCGTAGCTCAAATTAAACAAGAGAAGAATAAAAATGAAAGTAATAAACTGAATAAACCAGCAAACTGAAACCTTAACAGATAGGAAAGCTGTCCCTCAAAGTGACTGCCTTCATCAGCATGTGAAGGTGTGGCACAGAAACCAATACATCATTGTGAAATTTATTACATCCATAACTCAGTGGCTCCCTGGCACAGGAACAGAACAAATCTGTCTCCAGTACAATTGTTACACTATCTCTCATCGTCATGGTATGCCTTGTTCTCAATTTTATTTGTAAAGAAAACCCCAACCAAACCTACAAATAGTCAGCTGCAAAACTTACTTTACAGTTTACAATACCTTGCTGTATGGAAGCAGCCTGAATCATCTGTTTGTAGTAGGAATAATAAAGTCCACACTCAGTTCTGAATGAAATTTCTCTTTCAACCTCCTGCAAGTGAAGTTCAACAGTAAATTCACTTTCCATCTGCTTTTCACCATCATCCAAAGCTGCCTTCAACTCCAACTCCTGCTGCACCAGGGAAACTGAGCTCCAGAGAGGCTTCAGTCTTTGGGTTTCATATTCTAAGCAACTTAGTTCAACGAAAGGTGAACACACATGGACAAATTAGGGTGAGAGGCAAAGGGCTGGGGTGTAAATGACTCTTTTAACTGGGGAAATGTACATGCTTTTTGTGACTCTGATATGCTGCTTGGAAATATTTTGAGTATTTCACTATTTTTTTGTAATATGACAAGCTTAGATTGGCACAGTGGCCCACAGCTGGACTGTAAAGCTGCAGATCCCTGCTTTGTGCATTTAACCTTTTCTCCCAGATGCAGTTATCCCATTGTGTTCCATGGCTTTGCCAGCTCAAGGCTCCATTAATTCAGTGTGCAATGTGGGGGCTGCACCATAATGCCAGGGATATTTCAGCTGGCAGGGCATGCTGCTGCCCACTTGTTCAACACTGCTTCTTGCAGGAAGCCAGCTGTCATCACTCTCATTCCTAAATTACAGCTGAAAGGAAAAGGGACTCTTTGCTTGGCTTTAGGGCTAGGTGTACTTCTTACTTCTAATTAGAAATGTTCAAGTTATTTAAACTAGGTACACTTCAAACATTTCAAACTATGCCTTTTTCTTGCCTGATATTGCAGCAGATGGAGTCTAGTAAGATCTGGAAGCTCTTTGCTTTGGAATGCACTTCCTTTTGTTACCTCATTAGTTGTGAAGACCTAATGAAATTTAACAAATCCACAGCTTTGGGCAAGCACATTAAAACAAAGATGGCATGAACAACCAATATGATGAGAACTAGCAATTGTCTTTACAGAATTGTTCTATTATTAGTGATCTTTTTAGCAGTTTGTATAATAACATCCCAGCAAATGTATCTCCTAAGCAGTAAGTTAGAAAAGGTCTCTTTCCAGCTGGGAAAAGTTTATATTGAGATTTGAAAATCCAGTGAAATCCCTGCATGTGGTATATGCAAGTCACTAAAAAAATGGTGTGATTTATAAAAATAACCTTATGAATTCACCTTTCTGTACAAAAGAATGCTACTGAAATAACAGAATATTACTTTTTCAGAGACTTTTATGAATGCCATTCTTGTCAGTGCAACCTTGCACAGAACCCCAAGACTTTCAACTTTCTTATACAGTCCCAACTCTTATGCTGGAGCAGAATCAATTCTATTTCAGAGCTAACATAAAGCTCGACAAAAAATCACGTTCTTCTCACATCTACTGCCCAGGACATGTTCTTATCTCAAAGCATGTGTATTATTGAAGCCAGTTGTTGACAAACCAACATACTAATAATTTCTCTGGTCTGAGAAAAGTCAATAGATAAAACCACAACTGATTCAATCTAAGTTCACAATTAAACTCTCTAGCCTGCCCTGTGAGATATAAATCATCATCATACCAAAAGCCACACACTTAGCAAAATGGGAGTGCTGGATTTTGAACAACCTCTCATTTCAAATTCGGCACTACTGAAAAGTTTTCTAATACCAAGAAGTGGCTGACTTTTAAATGTTCAATTAAAAAAAAAAAAAAAAAAAAAAAAGGAATGCTAACATTTGGAATTTATTAAGGGGGAGAGAGGAGTCACAGAGGGGGATCTAATTAGCAAAAATGCATTCAAACATGATTAATTTGTAATCCTGGCACCAGCTGTATTCAACCAAATGCTATACTTTATGACACAAACACTAGTGAGTTTTACATCTGTTTCATGCTAAGATAACATCTGTTTTATTCACTCAAAATACTTTTCCAGTTCTACAGCAATTTATACTTTTCCTAGCATTTCATGTCAATAAAAACATACAGACTTATGGGTAAACATTGTGAGAGCACATGCTTATCTGCCTGTATATTCACTATGTGAGGCTGTAACAAAGAAGTTATCACTGTTGCAAGGGAAAAATAAAGAACACTGTCCTCTGGGACACACAGAGAACTACTTATTACTTCAATTTGTGCAATTGTATCCTAATAATATTAAGCATTCACAACCAAATACAAAGGACTTTCTCTCAAGGGCAGTGTGAAATTTCAGAGCTTATGATTCCTCAAACTCCTTAGCAAGTCCTTCAGAATGCTGAGCAAGCAGCCAAAGTCTGAGTTGAGTTTTTCTATAAATAATGAGCATAAATAAAGCTCCAACTACTTCTCTTTTTTTGAGATAGCTAAAACAAAATTTGCATAATGGAAACTATTTATTAGTTTTTCAGTTTAAGATCAGGAAGATTTAGAAGTGGAAACTCAACACACAGAGCTGCTGTCAACGTTCCCAGTTGAGAACAAGCCTTCAGCAAAGCCATTTAATCCTTGGACAGCTCTCCTGGCTGTTTAACCTCCAGACCATCTGTTTGAGTGGCATCAGATCAGATCTGACCCAGAGTCAAAACACCCCTAACTCCTCGACAGGGACTTGTGTGGAGAAGTCCTGCCAAAGTCCTGGATGGCCTCCTGCCCTTCCTGCCTGAGCATTCACTTTGTGCAGCTCTCATTACCTGTTCCCCTGCTTTTCCTCACAGAATTATTGGATGTTTGGGGCTGGAATGGACCTTAAAGCCCAGCCAGTGTCACCTCAGCCACGGGCAGGGACACCTCCCACTGTCCCAGGCTGCTCCAAGCCCCAATGTCCAAACCTGGCCTTGGACACTGCCAGGGATCCAGGGGCAGCCACAGCAAATCTGGGCAATAATCCTTGGTTTGTCCTCAAAATGTAAAAAGGGAAAATATGAGCACTTCACAGACTGAATCCTGGCATTCTTATCCTGAAAGACTTACAATCTGACATCTTCATTCCTGACTTCCTGCAAGCAGCAATTTTATTAAAGGAAAAATCAGTAATAGTATCTAAATGCTTACTCAGAAGGGGTGAAGAAGAAATGAATGCTCTGAAGTTTATTTGTTTTTCTTACAGTATTAAGTTGCTACATGGCCTTGGCTCATTCCTGTTCAACGTTTCTTCAGAATGTGCAGTTGAACAAGCAATGCTGACATGAGAGCTGGCCCCCCCATTTTGCTATTTGCATAGCAGATTCTGTTCCCAAAAATGCTGCACTGGAGGGGCAGCCACTAAACTGCTACTGAAAATCACTGAAAATAGACAAGCCATTTCAGATGTGTTATGCCAGAACATTTACAGAAAACTGAGAATGGATTTTTGGAGAAGAAATCTGTTTTGACTTCCACCATCACAAACAGAAATGTTTGTTGGTTTAACGTATATCAGAAGGGATTAAAATTTTTTTCTTCAAAGTTATTTGATCAAGATAAGTGACTATAACCTGTGATCTCTGCTGGAAGGGGACACAAACACAGCTTCTGACTAGGTGTCACGACATGCTGAATCTTTTCTAGGTTTTTTTCTGTCATTCTTTCAGGAAGTCTTGAAATAAAATAAAAGAAGGAGCAATTGTGTACCTCCTTCATTGTATAAGCCACCCTTCAAGATGTGCTTTTTCAGTTTTTCTGGTAAGAAAACAATTGTACATCTTTCTCCTGTGACCACAGCTAATTGATAACAGCAGCACATCTACTAGCAAACAAGAACAAGCCTCACACACAGAGCAGCAGCTGAAATCAATGCACTGTTGAAAGCCATATTCAAAATACAGCAAAACAGTTTAACAACGACCAGACAGTTTTTCTACTTGGGTGAACCATTGCTGGAAGACACCCAAAACTGAACTGGCTTTCAATGAATTGCAATTGAAATTACAGAAAAGCAATCACTGCAAGTGTGTGTGCAAGTCCTGACTCCAATTATTTAGGAGTTAGGAGTCATGACTTTGCATAATAAACTCTTTTTACTTCCAGTTTTTAGAGTTGAGTACAACTGCACACTTTAAATATGCAGTTGTGGTGTTCATGTGTCTGTAGGGTCTTCAGAACAAAAATTCCACCTCTTGCACCTAAAAGGTGAAGGTACAAACATCTGCCTGGTGCAAAAGTGTCAGAAAAACACTGCAGGTCTTCAAACAGACGAGAACCTTCATATAAAAGAAAAGATGACAAAACAGGTCTCCCATTACAGCTCTGTATTCATTAAGTTGCTTCACAGACCCTTCAGGGCATGAATTCTTATCATCTGACTAATTGTATCATACTGGATGAAAGGAATGAAGTTCAGGTGAATAATGCACTGTTATATAATTTTTGTATCAGATTTCAGCAACACAAATCCTCTAATTTGCCCCGTTTACAGCCAACTCAGGGTGACTTATGTCAGTAGTTTAAAACATATGGAACCAGAACTGATTTAAAATTTTTCTTTTCTATGTTGCAGAGCAGTGGTGATGCTCTACTGTATTTCACAGGCATGGGGGTTAATAAAACATTGGATGTGCATTTGTAATGCATCCATTTCTTCTATGTGATGTTTAATGAAAGTATAATGAAATGAGATCACCTCTGCATTTCACTAAACAAGGCACACAATAATTGTGGGGCAAGGATTACACTACAGTTCTCCCTCCTAAGAATCTGGGCAGGGGTATGAACTAAAATAAAACCTCATCTTTTCAAACTTTTGGAAAAGCTCAGTTAATACCTGCAAAAATATATGCTTTGGCCAAACTATAAAATGTTAGAGAAAAAAGCAAATTTTCCACTTATTTTTCATGTATTTTTTGAGGGTTTTATCTTTCTTAGTATATAGCATGTGCTGTAATGAAAAGATGAGCCAATTCAGAAGTGCTGGAAAACATGTACATACCCCTGGGGAGACCACACTCCTACACACAGGCACAGAGACATCTGTGGATTGTTTTACAGACATTGGGATGAGCCTTCCTGCCTCAGCTTTGCAGGAAATTCCAGACTCTTCACATGCAGTCTTCTCCTCCCATACTACTCCTGAAGCAGTATTTTGTTTAAAATGAGCACCACATGCATGCTCTGGTGGAGATCACATCCCACTGAAGAAGGGGCACTGTGGGATCAGAGAGTGTCTGCAGCTCTTTCTCCTTTACCCTGCTGGTGGATGAATTTCATGCTTTTTAGAATCTTTCCACCAAATTGGCTGAAATTGCTCTTGCTGCAGTGTCACCAGCTATCCACCACCCCCATGGGGTGAAATAACAGCTACAGAGACAACAGAATCCAGACTTCAAAACACTAGAGGGGTTTATTTCAGTTTTGATATCTAGTGGCATGCTAGTGTACTTAAAATGAAAACAATAATTACCAAATAAAACGACTGCTTCACCCATTGAGAGGACAACTTAATTACAACTACAGAACTGCTTAATTCAGTGAACTCTGTGCTCCTCTGGGCCAGTCTGACAGAACAAAAAGATGTATCCATGATGTTCATACCTTGCCACAAGCCCATGCCTGCTTGTACTTCAAAATATAAAACACCTTGAAGTTTTTCACTCCTTGCTTTTGGGAGGAAAAGGCAAACCCAAGGTGAACCTTCAATATATTGTGTACAATCTCCCTATATAATCAAGGGAAGGTAAGGGTGGGTACAACACAGTATTGTATGTATAATACAACATCAATTGTTGCAGTAAATGCAAATCATTTGTATTAGTGGAATATAAATGTTTCTGGGCCACAAAAAGTGTGTATCATAGAAAAGACATACTGCAAGGCAAGCATCCCAGTATAATATATGTTCTCTTTGAACAACACAATACACAGACCTGGCAGAATGGATTTTAGGCATTTGAAAGGGAAATGACTCACCTGTTCTTTTCTCTGGTTAAATTTAGCTGTGGGTACAGCTGCATTATTTTCTCTGCAGTGATTCTATGAAAAAACTAGTCAGTGCTGGGTTGTGGGAATGGTTGGGTTTACATTAGTGAATGGCAGATATATGTCTTGAGGTTTGCACATTTAGAATGACCTTATATAAAATTAGTATTGAATACCAAGAGACTGTCCCTAAACTGTATTACAGTATCACACTGTAAATACAATTCAAGAACTGTGTGCCAGGATTTTGCATATTGTGTCTTTTAACTGTTGGTTTTTATTTTAATTTTAGATTGCTTTGGATAAAAGTAAGATGATTATAGAAAAACATACAGTACAATATTGAAATTCTATCTGTAAATAAAGATAGAATTTCAATATTTTACTATAAAGATGTAATTGCAGATACAGATAGAATCTATCCATAGATAAAGATCAATTTTTGGAAGAACCATAGCTACAACTCAGACAGGAGCTCCCTAGCAATATTTTTAGAGAAAAAATTGGGGACAGGTATTTATAGAACTGATGAAGTATGGAGGGAAGGGAAGCACAGCTTTTTTTAAATTGAATTTTTAAAAATGAAATATTCTGGTGTTGAGCAGGTTACAAGACAAATACACACAAAAAAAAACCCAAATGTCAACTAATGCTCATATTAATGCTCCACAAAATTACTGATGAAACTAGGAAAATGACTGTTACCTTGATATTGGAGAACCACAGGTCATTTTCATGCAGTGTAGCCACATAAACAGAAGTAAGAAGTCCAACAGAGATGGCAACAATTCCACCAACAGTTATTGAGAGTATGTTCCACAGCTTTCCACCTGGAGGACCTTGGAAGAAAAATATTTCAGTCTGTAACTGTGAAACATATTATTGAACCTATAGGGATTTTTGGAAAGCCATTTATCCATTGTCTATGCCAGTACAGTTCACACTCTGCAGGTAACAGGACACCTGGTTCTAACACATCTTCATGGAGATGTGGTTTTTATTTTCTCATTTAGGAAAATCAGAGTATTTTATTTACATACAAAGTGAAACAAAGTGTGCCTTAATTGGTATACTTTAAATTTAAGAACACCATGATCCTATACAAGTTTAGCTCAATGCCATAACTAATGTGTAAATCTTTATTGGAATATCTTCCAGAACTTTCTAAACTCAAGCAATACAGGATGACTGATAAAGTAAGAAATTCACATCTCCTTCACAGGTCTAAAAATAGCTGCCTTTTTGGGGGATTTTGCTCAGTTTTGTACAAAAACAACAGTGAAGGTTTAGAAGGCTCACTAAATACCCACAAAGAGACTGAACAGCAGCCAAAGCAGCCTTTGATGGTGGTGTCATGCTTTGAATTGCAGATGGGCTCCTGATAACACCAGAGCAAGGTCAGGGAGGGGATGATGGCAAAGGAATGATGTGTTCTGGTACCTCCAGGCCTCCACTGTGCACTGACATTCCTGGGGCTCTGTCGGCCTTTTTGTGCTTCCAGTGTTAATGTAAGGTTTAATATGGATCAGTGATCTGGAATTGTATCTTTGGAATGGCTATTTCACACTGTGACATCTACTTACAGGTTCCAACAACACAATTCCATGGAACTGAGGGCTGGGCTGCAGGAAAACCATGATCACTTGCCCTTTCTGTACATAGCCTAAGTGTGTTTGTGCAGAAACAACAGTGCAACTTTCCTTTTATCTGCCCAAATGCAGAGAAATATTTAGAATTTAGATCAAAATATCCCATAAATTAGTTAATCTAAAAATCCCTCAAAAAACAAGGAACTTTGTCAGCTCTAAAGCTGTAATTCCATATAAAAATGTTGTCAGAATTTCATTACTTAAACAGATCCTGGAATTAAGACACTTAATGACTCTCTTTTAAATTTACCTAACCAGTGTCCTATAGATTAAAAAGCAAACATTTACAGTTAAATTCAGATTTAATATGCAACCTGCCATTTTTAAATACATTTCATCAGTTGTCTTCAAATCCTTTTACATTACCAATGATTTGGACTGGGATTATTTCAAGAACTTTGGATGGCTACATACAATCTGATAGTGTGTCACCAATAATAAACTGAAAGAATTGTTCTCACCAATTCAAATTAGGACTGAATTTTAGGATTGAATTGCCCCTTTTAAAATAGATAAGATTGACATGCAGCAATCTACATGAGACCCTCTCTCTCATCCCATTAATTTTGGTGATATTCAAGTATGGAAATGCATTTGGTACATGCCTAGCTCTGAGCTGTGCTTAGGATAGATCAAAACCAAAACACTACTAAAAAGCCATAATGCCACTTTGTTTTTCATTACCCACCAGGTGGAATTTTCCCATCAGGCTTCACATTTGTCTCCTCTGAAGGCTGATCTTCAGCTGCTTCTGTTCCTTTTCCAACCCTTCTCTGTCTTATGGTTGTCATGGTGTCAGTCACTTTAATTCATTATTCTTCAGCCTGACTCCTAAATGGACACACACAAGCAATGCATCTTCCTACCCAAACAGTCACTTGATACTGTATGAAATATGTGAAAATAAAGCCACATCTTACTGACATCACAGACTCTGACTTCTAGAACTCTACTGTACAAAAAGTCCATCTTACCTAAATGCACTGTTTTTCTTTAGATCTGTGTCACTCAGCAAATGATAGAAAACATTATCTTAGAATTATGAAGACTAACATTCCCCATTTTACATACATACATGAGAGCAGGTTTTCAGAATGATTCATTATTTTGACTGCCCTCACTTTTTTAGCCCTTGACTCAAAACACACACCAGGCTCCCCTTTTTAAAAAAGTCTAAGCCGTTCAAAGAAAAATTAGTCTTTTCAGTGTATTTTAGTTGGGTGCCTAAAATATGAGGCCAGTCATTTAAATCCTGGCTTTCAGGAAAGCCCCAAAAAAGGACGTCAAAAGATGCAAAAATGATGCCAGAGAACACTTGTGTTATAAAAAACTAGAGACAGCATTAAAAGAACACTTTATGTTTTATACACCATAGAATTTCAGAAAAGCACAAGACAAAAAGCTCAGCCAGTCAATTGCCCTGTCAATTACCAGGTGCTCTTGGCTTGGTCCATACACAGCACTGCTCCCACCCTGCTGCCCTGCACCAGGCAGGCAGTGCCATCCCACCTGGAGGCAAAACTCGCTCCATCCCATCCTGAGGCACAAACCCAAACCTGCTCCATCCTACCCTGGAAAACGAACCCACTCCATCCCACCTGGAGAACAAACTCCCTTCATCCCAGCCTGAAAGAACAACCCTGCTCCATCCCAGCCTGAAAGAACAAACCTGCTCCACCACACACGGAGGCACAAATCCACTCCATCCCAGCCTGGAGACACACACCCAAACCCACTCCATCCCAGCCTGGAAAATAAACCCAAACCCTCTCCATCCCAGCCTGGAAAATAAACCCAAACCCACTCCATCCCAGCCTGTAAAATAAACCCAAACCCGCTCCATCCCAGCCTGGAAAATAAACCCAAACCCGCTCCATCCCAGCCTGGAAAATAAACCCAAACCCTCTCCATCCCAGCCTGGAAAATAAACCCAAACCCGCTCCATCCCAGCCTGGAGACAAACACCCAAACCCGCTCCATCCCAGCCTGGAGACAAACACCCAAACCCGCT
>JANPWX010000640.1:304336-328507 GCA_024734555.1 Trochalopteron elliotii
CTGCCGGGCGGAGACCGGGAACCGGGGCGGGCACAGCCGCCCGTCACAGGCCCGGCCCCCCCGCCCCGGCTGCCTCTCCGGGGCTGGTTCGAACTCTGCAGGGCGGGCGTGCGGCGGAAATCCGGCACATGGGGGCACTGCCAGGGCTTCCATCCATCCCTCCCTTGTTGGGAAAGGGGCTGTGGGGCCCGGGAGCGGGGCCCGCTCCCCCCGAGGGTCGCGTTGTCCCGCCGGGCTTCAGCCGGCGGGGACGATGCTTTGCTAAAATAGTGCCCTAGAATTTATTTGTAGTGGGTTTTTAAAGGTATTTCTCTCCCTCCCCCCCTCCCCGATATAGTACCGTATATGTGTGATTTTAAAATTGAAATTAGAGCTGCGTGTTCTGTTCAACGCCTTATAAGCTCCACTGTATTTCTTGCTTAACTGCACCATAAACGTTTAAAGGGGGAAAAGACCTTTTGTAGCTGGAAGATAACCTCAATACCAGACTTTTTTCTACTTAATGGGCACAACCTACCCCTGCAGTAAGTCTTTATTATAAGTTTTATTTGCACTATCTTAGTAATTGTAGAAAAACCCATGCCCCATGAAGCCATAACCAACAAACCGACTCCAGCTCCTATCACAGAAGGCCGATTTTCCAATAATCCACACAAATTCTGTGGAATTGTTGGGGAGAGAGTTCACTTCTTCAGGACAACATTTAGTTGATTTTCCATCACAATTTTATAGTACAGCAATACTTTTACTTTTTTTTTCTCTCTCATTCCACAGCCTTAGTTCATTGAAAAACTTGGTATTTTGAGCAGGAAGACCCATGAAATTCATAGAAAGCATGCTCAGAGACACCAAGAAAACTATGTAGCAATCATCCTGGTCACTCTGAACTTCAAAGCCATTGACACTAGAAATCAGGAAATTCTTCAGTATCTGCTCTACATGCTTATTTTGTTTTGTAAGTATTTTTAAAAACCAACAGAATTATTTACTTCCTCTGATCAAGCCCTCCAAATAGTTAAACATTTCTACTGTAAGTCAATTTAAAGCCATACTTCTTTTGGTTTGAGGTTTTGTTTTTTTGAGGAATAAGGCAGGTCATACATTTGTGGGGAATGTTAAACTAAGAATGAAAACTAAATAAATATGAGCCTTACCACGGGCATTAGATTTACCTTCCTTTTACCACTGCCACCTCAGAGAAGTCATGTGTTTGTTGAAATGAACACATTGTATACATACAAGAAATTTTACAGTGTGGATAAACACCTTGCGTGCCTGCAGGTTTTTGTGTAAAGCAGATAATGTACTTATGTTTCAAAGAAAGGGGATGCTGGGGAAGATATTTCTTGGAATAAAAGTTCTGTTTATCCACTACTTGTAAAGAGGCCAATACAAAGTAAATTCTACAAGAAGCAGTTACAGAAATGGTTTAGAAAACATAATCAGTGAAGGGTTTTAGAAACCCCTGAGAAGGGGGGAGTTGTCTTAATTCTCCTGTGTTTTATGGCCCGTTCACAGATGCAGTGGATTTGTATGTGGTAAGTCACTGTGCTCAGCTGAAGTTTTCTGTTTTGTGGGGAATGATTGCACAGGACCAGCAGTACAAATTTCACTGACATTCCTGAAGTACTAACACAACCTACACTGCAGAACTGTGTTATTAGAACGAAAAGGTTTCCCTAACATAAAAGTGCTGCACAGCCACACAGCTACATGGTCATTAATGTATCTAAATGCTCAGCTATCACCCTCCTTCTGAAATACTAACACTTACCATTCAAGTTTCACATAGCAGAAGATTAAATAGTAGGGGAAGTAAAAAAATGCATTTTTCCTCAATTCTATATATTTTAACATGTCATTTCCTGTTGCAATAAGTGTTTAAGTACAGCAGTAGGAAAAAAATGGAGTTATTATTTAACATATTCTCACTGAAACAATTTATTATTTAGGCCACATGTCTGTTGATAAAAATTTAATGTTTCAAGTTATGAGAACGCAGAACTAAAGAGCTTCCAGATGGATATTAATATCTGAAAATTGTATTATGAAATATAAATTGAAAGTCACCAAACTGTAGCTTGCAATCAGTAATACTGATGATTATATCATTACTGCATTGTTATAATACTGTTGCAATGCTGGCTTCTTACTTGCCAAATTAACAAAAGGATATTTAACAATACTCTGCTCATTCTGTTCCAACTAGATTGAAGTAGCAGAGTGTTCATGTCAGTACCAAGTTACCCATAATCCAGCAAATGCCAAACATCTACAAACTATTGCATACAGGAAATGGTTGAAAGAAACTTTCAATTCCATTTATTTGTATTTTCTCTTGGATTGTCCCATTCAGCACTGTAGAAAGAGCTACCATGAACTGGAAAAGCAGGACTCAAGTTCTGCCCCAGTAAAATTTAAGTCTAATCCTGCAATGTTTTGAGTTGCTGTTCAGGTAGAACAGCAGAGGTAGAGTTTGGCAAACACTCCAAGTTTCTGGGTTCTCATTTTTTCTCAACTTTTAAAGCTTTTCAGGGTCCTGAAGCTTTTGCTTGGTTTTACCAATTGTGAATTTCATTACCTAGCTAATCTTAGGTCAGTTCTAATGGTGTCTCCCTTCCTGTGACAGCTCTTCTCCAAACATCCCCGAAGGGATTCAAATCAGCAGCTCACTGTGGTGCATCAGCTTTCTGCAGCAATTCCAACCCTGAACATTAGCCAAAGATCTAGGACAGAGTGATTGAATCCCAGTGCTGTGTGCAGGGCTCTCCTCCTTTTCTCCCAGCTCCCAGGGGTGTTTCAACCATCACAGGAGCCCTGGGTGCTGCTCCAGCCCAGCCAGCCCTGTGCCCAGTCCTGTTTGTGATCACACGTGACCAGGTTATTCATGGGGGGAAGAAACTGCTCATGAGGCTCTCGTGCTTTACTCAGCTGAAGTGAGGAAGGTGTTTTAGCCCAGTGAACAGGATAATATCGGGATGCCACATCCAACTACAAAGAGCTTTTTTCCCAGGTTTTGCAGTAGAGAAAATGTGAAAAAGCTGCATGACACAGCGTTCTGTAGTGTTGCACCTGAGCCCATTTGTAGTTCCAGCTTCTTTTCAACATATTTGGCCCAGGGCCCTAGTAATAACAAGAAAATGGCAAAAGATTGCTTGTTTATGTAACTGTAATCCATGCTAATAGCAGCAGTGGGTATCCTGGCCATACTCTCTCTTTTCTCCCCAGCAACACCAACTAACTTTATTTTATCCTGAGAAAGATGAGAAGAAAAGCTCCAGCAAGGCCAAGAAATATGCTGCATATTTAAAAATAGGTTTCAAGGTATGTTTTAGCTTATGTGATAGGAAAGCAAAGTCAATCACCTGAAATAAAGCTGTTTAAAGCTTTCACTCTTATTTAAATTAGGAAAAAAATCCTACTAGTTTCATTATGAATTTTGAATTTGCAGCTCTCCTTCAGCATGGTGCCACCCTAACTGCATGCAGGCTTACAAATATTTTGACTTAACAGTTTCATATTTCTTAAATATGCTTGTATTAACAGTATTTAAACTAGTAATAAACACTAATACTAATAATTTCATACAAGAGTAAGAAATGGCAGTAAAGTATTTCAAATACTTTTTGACTCGAACAGATTTCCCTCTCTCTAAACCCTTGTTCAGTGTTTGGATTTTCCATATTCATATTTCCTAGAGGCCAAATGAAAGTGACTAAAGCATTTAACAAAAAAAAGTTTATTACCAAAATACAATATTAAAGTCAATACGTGACAAACTCCTGTAAAGCAAAATAAATTATTCTACCATTGTACAGTATTCCAGAAGGTAGTTAAAGTAGTACTACAGACTTTGCTTCATCCTTCCAAAGAGTGGCCTATCAGGAACACAATCCTAGAGAGAGCTTAAGGCATGCAGCTTAATGTGCTGGATAACTTTATAAAACAAAACTCATCCTATTTAATAAGATACAGTATCAGAATTAACTGCAGTCTTTACATGTCAGTTTTCTAAATTTTTTTTTATACTTTGGCTATAAAAGCAGTGCCATAGTGTTACAATACCTTTTCTTAAAAAAATACATGTACCCATGTCCATGAATATCAAATGCAAATGTAAATTTCTATTAAATATATCTTAACAAATGTTACTTTGAGCACCAACTGTACATTTCTTCAAATGATTAAATAAGTGCTTATGAAAGAGGAAAATGCAATAACTCCAACTGAATCCCACTCTATTTTTCCAGGTCAAGCATAAATCAGGAAGATGAAATATGCACCCATTTTTCAGTACAGCCAAGTATGAATGAAGTTTGCTCTTTAGTGGAAGTACAGGCATTGCAAACAAAGCTGCAAGTTACAGTTTGTATCACAGAATAAAATCTAATTTAAACAAACAGCACGTGAAGAGCTGATCACCTGCTAGTGCTGTGACCAGAGAGACAAAAATAGTTTAAAAGCTTAAAAAAAGGGGGAAATTTGCAGTGTTAATGACTTTGAAATGTGCTTAAAACCCCTTACAAAACATGCAACCAAGCCAGCCATACGCTTTCGAAAGCAGATAACCTGAGAAACAAATTGCTTTCAGAAAAACTAAGTCTATAATTATTTCACATGCAGGACTTCTGACAAGTCCCTGGGAATTGTGAGTGGGTAACTAAATGCAAGCAGCATGGAGACAGCTAAAAAAAGTAAAAGTAAATCTCTGTGCATATGGGAAAGAACCCTTTGTTGGGCATTTGTCAGGACTGGTAATGGTTTTTAGAGGCAAGTAGCTTTCCTTGTTTTCCAGGAACACATGGTCAAAAGGAACAAAGCAACAAGATGGCAAAGAACAACTGTGAACAGACACATCCTGCTCAGGAATCCTGTGACACCTATTCCTGGTGCACTGCACACAAAGCTCTAAGTGTGGCTTCCACACACACCAGAGCTGTTCACTTTGATTCAAGGTTATTGGCTTCTGAAATTTTGCTTCACTGCCATCTCCTTCTTAGCTTATGCATGCAAGTCTTTCCTTTTTTAACTTTCATTAGCTGAGCAACTTTAACATAATTACACAAAAATAACAGTGTGGTAAATACTGTTTCTGTGAATACTGACTGGTACTTCAGCATTACTAGGGATCTCACTGTCCTTTAATTTTTCCAGCAAATGGGATTTCTGAGTGAGGAAGTTGAGATATATTCCAGATGATGCAGTATTTTCACATTAATTCTATACTGAAGGTAAAATAGCAGTGTCAGTACAACAACATGAATATCCCATTAAAAGTTCATTATCTCCACTGGAATTTGGGATCATGTAAATAAATAATGTGTTTTTCAAATGTAAAATCCATCCGTAGGAATATGAAAAATAACTATTAACTGAAAAAAATGTATCATTAACTTCACATATGTATTTAAGGTATCTCAAAAATTCAACACAAAAACACTTTGAGCTTATATCCTGACCAATTCTTCAAGCTGAATGTGTACTTTCTGCTATCTAATTTATAAACAAAATGATAACTAACCCAAAACAAGTCAAATTGAGGAAATCTCTTGAAAACAAATATCAAATATATTTGAAATCTTAGTGCTTTTACCCTGGCCTCTACATTTCATGCTGCTTCATGAAGCTGTGACTTCTGTTACTGTTTTCTTTTCCTGGTTGCCACTTCCAGGCAGTGCTAGCACGATACAGACACTCCATGTGCCAGCCTCTCACTTTTCCAGCTGCAGCTGATTTCTGCTGCCAGAAGGGTGTAAATAAAGGAACCAGAAACCACTGTTTTCCTAAGAGTAAGGAACTTTGTAAGGACTGAGCTACTAAAAATCAGGTCACTGCATGCCCATGTCAGCATGAGGCAAGCTGCTGTGAATCTGCCATTCATTACAAGCAGGAATAAATACATGCCTGAAGTAGGAAGTTTAAATCTGGCTGCCAAAGGGCTTCTTTGGAAGTGATACTACACTTAAATGAATCTTTCAAAAAATTAAGTAGCCAAGTTAATAACCTCAACAAAGTTGCCAGGTAACGAGCCAGTATAAAAATATTCCACACTGATGAGTATCTTCTACTGCCAACTGCTGTAACTGTAAAAACAACAAACAAAAAACTCCCCACACTGTAATTTTAGAAACTGAAGGTTTTAAAAGGGTGAGATTTCTATGTGTTTCTTAGACACAAAATAATCTCTAAGTCCCTTTATCAATCCATACTATAGGCACTAATAAAATTTATTCAGTAAGTGACTGGATACAGTTTTGGCTTAATACATTGTTTGCCATTTCTTTTCTAAATATGGTTTTCTACAGGAAGATTATCTTTCAGCTCATTATTTCCACAGTTACAGCTCTGACAGACAAGTGGGAAATTTGGCCAGCCAGTGGCATTTCAAAAATTGCCAAAGCATGTAGGTGTTTCTGAAAATTCCAATTTGTGCTCACCTACAGCTTTTGGAACCTACGTAGCTTTAATCTACATCATTTTGTGGCAATTATTGTTAATATCTTGTTCTCATTAAAAACATGGCTCATCCATACTGCAAAGTAATCACCACAAATGGAAAGTGACATTATAAGCTTTTCTTTTTTTAAATAATTTTTCTGAATGTGTCAAGAAAACCACGAAGAAACAACACGTTATGGTTATAAAAAATAATCTGTTACACATTATGAGTTGAAAAGACAGGAGCCTTGTAGCTAGGATCTAATCAAACAAATAGTTATTAACAAAATGCTTCTAGGCCCTTCACCTCCTGCTGCTCTAAATCAATGGAAAGGATGGCAGTCTTTGTTGGAAAATGACTTGGGAGTTTGTAAAGCCTTAAAAACAGACTGGGAAAAATGGAACTCCAGTGTGTGCATACAGCACACCCCTGCCCTGGCCCACCTCCCCACCTTCCAGAAGCCAGGCAGGGGGTTCACCAGATCATTTGTAACAGTTTTATCTGATCTGTTGCCAGATCATCTTTCAAAAAAGAGGGTAAAAACCTTCTTTGCTGAATTCTTGCAAAACAACAAAGAGGGAAGAAGAAAAAAGCTTTTCAAGTGATTCAAAGCTTTCACACCTTTGGGTTTTAAAGTACTGTGCTAATGCATTATTACTGACTAGTACCTGACAGGAAAAGAAAAAACCCAGCAATCCTACAATCTTGGCACCATATAAAGAAGTAACAGGTTAAAATGGATGGCTCTATTCTCCACACCTTGTATTTATCTCTTAAATGATTCATCAGTCCCTGGTTAAAACACTGTACTCCTACTGAAACAAGAACTCAGGATGGGAAATCAAGTTTTGCTTGCAATTCTTCTCTTTAACAAGTTTCTCAGGCAAAAATTAGCAAAGAAAGAAAATATTCACTCTAAGAAATCCTCTCTTAACTTACTGCTTCACCTAGTTTGTATTCTGAGCCGTGCTGTGCTCCTTGTTTAGAATGATGTTTATGATTTCACCCTCATGTTCTTTCATATGATCCAGCAGATTTTCTTTGTTAGTAGACTCAAAACCACAAATGCAGCAGCAGAAGAGAAGAACACAGTATTCTGTGCCAAGGTGGGGTAGAGTGGAGTTCTTTTCTAAACTGCATGAGGTATTCATCAAGGTAGGTTTTTCGTTTTCATCAAAACCTGAAATTTCATTTGTAGTCTGGTTAATTGACTCTGTAAAAGACACCAAATTGTCTGAACTTCCTAGTATAGGTACTGTACTTTCATCTGTGCCTTCTAATAAGGTTTTGTCAGTGAGCTGTCCTTGAAACCTGAAATAACAATAAAAAACAAATATTAAAATTTACAGCTGTTGCTTTTTGATTGGAATTTTATTTTGAGTCAGGGTTGGGTGTTTTGAAAGATAACAGGGCTTGCTTGACAGTAAATCAGACATACCTACTGCTTTGTGAAATTGCATCATTAATAGCCTTGTTCACTTGTTCATAGTTATAATTTTGGTCACTTGCATGTTTCCACATGTGGGACTTCAGGGATGGAGGATGGCTACATACATATCCACAGAGAGAACACCTGGTGGAAAAATGGAGAAGGAAAAAGAGAAACATTTAAAAGTTAAATTTTATTAGTTTAGTAATGGTTAAGTTCTTCCAAAAGGATGAGTAAGCAAAGAGATCCATATGAACCTTCTTCTTGGTCCCTCTTTTCAGTTTCATAACTGGGTCACATGAATTTGCAAAGTTTCCTGAAATGTAAGACTATTTTTAGGGTCTGAGAAATTTTTAACCTATTTTTTTTTTGATTTCCTATAAAACTGAATTGAAATCTTATCTGTTTGGCCTGATAAAACTATTTAAACACTGCAGAAATGCAGTATTTCTACTGAGTGCAGAAACATGGCATCTGGCAGGGAGGGAGTGAGCTCCCTCTGCCTCTGAACCAAGCAGGGACTGTGTAATTAGCACTAACTATGCCAATTGGACTAAATAAATCTTTCCTGGTATAGCAGGTATTAGTTTATTAAGGATCACAGTTGTTGAAGTTGGAAGGAATCTCTTCAGGTGACACAGTGCAATCCAGCCCCTCAAGCAGGATCAGCAGGTTGCTGAGGGCAGTGTCAGATTCTGAATATATTCACAGATCAAGATTCAGACAGGTGATCATTTTCTCCATGGTACCACAAGACTAAAATTTCTATTTCCCTGTAAAACACCAACTTATACAGTAAAGAACATAACCTTGAAGAATAAATCCTATTTACAGGGAGATGTAGCATATATTTATGGAGAGGAATAACCCAAGACTGATCAAATCCTATATAACCCTTTTCATGCAGGAATAAACATCAGAGGAGGTTTTTTAACATGTTTTTTATGATGATAAATTAGTCACCTCAGCATGAAGGAGATGAGTGATAATGCATGACATCACTTACAGAGCAGGATCTGTCTTTCTGTCTTTTGGATAAAAAAGGTATTTTGCTCATCTGCCTGCTACTTTGGAAGGCTTCAGTTCCCCAAATCCCATGGAAAAGATCAGAATCAATCAAAGGTGACCTAGTGCTAATAAATTATAACTAGGAATTCATCTCTGCTCAAGCAGTGTGATCCCAATGGGTTACTCTGATGAGTCTGTTAAAATTACCACAATGCAAGTCAGTTTTTGTAAATTTTTAAGATCTTTTCAGAAATGTAACCTGGGAACACAGGAAGGCCTACATAAAACCACATTACCCATTACAATTCAGTCAGGTTTTATGACTTTTCTTAATGACAGTAGGGTGTAGTCCAAAATGCCCTGCAAATAATCATACACAGGAAACTATTTCTGCTCAGCAGAAGATTGCAGAGAACAGCAAAAATCCCCCAAGTCAGGTGAAAGCACAGTACATTACCTTGCTTATGGAGCAAGGTAATTCTGTCCTGCTGGGGAACAACATGTGTGTCCTTCTAGCTCACTTTTCTCTACTGATTTGGAATGTAGGATCCTATTTGTCTCCTTTCCTTCTAATTTGGAGCCTTACAAAGACAATGGATGCTTTCACAGATGAGTGTATTCTCAGACTGGGAATCATAAGATCTCTAATAAGGCTGTTACAAAATACGTCATTACATAAGGCAGACCTTGTAACTAAAATTAGGCCAAAATATTTTTCTTGTAAAACACAAAGATCAATAAATAATCTTAATTTCATTTAATGTGCCCACTAGTCTCACCATACATATGATTTTCTCTGCCACTAACACTGCTTGGTCAGTAGTTTGGGAACACAACCAATGAAGCCACAGTCCAGTGTCCATTTTTAGCCCTTTTTAAATACTCTCATGTTTTGAAGCTCATTAATTTCCTCAGGTGATTTACTAATAAAATTTACTTTGCTGAGAACAGTATCTTTTGAGATAACTGTTGACTATTTTAGCACACAGTTCAAATCAGACACAGAAACTCCAACAACTTTCAGCATGCTGCACTACAGTTAATGATCATATACTTACAGTATATGCAACACTTTCTCAGAGAAACAAAATTATTTACCACTGAGTTTAACAGTAGAAGCCTTTCAATTCCATGGCATGACCTGCCCTACTGCTTGATTTGTGCTGAATTATTAAACCTCCCTGTTCAGGTGTATTCTACACTGATATACTAAGAAAACAATTATCATGCAGCTTTGAATAGACTAATTCCTTGGGGATCAGGGACCAAAGTGTGGAGGTTTCCAGTAATCTGTGGTAATACCAAGAGCACTCAGCAATACTGTGGAAAGTATGACAGCTGAGCAAATAGAACTGAATGCTTCTAGGAACATTTTGGGGAGAAAGGCAAGTGGAAGTACTTCTAAGTTGTAGAAGCAGCTTTTCTTCTCGAGAAGAAACCTCTATGTGAATGTGCTTAATTTGGATTCTTCATACTGCCCTTAAAATCTTATACTAAAATATTCAGAATATTCCCTATTTCCTTTCCCTTCCCAACTTTTATTTTTTATTGCAAATTAGTAGTAGACAATTACACTTATTTGTGCCAATTTTCTCATGTATCTAGAAACCACCCATATCTATGGACACACTAAAAGGGACACTCATCACTTAATGACTATTCATACTAAATCTTAACTAGGTGATGCCAACCTGGATTCCAACTGACATGTACATGCAAAGGCTGTGCCTAGACTGGGATATTAAACAAAGCCAGGGAACATTCCCAGATACTGGAATTTACCCATCTATAATCTTAAATGTTAGAAGTGCCATGGCATGGGTTTGGCTCATACAATCTCCTAAACAATTCCAGGCATGCTTAGGTAATTAACACAGCCCAGAAACTATTTGCAATAGACAGTTTGTGTGCAACCACAAGATTCTGGAAAGCAAAAGCTAAACTGTCCCAGAGGGAAGTCATGGACATGTTTAATCAGCCAGCAGCAGCACTGCCTGGGAATGCCATGGCAAATCCATCAAAAAAACCCAAACAACTCCCTGGAACAAAGGACAACTCTGGGAGGGAAGGGAGTAGAAGCTGAACCCTGCTTTAACACAACAAAACCCCCTGTGGCAGAGCTGTTTGCCACATGAGCCCCGTTACATACTTGTACTGTTCCAAGAGCTGCACTGCCTGATGCTCCTGGGGGTGCCGCCTCATGTGGCACTTCAAGCTATTCATATTTGTGGTGGCGAAGTCACACACGCGACATCTGAAGAGACAACAACAGGTGAACTAAGCTGACAATTCCCTGCTGACACTGCTGCAAACCCCAACACCTACCTACAAAGATCTCAGCTGAGGACTAACAATATTTACAGAACTCCAAGTCATGAGTTAACCTGCTGTTGTTGGGCACTGAGAATCTTTTGCAGCCCAAAAAAGCCTCCACCTTTCAGCAAGCATCACTAGGCACATAGATTATGTTTCTTCCTGAAATCTCTCTCGTGCCCCTCTCCTGATGTGGGTAAGCATCACTAAGTGCAAGGCAGGTGAGGATGCAGGTGGCTGGGTGCAGCCCTTGCAAAGGCACAGTGTGACCATAAGAGGTGCAGGGCAGAATATGTGCTCTTCTTAATGCACCAGCAATGATCTCATGACATTGTAAAAGCCAAACCAGCAATAAAACATCAAGTTCCAGGGCTTTATTGCTGAAAAAGAAGTCAGTGACAAGATCAACATATGCAGATATAAGTGCCCTAAGCATGTCACATCATGCCATTCAAATTTTTATTTTTTTTACTTCTGTCACAATATCTTTGTATAAAACCAATACATAAAGCAGTCTGGATCTAAATTCAGATCCATGGATTTAGATCCCAAAGTATTACACAAATTCCTTGCTATTCATAAATACCAATATACTAACACACAGCTTTCCTGTATCTAGCATATTAAAACAGAAACCATCAAGCTCAGCTAAAACTCTTATGTATTTGTTTGAACTTCAGGCGTTCCTTTTTTTTTTTTTGAAATGGTAAAGTGCCAAGTTTTAAAGTCTGGTCTATCGTGTAAAGCAGTTTGAGACTACAGGATACCTAGCCTGAAAATACTCACTGTATTTTTGAATGGATTTAATTGTGCAGTATTAAAATCCAGAACATATCTAATCTACAAAAACATATCATTTAAGGCCCTACAGCTTAGTTTCCAGCAAGTTTTGTCAAACAAATAATAAAATACGTTTACAGCTCTCAAAATGGCAGCAATATAGTAGGTTGCTGTTTGATACCATGGAAGGCTTGAGGAATTCATATTTCAGAAGGAAAAATACCATAAATACTGGATCATTATGGTTTTCAGACTGTGGCTTAAGTATCCTGCCAGGTTTTCAGATTTGTCTAAGGGGTTTATGAAAAAATAATAAGAGAACCAAGGCAGATGGGTCGGTTTGTATTTAGTATGCAGCAGTCTGTATCACCAATGGAAAATTTCCAAGGGTTCCTAAATCAAAACAGGCTGCTAACACCAATTTGAAAACTACCACGTACAAGACACTCCACAGTATCTGCTGCTCCAACCTCACTAAGTCATAAATAATGGTAATAGTGAAGGTTCTGAGGAGAAAACAATCTATTTGTATTCCACACTTGCTCTCTGAGTAAACATCTTGTGATTTTTTTGCTGGTGTTATGGGATATCATTATAATGCACAAATCAAAAATACAACACGTCTTCAGGGTTTGTTTATCCAGAAGAGAAAGTCCCTGGCTTCGCTCAGCATTTCAAGGTGTTGAGTTTCCAGAAATTACATTAAAGATAGAAGGTTACATTAAAGATCAGCTCAAAAAAATCTATTGACTCAGATCTGTTTTCTAGCCACTAGAGAGGGACAGAGATCCACACTGAATGAGCAGATTGAATTTGGGGGAATTTATGCAGCAACCAATAGGAAAATGCAGGATTTATTTTTTTGCTGGGGACCTCAGCTGTAGTATTCCATGTGATTTTAGATACCCAAGTTTCTATATCAATCCATATGATACCCTTGTAGAAAACTTATAAAATATGATCATAAGTGAGTATGTTACTATTATTAGAAACCAGTGAAAGAGATGAGGCACTTGGTGACAAGGGCAGATTTTTTCCACACTCTGTAGTAGCCAATGTATAAAGCAGTAATATGACAATGGAGAATATTTTGCAATAAAGAAAATCCAAAATGGAGCTAGGTGTGGAAGGGTTTTGAGAAATATATTATTACTATTATAACATAATTATCTTCCTGTCCACACGTGAATGCTTCAAACTGAAAACAAGCAGCGGATTGCCACAGCAAAAGATGCATTCTGGAAAAATCAGCAAACCTTAATTACATAAGTTTGAGTCAGGCAGCAAGCGTGGCTCCTTCAGCAATGTGCAGTAAAATGCTGTAATTGCAGTTCTTTAGCAGCACCTCTCCCAAGTGCAGCAGCAGCTCAGTGACCCTGCCGGGGCCAGGCAGGAACAGACACTCACCTGTATGGCTTATCCGAGCTGTGGATGCGGCGGTGGTTCCGGACACCCACGTAGGTTGTGCTCGTGTACTCACACACATCACACCTGAACAGCTTCTGCACTGAAGACTTGCTTCCTACTGGAACAAAACCCATTGTTTTAGAGAGCTGCACTCAGCCTGGTAAGGAATGCTCAGATTATAACTTCATCACGACTGAATTGTGAAACACAGATTAATATTTTAAAGTAATAGTTTTGAATGTCCATAGATATTTAATATTTTTAAAGTATTAAACAGACAATGGACATAGAGGTAAAAAAGGTGTAGTTTATTTTACCATACTGTTCTGCAATTGCTATGCCATTTACAGCAATTATTATAATTTTAGGAAAACACGTTCTTTTTCTCTATGTGGACATTTCCCTTCTCCCTGCATTTGGGTAAGATCCTGTGTTACAGTAAAAAGTGATAAAATGTGGGACTGCTGAACTCAGCAGCTTCACTGCTCTGCAGAAGGCATCAAACCAAAGGAAAAGATGGGGGTTGAGAATGGACGAGTTTCAAACTGGCAAACACAGAAAAGAAAAGCAAAAGACCTCCTGAAGCCTCTAAATCCTCTTTATCATCCACATACACTCACACTTTCTGAAAGATATGAGAGGAGAAAAAAAATAGATATTGACCAGATGTCTTAATAAATAACTTGGAGCTTCTTCAAATTACTAAAAAGCAATTGTAACAAAAGTAATTTTTTCCTTCCAGAATGGAAAAGATGCTTGAAAAATTAATGGTTGCAGAGACAAAGGTTAATGACTCCTGAAACACAGGAAAACGTGTGCCCACGAGTGCACAGCTGGAATATTTTTGAGAAGTAAGTGTGTACACTTTAACAGGCTGTTCCTGCTCCCTCACTGAATAATGGGACTGATCTGGGTTAAGACATTAACACTTGGGAAGAGGGATGGCATTTTTTAAGCAGGTAATTTCCCTATTCCAGCCTATCATGCTGTATCTCATGCACTTTTTTTTTTTTAGGCTGAATTTTCTCATTATCAAAACAATTAAGAGTCATGATGGTAAAACTCTTTTTAGGAGACATTTCTTTTCCCATAGGCAGGCACTAATTATGCCAAAAAGGGTTCTAGATATATTATTCTGATGGATACAGTCAGACAGCTAACTTCAACAGTAAGGGAAAATTACAACTAATTAAACTTTCACTCCAAAATTTAGCACTTTTGGTTCAAGATGCAAAGTAATTAGGTAAGGCTGATAACCTCAGAGGGTTATTGTGAAGAGTATATGGTATATCATATAAAATAGCAGTCTGAATGCAAAGACAGTGAAATAAAATTGGAATATTTCTGTGTGTATCGAGATAACTGAAAATATATTTCCTATATTTCATTTTAAAACATGACACAATGCTCACTCTTTAGCATTCTTATAAGAAATAATATGGAAGTAATATCCAAGAGGCACTCTTTGCAAGTCAACCTTAAAGCAAAATATATTGGAATTTTTCCTACAATATGCTCATAGAGTAAAATTTATTAGTCTTGTTTTTCCTTTAATGTAAAAATTATCAAAACAATCCTAATTAATTACTTGAAGACTTCAGAATTTATATATCTGCACTATTCTTTTATGAAAACACATCCACGTAGGAGACCTCAAGTGGATCAAGGACACTCACTGGGCTGCAGATCCATGGGAGAGCAGGGGCTGTGCTCTGCTTGAAGGGGTTTTCCATCTTAGATTCTGCAGCTTGAGAATAAACTGCTTCTAAATGCATTTTCTGTTATGAATTTGGTATTTCAGTGGGCAGGCAGTTTAAAACCAACAGTATCTAATGAGATTTTTAAAGCATTATGCAAACATATTAGCTAGAGCACAGTTCTAAGAGGCTGACACCCAGCAGCACACACTTAGGAGCAATTATTTATACCAATCACTACTTTATATTTATTCCTTCCACAAAATGCACATAAATTATAATACATCACATAATCTCTTGCTGTTACAAAATAGCACTCGTGTCCCTCACCCTCTCCACTGCCTTACTCCTTGTGGTTTTGGGGCCTGTTTTGCTTTCTGGATGGAGAATATCAGGTCTCCTACAAGTGAATATGGAAATGACAGATCTCTGTTGCAGCAGCAGTAACAGGTGCTCCTGTAATGCTGCTTATTACCCTATTCCTTCATTATTAGACATTTACAATCCGATCATATCCAGTGTCATAATGCTCCTTTTAATTTATTGTACAACCATGATGAATAAAGAGACTTTTAGGACTAACTATTTCATAAACAAGAAATGAAACTGTTCCAGCTCAGGCATCTTTCACATAAACAGATGCTATGTCATAAAGTTCTTTGCTTTGTGTTGCTTTATAGGGATGACATCTGTTTGACAAGAGATTGCTGTACTGCAGTGGTGCTGCAATTTGATTATAAATTGGTTCTGAAATAATTTAAGCATTCCACAGTATGAGTTAATAAAAGTTTAAAAGGAGAACGGTTTTCATTCAAGCCACATTACTAAATTTCATGTGGGGTAAACAATCAATTAAAGTGCATGGCTGGAACACTTGTGTAAGATAATAATGAGAAAAATATTTATAAAAACATCTCTAAATTAATTGAAAGCAGGCAGATTTCTTGAACAGGGCCTTCCCTTTCATGGAAGCTAAATTACAAAATCAGGATATAAACTGTGGAACAATCTCATTAAACATACTAATTTCAAAAGCAGACAGAACTATTGATCTTCACATTACCAGTCACGTTACCAGGACTTGAGCTCAAAAAGTACACTATTTTTCCAAACCTGACATGTTTCAGGCACTGCAAGGCAGTTATCCCTGCCTGTATCACAACATCTTTAGGGACACTGGTTCACAGCAAACAAAACACTGTCAGAAGGAATAGTCCAAGCTGTGCTTGTAAATATTTGTAACTTGCTAAACTAACAATCTTTTATTTCCTATCACTTCCATTAAAACATTTATGCTATTGCTTCTGCAGAAAACCCCCACCATGTAACAGGAAACATTCTCACCCCCAGCAGACCCTCCCTGGCCATTTCCCTGCCTCCCCCTGGCTTTGAATGGCTCTCTCAGGCTTAGGTCCTGGGGATGTGCTGAGCACTGCAGCTCAACTTCCTGAATTTAAATACCTTCTGCATTGATGAGAGCAAAAAGGAGCTGGGAAAGGCAATTCTACCTGAGGTTGATAAGGTAATTAACTTTTAACTTGTACACTGAAAGCCAGAAGAGGAGGCAGTGTGAGCTAAGAGAGCAGAAGGCAAAGTTGGGAACTTGTTCTGTTCTGACATGTGCCAAGTTGTTTTGGGCAAACCATTGCCCATCCACCCTGGCTCGTGCTAGTCAGTGCCTTGTTTCACAAGAAATTGCATCCATTTCAACAACTTTTGCACTCATTGAGCAGCTGTAGAGGAAAGAGTAGAACCCAGAAATTTCCACTGCAACCTAAGTACTATTGGAGTGCACATTTTGCTGTCTAAACAAACGAGAGAGCACAGTTAGGACAGAAAAGAGCTTTGTGCACAAAATGGAAATACTTCAGCTCACAGTTGTCCAGAGACTATCTAATTACTAGTATTTATCCATAATGCTCTAAAATTGCAAAATGCTAATAATTACAGAGCTGCCTTCAAAATAAAAATGCTGGAAATATTTTCAGTAACTCACCAGTGAAGAGGATGTATTCACACTGTAATGATACATAGCGGCTCTCCAGGACACACAAGGGATTTTAAGGCCACATTTTCTCCTAAACTTCAAAATCTGGTTATTTTTTCCCCCCTATTTGATTACCTTAATGCATCAAGGGTTTGTTGGGTTGGGTTTTGTTTTGTTCTTTTGTTGCTGTTTATGTTTTGCAAACAAACACTATTAAATTAGAAGCAGATACACAGTTAAACAAACAGCAGGCTCTAAGCAACCTGGTCTAGTGGGAGCTGTCCTTGCCCATGGCAGAGCTTGGAAAGAGAGGAGCTTTTAAGTCCCTTCCAGCCCAAACCATTCCCTGTCTCTATGAAAATGCATACCTACTGTTACCCTGGCAACTCTTACAGATACAGGTTGCATATTTAGAATGTCTTACATTTGCCTCGCTAGGGCTAAAATAAATGACTTGTTTTGGACATTACCATAATTAAACAGAAATTTCTAAACTCAGAAGGGATGGCATTGTATGCATATGCTGACAGCAAACTACATTACCATGGTGACTTCGAAAAAAAAGGCTTTCTTTTGTTTAGGTCAGTTGGAAAATACTACAGCTGCTGACAGAAGGAAAAACAATATTTTCTTCTTAAAAATCCAGAATAATATTGCATATCAGTTGTTTTTCACAAGAAGAAATGCAGGGTTTAATTACTGGGGCTAAAAATATATCACCTAACAATAAAAGCCACCTCAAGACTGACTATGGTAAATTTTGCCCTCTGGAAAGAACATACATTTAAGGTTATGAACAGGCATGAAAATGTTTCAGCACAAGAGATCTTAAAACCAGTTACACAAACACAGCAAACAAGTAATGTTATGAGTGACTCTTTGTAATTTCAAGTGTAAATATAAACAGTACCTTCTCTATCATCTGCTTCATTGGAAACTATTAGTTTGTTAGCTGTAGCTGTAGAGAAGAGATCTGGAAGACTGTGTTGTTCTCTTTCGTGATTTCTCAGCTGGCTCTGAAAAAACAGTTCCTAATGTTTAAATATGCACTACAAACATACAGTGATCACTTGGAATATTGCAATCATGTGTGACTCAAGCTTTAATGACAACTGATATGAAATGTATGTTAGCATATATACAGATTATCCCTTAAGTAATTTTACTACAAATAAAACAAGTAAATATCATGAATTAGTAACATAAAGGACTGATGAGAGTGACTGAGAGGATTCTATGATTTGTGTTTATTTAGAAAATAGATTTCCTTCTTTCCCCATTCACACAGACAAGTGGCCACAGTTCTTCCTCCAAAATTACTGTACTCCAAAGCAGTATGAGATTAGAGGCTTGTGGGAAAATTAACTCAATTTTCATATTGTCTACTGACCTAAGAATACACCATTCCTCTTTTGACTTGCTTAGGGAGGAGAAAGAACAGAGAGCTTTTTGTTATCCTACCTGGATATTTTTTCAAACTAGGACTAAATGACAATAAATATGGGAAAATTTGCATGGCCACTACCTCCAAGAGGTTCAGCTGTACAGCTGGATACTGATGCAATCTGTTCTGTATTCCTGAGTACTGAGCTGAGTATATAGGAACTCACTCACCAATACTTAAAATAGCAATTAGAAAAATGGCAGAAGTGTATTATTCTGCTCTGCTATGTAATCTTTCAAATCTAAGTTCTACAGAACATCCAGAGCAACACAACAGTGGAAAAAAGAAAAAAAAAATTCTGCTTCAATGTGTCTCATGTTACCCCCAACTGCACACTCCTGACAAGAAAGCATGTTTGAGCATTCTTTTAAGGTTTCAGCTATTAAGTTCTTTAATGTTTCCATTTCTTCCTGCAGTTGCTATGTGTGGGCAGAAAAACAACATGATATTATTATGTCCCTAAGATAATTCTCAGGAAAAAAAGTCATGTGAGGAAGCCAGGTTATTTCAGTGGGTAAAGCAGAATAATTACAGTTGAACTGTATATTGAACACATGCTGCTGGCAAGAATCTCTAATGGAAATTACAACGAAGCCAGGATGTCAGACTGAATTAAGTTAGAAAGAGGGATCACCAGTTGATGGTGTTGTACACCACAACGACACAAGACTCCAACTTCAGAAGGCTGAAAATTACTCCCTTAGTTTTTGGAATGTGTCGCCCTTATACACTATTCTAGACAGACCAATTTGATTGGTGAAACAAAGACAAACCTCTTCAATCACATTGGTCAGACCAGAGGGACATTAAGAAGAAGTCCCTCCTAGGGAAAGAATATAAACATAGGTACAGTTACAAAAACACTTCTCTTGTTCACAGAAAATTCCCTCGAAAATGAATTTCAGAAAACTGAAACATCCCAGGCACAAACCAGGGCTATAACCAGTAGCTAAAAGAGCAGCAGAAGAGGTTATGGAGCGATTCTGGGCACAGCTTTACCTTGTAGTAGAAACAGTTACAAAAACACTTCTCTTGTTTACAGAAAATTCCCTGGGAAAAGAACTTCAGAAAACCAAAACATCCCAGGCATGAACCAGGGCTACAACCAGTTACTAAAAGAGCAGCAGAAGAGGTTATTGAGGGATTCTGGGCAGAGCTTTACCTTGTAGTGGAAGGACTCGTCACACTGCTTGCACTGGTACATGCGAGCCTTGCAGTGGTTGATCATGTGGCTCTCCAGGCCCTTGCTGTCGCCGGCGATGTGCTCGCAGATGGGGCACTGGTAGGGCTGGCGCTGGCGGTGCACCCGCAGGTGCTGTTTGATGTAGCCCTTGTTGCCGCTGCTGTAGTGGCACAGGCGGCAGCGGTAGGGCCGCTCGGCGCTGGGGATGAACTCCACCAGGTTACTGCCCGCCACCACGGCCGCCTCGCCCGCGCTTTGGCACTGGGCGTTGTCCTGCAGCTCCTTCAGGATGTCGTCGTCAGACGCGTTCTGGTCCGTCCTCTCCTTCAGCTTTTCGATGACGGTGAGCAGTGACATGCTGATGCCCATTTTAATGGGCGCTTCTGATAACTCTGGCCTGTCTTTCTTTATCTCCACTATTGCACATTCGCTTCGGTTTAAGCCGCTGAACTCTGAAGGATCCTTCAGTGAGGGCACCACTTTAGAATGAGCCACGCAAGGGCCATCAGCTCCTCCCTGTCCTGCGCCTGCATCCACAGCATCTTCTCCAGTCAGAGCCCTGAGGCTGGACTGTGTCAGTTCTACAGCTCTAATTGGCATTGTAACAAGAGCTTCTGCTGCTAAGGAGTGCAGTCTCAAAGACTCTGAATTTGTCCTCCTTCGTGCAGGAGGCACATTTTCGTCAGCCGTCACATTTTTATTAGCGCTTAATTCGTTATCTTTCTTCTCGGTGTTATTCCACTCTATTATTACTTCTTGAATTGCATCTGAATGATAAACTTCGTCAGGTTCTTCACAGGTAACAGAGGACTCCTCTGAGATCAATTTTTTTTCTGTTTCAATGTCAGTGTTCATTGAGAATGGCTTTTGTAAAACACTTTCTTCAGCACCTGGCAAACGCTCTACTATGACATTAACGTGACCCTTTCTATTTGGACTACAACTGATGATTTTCTGTGCTGATGACAGCAGGCTGTCAGTTATCAAATTGTCTGGTTCTGTATCTGATACAGTCTCCTCTACAACCTCTGTACTAGGAGAGTGCACCACGGACTCACTTAATATCTCTTCCTCTTTTACATTTGTTCCTACAGGCGATTTACACGACAGTTGCTCAGAATTGCAAATCTGAAGCTGAAGAGAAGGCTCACTACGGATATCAAGTTCATTGTTTTCCAAAGAAAGGACAACTGTATCCACACTATGAGGTGTGTGAGTTACAACTCTCTCTGACAAGCTGGTGGTTTCATTTTCTTCCTCAAAGATGGGGTAGGAGCAATCAACCTCCCCCGCATGTTTCCAAGCGTGTGTTTTCAACATCCTCTGCTGACCGCAGGTGTACCTGCAAATTAAACACCTGTACATGCCATACTGCTCGTAGGTGTACCATTTCCTCCTACCCATTTCAGGCACAGGAGCAGACTGAGCTGTATCCTTACATTCCAAATTTCCTGTCTGATCAGTCCCTGATTTGACACTTCCTTCCACTGGCCCTTGCAGAAATGAACTGGTGACGTTGGCACACTGCTGCGCTTTTGTCTGGATGCTGTTTTTACCACCATTCTCATGGTGATTTTGGAAGTGGGATTCAAGTTCTTCTTGGCTTTTGGAGGCAAAATGACATTCTGAGCACATTAATATCACTTCATTCTTCTGCCCATGTTGTTTTATATGTTCTTGCAGAGTTAGGAGCGAAGGCGATAGAAACTCACAGAGACCACACTGGTAGCATGTCACCTTTTTTTTGCTTTGTGGAAGACATTCAGTCACAAAATAATCTGCTTGTAACTCTTCAGTCTTTTGAGTAGCAATCACTGAGAGCTCGATTGCTTTAGCCGGGATTTCACAAAGCTCCTCTGCATCCAAGGACTGCGCAGAAGCATCGGCATGGGAACGTTTCTTCCCTATTAAAAGGCATCTTTGTGACTTCTCACTTTCAACTATTTTGCTCAGCTTCTGGATTACGTGGATCAGGGGGTCAGTTTTACATTTTCTCTGGTCTTCGCTGCTCTGCAGTGTTGGGCCAATGACTGTTTCAGAAATCAGCACAGCCTCCTGCTCCCCAATATTTGGCATCAATACTGCGATGCTGCTTCCTTCTTCCATAATACCTGGGAGAATGGGGGTTATAAGAAATAAAGATTTATACCTGCACAATAAGGAAAATACAGCCCAGTACTATCTACACTGCTCTCTCTACTAAACACAGAAGTCCAATTCCACTAACCTTGTAAAAATCTTCAGAATGGCTACAGAAATAGCCAAAGATATTGGGGATTTAGTGGATACTGTGGCTGCTATTCAATACAGCTGGAGAGAATAATTCCAAGAGAGTCTCCAACAGGCTGCCTCCAAGTTGTACAAGGGCAAGACAAGTATTTTCAAGTGTGAGCTGAAGAACAGTGTTACAGCTATTCTCTTTTTCTTTACAAGCACTACACATTTGAATGCTAAACATTAAAATATCAATTGACAGTAATGGCATATTGATGTTTATAAAAGCATGGTATCTTATGAAAATATATTCCTAATGTACTTTGATACACCGATGCTCCTAAAGCAAATGACAATTTACAACAATATATTTACAAAAATAAGCATTTTGTTCCTTGAAATGTTAGAAGAAAGTTATTTTGGCATTCACTTGCATTAGTCATGTCACTATGACTATTTTAAAAATGATTCAAATGTCAAATCATACTTCTCATTATAACTGTAATTTTCTAGAAAACTTATTAATTGCAGCTGTTTCTACGATTTCTTAATTGTAGGGAAAATCAAGTGGTACTAAAATTATAAAGAGCTATTCTTTTATGTTTTGAGGGAAAGCTACAGGCAGTTATTATTTTCGATTACCCCTCCTTTAAAAATATCAAACCATAAACCACAGGCAATAATGTGATGGTGTTGGAGGTCAAATTAGAAACCAATATACAAAACTTTACATGAAAACATTCCTTGTGATGTGGGCAGAGCTGTGGGGTGGGGGGGTGAAGGAGCTGGACAAAGGTCTTACAGTTAAATTTTCTTCTGAAAAAATATCTAGAAATAACCTATTCAAGTGCCACTACATATACACACGTATATTTTATACAAAGTTTTTATATACCATGTATAAAACCAAGAACATAAAGAGATGAGGGATATTTATCAGTCATCCTTGAAAAATTATGCCAAGTTAATTCATGTGAATTTTTCTTTTTTTAATTAAGATACAGAGGCCAAAAAAGAATTTCCAGTACTGGTCCTAAAAACCCATGAAATCCACTCATTTCTAGTTATGGACTTAGTGGCAGCATTATAATGCACAGACACATGAGAGCAAGGTCTGTGGTGCCCCTTTCCCACTACAGAAAAATTCTGGGCAGAACTACTCAAATTACCTTCATCTGCCATTCAGCTTAAAATTCAGGTTATCATCAGAGCTATCACTATAAGCAATGTCAATTTTTTAGTATCATCTGCACCTCATGTTAAATATTTCAAGTTGAAAACTACCATTTGAAAAGCACCCTATTTCAGTTATATAATAAAACTTTGCTGTTTGTTTCATACTGCCTGTAACATGTTTCAAAACCATTATGAAAAGTGAACAAACCTGCTTTTTCCCCTGAAAGCAGATTTAATGGAACGCTCAAAGGAGTAATGTCTACTTGAGATATTTTCAATTTGAAAATAAGTTCAGGAAAATTGGTGCTACCTTAAATTACCCTCGATACTTTTAAAACTTTTTAAGTAATGCTAAATAGGCAAGTATTTTCCCTACCTGAAAACACCTGAAAGCAGCACAACAACTAAGAGGAAAAGTCCTTGACAAAAGATCATAAAAGAAATACGCTGCCATATACTGTTGCTCTGTCAAAAAGGCAAACAGAGACAGTACCTCCACTGTACTGATTTGGGATGCTTGGAGCTGATCCCAGTTACCAGATGCATAACTGTGGTATGTATGTGTTAGGTCACTCTTTGCTTAGAGTTTAATGGCTACTGTTGCAGACTTTGATTTTTAGAGGGATGGCAACAACTGTACACAAATTATCACAGAATAACTTGGAAGGGACCCGCAAGGATCATCGAGCCCAGCTCCTGCCCCTGCACAGGACCATCCCCAAAAGTCACACGTGCCCGTGTGACTGGCCGAGCGAGCTATAGAGTAATTAAAACCTAGTGTCTGGGGATGCCAGAAGGACGCGTTGGGGAATGTGCAGCCCCGAGGAAAAGCCTCCGAGCTGCCCATTCCAGCCGTGTCCAACCCCCGCCGGACCAGCGCGGCCAGGCAGGGCGAAACGCCCCCCGGGCAGGAAAAGCCTCCCGGGCAGGAAAAGCCAAGCACGCTTTGCACAACCTGCCTCGCAGAGCGCGGTGTGATGGTATCGCAGCTCCTGAGGGCAGGGAAACTCCCCGGCCGGCCACGCTCCCGCTGCCCGCCCCGTTCTGTGCCCGCGGGTGCCGCCGCCGCCGTTCCGGGCGCGGAGCAGCGGCGC
>JANPWX010000641.1:0-10167 GCA_024734555.1 Trochalopteron elliotii
ATTACAAATGAGTGTTTCCCCTTCCCCTCCTGCTCCCCTCAACACAGCTCCCAAGAATAAAAATCCAGATTACAATTGAGTGTTTCCCAGCCTCACCAGCCACCATTTCACAGCCAAACATTGCTCAGATTTTCACCCCAGGCAAAACATGTGCACGTTTGTGATTCATTCCACCACCAGCAGCTGCCAGGCTCCTGTACAAATGATTGAATTGTTGTGGTTTCAACCTTAACTCAGCTCCCAAATGCTAATCCAAGCTCCTCTGACAGAGCTCATCACCTCCCACCTCTCCACTGGTATTTTTACACCCAAATTATCTTTGGGTGCCTGGGAGCTCTCAGATTCCCCCACGAGCTGCTCCAAGGCAGGAGCTGCTCCTTCCCCAGCAGGGTGTGGGAGGCACTGAGAGCCCCAACCAAAAGATTTGTGCCTGTAAACTCCTTTCAGCAGCTCAGGTCGAGCCCACAGTGCTGGAACCAGAGCTGCTCAGGGAGGCTCTGGGCAAATAAACATAAATAAATAAATAAATAAACATAAACCAGGATTTTATTCATGTGCAGAGAAGCTGCCAAACCCCAGACATGGTGCTGGAGGCACCACTTTGCCAAGCCCCAGGAGGGGCTGAACCCTCTGGAGCTCTCTGGGCCAGCCTGAGGAGGCTCCACAGTTGGAAACTTGGATGAGGATGAGCAGGGATGGGGCTGAAGAAGCTTCCAGAGTGACGAGATCCCAAGGAGGACAAGCTCAGCACGAGGCCATGGGGAGACCTTTATGCAAAATCCCCTTGGTGGGTGTGGACACCTCCCTCCCTTTTTCCTCTCCAGGGTTCAAAACCCTCTTGTTCCCCCTGAAAAACTTCCTATCCAAAGCCTGGCTCATGTCCATCCCTGTATTTTCTGCTTTAAAGTCTGTGTCCCACCATCAATAATGATTTCCCAGCTCAAACCAATTTTTCCTTTCCAGCTCAAACCAATTTTTCCTTTCTCTCTATTTTTTTTTTCACTAACCTAAAGAATTTCCCAGAGGTTTTTTTTTTTTTTTTTCATTTGTTTGGGTTTTTTTTTGTTGTTGTTTTGTGTTTTTGGAGTTTTTTGGGTTTTTTGTTTTTTTGTTTTTTTGTTTTTTAATGCAGTAGAACCCAGAGAAAAATATTTTTTTTTCCCCTCAAAGCTCCAGTTTTTGAGCCTGGATTATTTATCAAAAGAGAAGCTGAGAAGGGCCGGGATCAGACAGGCTCCCCCATCCCACTGCCTCTGCACTGGGAATTGGGGAGAGCCCCAGACAGAGCTGACAAGTCTTGTCTGAACAGCAGAGATGTCTCTGCCTTGCAAAAAAAAAAATAAATATATATATATAAAATCTGCTCTTCATCCCTCCCTCTGCCTTTGAGTGGGGGGAAAACATTTGTTAGTGATTCATCACTTCCCTGAGCAGCCCAGACTGAGGAAAGGATGGATTTGGGCTGTGGGGGAAGCTCTCAGGGTTAAAGGGAATTTCTGGAAAGAAGTTGTGTGTCAAACAGAAAACTTTCCCAATATTTCAGTTAAAAAAAAAAAAAAGAAAAAAAAAAGAAAAATGAGTCAGTTTGAGTCAGCCCAGAAATGAAAGATTTCACCTCTGTGGATGAGCTGCCTCTTTCTTTCTTTTATTCAGTGCAAATTCACTTTAATTAACTGAAACTGTTTGAAAGTGAAAATTCAGTGTTATTTTAAACCCCTGGAGGTGACAGGACATTTCCTTCCTCCCCCAGTAAAACACTTTTTGAGGTTTTTTTAATTTTTTTTTCACAAACCCCAGGAAACCCAACAGTTTTAAGGGCTGAAGTTTCACTCCCACTTCCTGATTGGAAATTTTCCACCTGATCAGACCCAGTTTCACCAGCCCTGAAATCCAGTGAGCTCCAGGCTCCTGAGCCCACCCTCCCTCAATTCCCTGCTCCTTTACCTGGAAACAGCCAACCTCACAACATCCCCAAGCAGAGAATTCCTCTCTATTCTTCTATCCCACATCTGCTGTTCCAGTGCCTCAGAATCCTCTGGATTCTCTCCTGTCTGACAATGCAGCCAATATTCTGCTGCATTTCCATTGCACCTCATTTTCAAGCCACCTCCAGGACAAAAGAACTCTGGAGCAGTGAAGAGGACCCCTGGAATTCCCACCTTTGTGGACACACACGGGTTGGAAAACACCAGGACATCACCTACAACCCACCCTGGAATGCTTAAAAAAAAGAAGAAAACTTAAATCCATGAATTAACCATCCTGACTGGAAAAGAAGGATTTCCTAAACCAAAACAATATTTCACATTGCTCCCCCCAAAGTGCCAGGAATTTTTTTTTTAAGCCTTATCCTGTATCCAGTATCACGGTGGGAGAAATCCTCCTCCTGGTGGAAGGTTTCAAGGTTTCTCTTTCCAAGACATTCAAACATTCCCAGCTGCTGAAAAGCAACCCTGGGCACCTGCCTTTGCCTCTCAGTGCCAGGAGGGAAGGGAGCCCTGCCAAACTGGGGGTCAGGGGGGTTTTCCATGGATCCTGGGAGTGCTGTCCCAAAGGGCCTGGGCTTTGTGACCTTCCCAGCCTTGGATGCCACCCTGGGCACCCCTGGGGGTGTCTCCTGGAGCTCTGGCAGCCTCGGGGCCATGCCCATTCCCTGGGGAGCCTGGGCAGTGCCCAGCACCCTCGGGGGGAAGAACCTTTCCCTGCTCTGCAGCCTGAGCCTGCCCTGGCCCAGCTCCAGCCCTTCCCTGGCTCCTGTCCCTGGTCAGGAGGGAAAAGGTGCTGGATCAGGGCTGGGCAGGACAATCTGCTGGAGCCATCAGCACTGGCACAGCCTGGAGGAGCTGAAGTGGAGGTGACACCTCCAGCCCCCCCAGCATCCCCCCCAGCAAAGCCTGCCCCAGGGAGGGCCAGTGTCAGTGTGTGTTGCACTTTTGGACACACAAAGGATGAGGCAGACACAGAAGGTCAGGCAGGAAAAGCTTCTATTTTAATTTTCTGACTCTATCTTATATACACTTTGATCAGAAGGCAAAACATTGGCTACACAGGGTGCCACCTCTTGACCTCATTGGTGAACATCACCATCAATCATATTTCTCCTCTGGGAGGAGAAATATGTAAATAAAATAGATAAGTTCTAAATATATACATAGTTTACATGAAGTATCTGTGACTACTTCAGGTACACCTCAGTGATGAGCACATCTCGCTCTTAGTCAGGACTGTGACATCCAAATCTTGTGTTGGGGCATATGTTACACTTTCAGACACACAAAGGATGAGGCAGACATCAGAAGGTCAGGCAGGAAAGCTCCTATTTTAATTTTCTGACTCCATCTTATATACACTTTGATCAGAAGGCAAAAGATTGGCTACACAGGTTGCCACCTCTTGACCTCATTGGTGAACATAACCATCAATCATATTTCTCCTCCCAGAGGAGAAATATGTAAACAAAATAGATAAATTCTATATATCTACATAGTTTATATGAAGCTGCGTGAGAATCTCCACTACAAAACTGCAAACACTGAAAAGCAGGAGAATTCAGGGCGACAAGTGTGCAGCACCCAGAGCTTGGAAAGGCACCCCCTGTTCCCTCATCTTGGGCTCCACCATTTTTCCCCCCAGGAATGTGCCAGGGAAGCCCAGATGTGCCCAGGACAGATGTGAGGGGCAGGCACAGACACCAGAGCAGGTGACAGCAGTGACTCTGCAGCAAGCGTGGCCCTGAGGAAGGAGAGAGTGAAAGAACTGGGATCCCAGTGGATATAAATCTCCAAAATCCCTCTGCACATCTCACTTGGGAGCTCTTGGACGTGGACAAGCCCCTGCTGCTGCACAGCTCTGCTCCTCAAGGCTCTCCCAAAAATATCCCTAAAAAAATGAACCACTCTACAGAGCTCCCTGAGAGTCTGGAGCACAGCAGACACCGAGGGATGGCTGCTCCTGCTCCCACACCTGCATGTCCTCAGGGCACAAACCCTCACTTTCCTGTCTAACTGCAGCAATTCCTGCAGGATTTATCCAGCCAGCAGCCAGCAGCTCTGGCAGGGCTCCTCCAAACCCACCGGGCTGAGTTTGTTTTGCAGTCAATCAGATTAAATGTCCTGGAGATTGCTGCAGAAGCACGCCTGCTGGGCTGGAGCATTGTTCCAGACTTTCCAGCACACTCCAGTGCCCTGGGAGCAGCAGGACCACATCAAGGAATGGCTTTGCTTCTTTTTTCCTGCTTTGGAAGCGAAGCAAACAAAGAAAAGTAATGTAAAAAATGGAGTTGGCTTGAACTGCTGTGCCTTTCCCATCAAACCTGAGGCAAAAGAAATACTCCAAGGGATCAGCTCAGCCCTAAACATTGAATAATTTTAATTTGCTGTAAAATCTGACAAAACGAGGTTAAATCACACACCTGCAAATGTAGGAACATGCGTGGAGGGCAGGGAGAGGCAACTCTGAAAACCTGAGACATTCTAGAAACATGTGGTTTTATTGCAAGGGTGGTGGGTGAAAAGGGCCTTTTGCCTTCAGCCACCAGCCTGGGCTGAGGGGGAGTCCCAAAGAGAGAGGGAGAGAGAGAACAAGAGGGTGAGAGGTAAGGGAGGAGGGAGCAAGAGAGCCAGAGAGAGGTGGCAGGGTCAGAGCACAGGGGGAAGAGAGCGAGGTCCGTGTTACAATACATTATATCTCCTTTTGTGTTGAATATTCCAATTTACACCAACCAACCAGTACAAGACACAAAATCCTATAGAATCTACACACAGCCTATAAGAACTACTACGTTACCATATTGTGTTCTATTTTAAACTCTAAAAACTACTCTTTAGACTGTTCTCTTTTGCTACATTGACCTTTGGATCCCTCAGCCAGCAGAAGGGTATTGTTCAATCCAAAGGGATTTTCCTTCAGCTGGCTGGGCTATTGTTTTCAGGTTATATAGCAACTAAGGCTCAGTATCCTACAACTCAAAGCCAGCTTTAATTTCTATTTCCATTACAGGTTTCATATTTTCAGAATCTTTTGCTAAGCAATCATATTTATAAGGTTTCCCTGATTCATCTTCCCCAACATGCAAAGCCACAGGGCTGTTCCCTCTCTGCCACAGAGACCAGGACACTGCTGCAGGATGTGCACAGGCTCAAATACCTCTTTTCCCTAAAATAATTGATTCCTGCATTTCAGGAGCCTGCCCAGCCCTCCTCAGTCCAACCATCCCCACAGCTCTGCCAAGGCCACCACTGACTCATGTCCCCAAGTGTCACATCCACACAGCTTTTAAATCCCTCCAGGAATGGGACTGGGCTTGAAAACCTTTCCCATGAGGGAATTTTTTCCTCATTTCCAATCTGAACCTGCCCCTGGTGCAACCTGAGGCTGTTTCTTCTTGTCCTATCAAGAAAGAGCAAGGAGCAGTTTCTTTCCTAGGGAAAAGCACAGGGAAGGAAATGGGATTTCCAGTCCTGGGAGCCCCATGTGATGGTGTTTGGCAGCAAACTGTGGATCACAATGAGGACAAACCCCAGCTGGGCTGTGGGGGATCCTGAGGGCTGCAGGAGGAGCTCCAAAGACAAGGAATTCAGGGCATGGTTTTAAACACAACATCAGCCATCAGTCATCTCCTGGTTCCTGCACCCTGCTCAGAACCAGCAGCTCTGGGATGCCTTTGAGATGACAACTGTTGATGTGAAGGCTTCAAAAAAATTCCACCTACTCTCCTCCAGGCTTAGCCCACTTCTAGGTGTGAGCTGAGAAAAATCCAGACATTTATCCAAGCAGAGGAACATTCATCTCCATGCAGTGGTAATCCCTGTCCCTTGATTCCTGGCAGTCAGCTCTCTTATATGGGCAGGGCTGTAAAGCAGCAGCAAACATGGAATTGTTCAGGCTGGAAAAGCCCTCTAAAGTCCAACTGTTCCCACAGCACTGCCAAAGCCACCACTGACCCACGTCCCCAAGTGCCACCTCCAGGGATGGGGACTCCAACACCTCTCTGGGCACCCCCTTCTGATGGTTGACAATTATTTCCATGGGGAAATTCCTCCTGATGTCCTCCCTGAGCCTCCCCTGGCCCAGCCTGAGGCTGTTCCCTCTCGTCCTGTCTGAGAGAGGGCTGGGGCTGCCAGGCTGGATGGCAGGAGTGGAGCAGGGGAAGGGGGAAGCTCTGGGAAGGTGTAACTGGGATATCTCTGCCTCATCTGGAGGCTGCTCTGAGCCCCTCTGGCTCAGCTGAGGGCTCCTGCCAGGTGGATCTGCTGGATTAGGGAATCAGCCCAGCTTAGGGAAAACACACTCTGGTTTGGTGGCTGCCATGAATAAAAGAGCAGCCAGTTCAGAATCCCAGGGTCAGTGAGGTTGGAAAAGATCTCTGAGATCATCGAGTCCAACCTGTGCCTGATCCCCACCTTGTCACCAGCCCAGAGCACCGAGTGCCACCTCTAGGGATGGGGACTCCCCCTGAGCAGCCCTTTCCAATGTTTAATCACCCTTTCCATGGGGAAATTCCTGCTGCTGTCCACCCTGAGCCTCCCCTGGCCCAGCCTGAGGCCATTCCCTCTCCTCCTGTCCCTGTTCCCTGGGAGCAGAGCCCGACCCCCCCGGCTGTCCCCTCCTGTCAGGGACTTGTGCAGAGCCACAAGGTCCCCCCTGAGCCTCCTTTTCTCCAGGCTGAGCCCCTTTCCCAGCTCCCTCAGCCTCTCCTGGGGCTCCAGCCCCTTCCCCAGCTCTGTTCCCTGCCCTGAGTAGCAGCAATTCTCAGGAGTAAATCATTCCTGGCTTCCTGAAGCCCCCCTGGAGCAGGGAGAAGGGGGTGAGGACAGCCCCACATCAGGCAGGCTCTGGCTGCTTTATCAGCCCATTTATCTCGGCTCCTTCCAGCCCTATTCTGTTTCCAATCAGCATCCCCGACCCGCTCCGGCCTGTGGGAATTCCAGTAAAAGCCTGGAAGGAGTATAAAAATGAAACAAAAACACATTCAGGGAGATTAAAGCGGGGGAAAGGCAACTGTGTGCTGTGAAAAAAGGAGCAGGGTTCATGTTCTCACATCACACTGGGTGCAGAGGGCCTGGGGGAGGCTGAGCCCGGGGAAGGGGCTCCCCACAGCCAGGCCTGACTGCAGGAATTGTTCTCCTGCTCAGGGAGCTCAGGGTGAGCTCCTCGCAGCCAGGTTTGGGTGCAGAATTGTTCTCCTGTGATGCCTGAAGTTTGAGCTTTCCTGTATTTCAGACTCTGTGCTGCCCAGGGTGCAGTTCTGAGCTCACACTCAGTGTCACTCAGCTCTGCACACAGCAGGGACACAAAATAAATCCTTCTCCTGCTGCACACCAAGGACAACTTTCAGGCCCAAAAGCACAAACAAGGGTGGGCTGGAGGGAGGAACAAGAAGGATGGGACCTCCCAGCCTGGAGCTGGAATTGGACAATTAAACCCCAATATCCAAATGGACCAGAACTTATAAAAATGTGAGACCTCATGACTTTTTTTCCATTTTGTGACCATTTTGGGTCCACCTTGGGTGTAGCCCTGGTCAGGCTCTTGTCCTGCCCAATGTGTACCCTAAAGGCCTTTCAATAAATATCTACTTTATTCCCCAGCTCTGTCCAGTTTCTGTTCCAGGTCAGCCTTTCCAAGGCATCACCTGCTCAGGGAGCTCAGGGTGTGCTCCCCACAGCCAGGTCTGGGTGCAGAAATTGTTCTCCTGCTCAGGGAGCTCAGTGTGGGCCCCACAGCCAGGTTTGGGTGCAGGAATTGTTCCCCTCTATGTGTGCCCCAGGTGTGCTGCCCTGCCCTGGGCTCCTCCCCAGGTCCCAGCACCTCTATCCCCACTCTGTCCCCTCACAGCCACAGCCTGGGGGGAGCCCAGGGCCACTAAAGTGTCCCAAAGTTGGGAGCAAATGTGAATGGGGATTGTGAGCAGCTCCCTGGGCCATGCTTGAAAGGCACAGGAGGGAGGGGAGCAGCTCACTGCCTTCAGAGAGGAGGGATGAAAGGATAAATAAATCAAAAATCACCAGCAGAGGGGGCAGAGCAGCAAGGGAGATCATTGTGCCCCTCTCATGGGACCCCATCTATTCCAGGGGTTCCCCTCTGGGCTTCCCAGCACAGGAAGGACCTGGAGCTGCTGGAGAGATCCAGAGGAGGCCATGGAGCTGCTCCAGGGCTGGAGCCAGGCTGGGAGAGCTGGGGGTGCTCACCTGGAGAGGAGAAGGCTCCAGGGAGAGCTCAGAGCCCCTGGCAGGGCCTAAAGGGGCTCCAGGAGAGCTGGAGAGGGACTGGGGACAAGGGATGGAGGGACAGGACACAGGGAATGGCTTCCCACTGCCAGAGGGCAGGGCTGGATGGGAGACTGGGCAGGAATTGTTCCCTGGGAGGGTGGGCAGGCCCTGGCACAGGGTGCCCAGAGCAGCTGTGGCTGCCCCTGGATCCCTGGCAGTGTCCAAGGCCAGGCTGGACACGGATTTGGAGCAGCCTGGGATAGTGGGAGGTGTCCCTGCCCATGGCACTGGGTAAAATGGGATGAGATTTAAGGTTCCTTCCAACCCAAACCCTTACAGGATTTCATGAAAAAACCTTCCTTGAGTCAACATTGATCCAACCCCTACCAAGCTGCAGCAGAGCCATGTTCACAACCTGCTGCTGCACACTGCTTCTGAAGGGGGGAAAATAAACACAGCAAATTAAAAAATAACAGCACAGGAGTTGTTTTAATTAGGATCAGGAGGTCATTCCAGGGTCAATTCCCAGCCATGGCTACTCCCTGGCCTGTTGTTCACACTGCAGAGTGTTCACAGACACCTTCCTGGGGAGGAGGAACCAGAAGTGCTGGGGAGGAGATTTAATGTTCTCCACCATGGACAGGATCCCCTGGACTGAAAATCCAAGGCCAGTTCAGGATAAAACCCACGGAGCTGCTCTGAGTGGGCCCAGGGCCCTGGAGCTGCTTTTGGGAGCACTCCCCACTTGCTGATGCAAAGACTTAACGCTGCAGCTGCTGGGCTCATTAACAGCCCTAAAGCAATCTTTAGTTAAACTTCCTGAGCCTCACAGCCATGGAGAAAAGCATGGGAAACCTGAGTGCTCATGGTTCAACCACAAAAAGTGGACACAAAAAGTTCAGAGGCAATTTTTATTTATTCTTTTAAAACTTTTTTGTTGTTGTTTTTTTGGGGATTTTTTTTTTTTGGTGCGGAGTTGTTTTGGGGTCTTTTTTGGGAGGTTTTGTTTGTTTGTTTGTCAGGGTTTTTGGGTTTTTTTCCCCATTCCTGTTTCCCCCTGTTCCTGTTTTCCCCCGTTCCTGTTTTCCCCATTCCCATTTTCCTCATTCCTGTTTTCCCCCGTTCCCGTTTTCCCCATTCCTTTTTTCCCCATTCCCATTTTCCCCATTCCTGTTTTCCCCATTCCCATTTTCCCCCATTCCTATTTTCCCCCGTTCCTGTTTTCCCCCGTTCCTGTTTCCCCCGTTCCTGTTTTCCCCCGTTCCTTTTTTTCCCATTCCTGTTTTCCCCGTTCTGGTTTCCCCCTTCCTGCTTCATCCATTCCTGTTTCCCCCATTCCTGTTTTCCCCCATTCCTTTTTTTCCCCATTCCTGTTTTCTCCATTCCTGTTTCCCTGTTCCTTTTTCCCCCATTCCCATTTTCCCCATTCCTTTTTTCCCCATTCCCATTTTCCCCATTCCTGTTTTCCCCATTCCCATTTTCCCCCATTCCTATTTTCCCCCGTTCCTGTTTTCCCCCGTTCCTGTTTCCCCCGTTCCTGTTTCCCCCGTTCCTGTTTTCCCCATTCCTGTTTTCCTCATTCCCATTTTCCCCATTCCTGTTTTCTCCATTCCTGTTTCCCTGTTCCTTTTTTCCCCATTCTTGTTTTCCCCCATTCCTGTTTCCCCCATTCCTGTTTCCCCCATTCCCACTTTCCCTGGTTCCCATTTTTCCCCGTTCCTTTTCCCCCATTCCTGTTTTCCCCATTCCTGTTTTCCCCCATTCCTGTTTTCCCCCATTCCTGTTTTCCCCATTCCTGTTTCCCCATTCCTGTTTTCTCCATTCCTGTTTCCCCGTTCCATTTTTCCCCATTCCCGTTTTCCCCATTCTTTTTTTCCCCATTCCCATTTTCCCCATTCCTGTTTTCCCCATTCCTGTTTTCCCCCATTCCTGGTTTCCCCATTCCTGTTTTCCCCCA